>VSJF01000016.1:0-239683 GCA_009739215.1 Floccularia luteovirens
TAAGGACACTCTTTACATATGAATATGGTTCTTTCTAGATAAGTAGTAGTATACTAATCTAAGTGTGTGATTAAGTAAAGCACAAGGTAAGAACTTGAGTCTCTATCACTATGCACCACACAAATGGCTGCTCAACAATTTTAACTGGAATTGGAAAGGTTTCTTCTTTGGTTTTAGAACTAGAGTCTTCTAAATAGTGTATTATCTCATTAGAGTCAAGGGGTTCTTGTTATTGTCTTCTTATTGTCTTCTTGTATAAAGCTTCTTTAGCAGTTATTTGTGCAAGTAGGGAGTTATTTGGAATGTCCAGTATTTCATTTTTCTAGTTGATGGTAGAGTTTAGATGTTTAAGCCAATTCATTCCTAAGTGTTAGAGTGTAAATAGTGTATATTTAGTTTGGGGGAGAAAGTAGGTAGAAGTGCCTTCTTGTTATGACCTTATCCAGATACACACTATCTCCCTGGATTTTAGAACGCATATATAATATGTTCATGCCTTATTCCTCTATATCTCACACTTTGACTTATATGTTATTCTATATAACTTGTACTACCTTCTAAATGACTTGTAGTAGCTTCTGTATGACTTGATCTTGACTTAATACTTACTTAGGTAGCATGCAATCGGTTATTATTAGTATAAAATACTTATATTTAAAAATAGCAAGAAACTACTATCAAGCCTCAGCTTGATCTTAGTTTCAAGTACCCCAATAACATTGGCATTACTCTGTTACCTTTGCTCTATCTTCCTCCCTAGTCTAGGATGGCTGGCAAGTTGTATATAAAGGCACGGATGATACTATATAGTCTGAAATGCCTGACTGTTTATCTATGATAACTGACCTCCACAAGGCCCTGACAAGTAGCAGTTAAATACTCATGCATTGGTATCTCCCTTTGCTATACTAGGGAAATCTGACTAGTATTATGATAAGACTAGTAAATGACAACAACCTCCCCAAATAGTAATACTCCTTATATATGTTTGGAGAGTGTGCATAGACTACCTAGTAGTTTGGCCTTGTTTGTGTACTAGATGTCCCTGATACAATATATAAGATATAGTAAGTAACACATATCACATCATAGTCATACTAGGTTATGACAAACTAGAACTTAACTCATAGAAATATATTAATAATGTAACTAATCTATATGTTATAATAAACATTCTCTAATCTAATAACATCTCTTCTCATACTCTCCTCCTATTCCAGAAGTCTACTTCTACTATATAAGGCCACTGGTCTAATGCCACTCTCTATTTTTTCTTTTCTCCACTTTACTACTACTACAACTTGTACACTACTACATTACTTTCTTCTTTGCTACTATATAGATATATAGGACTAGAGTATTGTAACACTATACTATCCATACTCTTCTCTCTTGATCTCTCTATCTAATACTATTTGTACATATAGCAGTAGACTATTGTAACATAGCCTCCTTAATCCTATATGTAATAGACTATTTCTTGGTAATAAGTCCAAGTCCTATTCTGTATTTATTATGCTTGATTCTAGCAAGAGGTTTGGTCAGACAGTCTGCAACCATGTTATTGGTACTAACATATATTGGATTGATGATGTCAGACTCTACATTCTCTCTAAGCCAGTGGAACTTCAAGTCAAGATGCTTCATTTTACTATGATGTTCTAGATTCTTAGACACACTAATTGCAGACTGGTTGTCAATACACAAAGTAGATGCCTTAGTAAAGGTATATCCAAATTCATCAAATAGGCTTCTCATCCATTTGAGCTCTTTGCCTGCTTTAACAGCTGCTATGTACTCTGCTTCAGTAGAAGATAGTACAACACAAGTCTGCAGCTTAGAAGACCAGCTGATTGCATCACTGCTAATCATAACATAGTAGCCACCAGTAGATCTACTAGTGTCTTTGTATGTGTTGAGCAGCACCCTGTATCACACAATAGAGGGGACTGTTCTTACCTTAGAGCTTACTTGTGCTTAGAGACTTAGACTAGTACTGGCTACTACAAATATAATTCGACAAAGGACATAAGGTCCAGTAGCTCTACTTATATATATAATTGGTGTTTGTACACCTTTGTGTAATGGTCTGTGCACATATACACTAATATATCATGTGACTATATATAGAATCTTATAGAAGGTTATAGAATGTTCATGAAGGTCATGTGCCATAGAGTATATGAGTGTGAGATACATCATTATGTAATCAGTCATGTGATTGTTGCTGTCACAACAGTATGCATCATGATTTGCATCAGAGTATATTACAAATAACTCTGCAGCATCATCTGCTCTGTATACAAGCTCATAGTCCTTGATGCCTTGCAAGTATCTAAATACATACTTGACAGCTTTCCAATGAGTTGGATTAGAATTGGAGTTGTATTTAGTAAGTGTACCAACAGCAAATGAGATGTCAGGTCTAGTGCATTGTGCCAAGTAGGTGAGAGTGCCAATAGTAGACAAGTAGAGAATCTTGGACATAAACTCTACATCCTTATCAGAGAGAGTTTGAGTTTTCTCTAGTACAAGTCCTAGATCCATGGAAGTAGAGATTGGATTACAATCAGTAAAGCTATACTATATAAGCATATCATTAATATACTGTTACTGGGATAGAAAGATAGTGTGGTTGGCAGAATCAACACTGATTTTCATGCTAAGTAGCTAAGTAGTAGGTCCAATATTTCTGAGTTTAAAGTGACTCTCTAGCTCTTTGATTATAGAATTAATCTTAGAGGTAGAGTTTAATATAAAGGTAATATCATCAATATACACAGGAATAATGACTAGAACCCCTTCTTTGACATATATATAGATGCTTCTATCTGATTCCAATCTGTTGTAACCCATACTACTAAGAGCTGTATGCAGTTTCTTGTTCCATTGTCTAGCTAATTGCTTGAGACTATATATAGACTTTTTGAGTTTATAAACATAGTTTGGTCCAAGTTGCTCAAAGCCAACAGGCTGCTGCATATAGATGTCTTCCACTAGATTACTATTCAGGAAGACAGATAAAATGTCAATAGAGTGCAAATGGTAGTTGTGCTTAGCTGCTAGTGTAATAATGGTTCTGATTGAAGCCATTCTGAATGTGGGTGCAAAGACTTCAGTAAAGTCTAAGCCAGGTCTCTAAGAGAATCCTTTTGCAACTAGTCTAGCTTTGTATCTTTCAACTAAGCTATCTGTATTTCTCTTTACTTTGAACACCTATTTACTACCAATATTAGCAAATCTTGGGTCAACTATGGAGCACTATGGAGTGCTCCATAGTACTACTATAATAGTATATATACTTTGTTGAATTATTTATTTTATTATATTTATTTTATTTTTACTACTACAATTACTATATACTACTATATAATACTATATAGAAGAAATAAAAAAAAGAGAAAAAAAGTTGGACAAAAAAACATAAAAAGTTGGAAAAAAAAACATAAAAAAACATAAAAAAAGTTGAAAAAAAAAACATAGAAAAAAACATAAAAAGTTAGAAAAAAAAACATAAAAAAAATATACCAAGTTGGAAAAAAAATATATCAAGTCGGAAAACATAACTAAAAAGACAGAAGAAGTTAGAAACATAACAAAAAAGGGAAAGATTGGAAACATACCAAAAAAGGCAAAAAAAGTCAAAAACATATAGAAAGAAAGAAAAAAGTTTAAAAACATATGAAAAAACAAGGAAAAAAGTTGGAAACATATGAAACAAGAGAAGGGGAATTGAAAACATAACTAGAAAGAGAGGAAATATATAAAAAAAGAAGGAAAAAGTCAGACATATAGAGGAGAAAGTTGAAAATATATTTAAAAAAAGAGAAAAAAAGTGGACACAAAACATACCAAATGCTCAAGCTATCACATCTTCTCAACTCCTTCCATTCCTAGGTCCTGACAATAAGCAGATATGGCAAAGATGTATGACAATGGAATGAATCTAAGAAAAGAATGTCAGTAAAAAGAAAAGGAGGAAAGAATGACTTACAAAGATGAAGGTTGAAAACTTCAAAGCAAAAAAAAAAGTTGAAGTTCAAAGTATGCCATGTCAGCCACAGGTCATGTGACTTTGCTGAAGTCAAAATTTGAACTTCAAAAATTTTTTTTTTTCTAAGTTCAATAATCTTTCTAAGTCCAAGTCCGATGTTTTGCTTATCTAATCCAAAAAGCAGAATAGTACTCTAAGTCAAAATACTACAGATTACTATATATCATTATACAAATTTATATAGCATCTATAGAATACTATGGAAATGATTAATATCTATAGACTACTATAAGTTACTATAGAATACTATGGATCACTATGGATACTATGGGTTACTATAGGTTACTATGGGTTACTATGGGTTACTATGGGTTACTATGGAAATGATTGATATCTATGGGCCACTATGGGTCACTATGGAAAATAGCCAAAATCTATGAGACACTATGGAAAATAACCAACATCTATGGACTATTATGGGTTACTATGGGTTGCTATGGAAAATGACTGAAATCTATGGACTACTATAAGTTACTATGGAAAATAGCTAAAATCTATGGATCACTATAGGTCACTATGGAAAATGACCAAAATCTATGGATCACTATGGGTCACTATGGATCACCACAGATGCTATGGCTTACTATGGCTCAAGTCAGACTAAAAACAGGATTTGCTGATGATTCCAAAATCAATTTGAAAACTTCTATGAGCTCTGGAAACTCCTCTATATAGATTGTTTTTCTCTTCTTGCAAATAACTTGCTTGATAGTATTGATCTTGAGCCTGACAAGGCACTTAGTTAGCTGTAAAGTCTATGAATGGACTATGTATATAAATAAATCAAATAAATAAATAACACAGTTCTAGGCATCAAAATTGAAATTATGTTGTTAGTCACCAGGTAATCCTGAGTAATGAAAAGACTGATGGTGAGATGAAAAAAAGCAGCAGAAGAAACCTCATCTAGAAGGCAGGCTACCTTCCTATCGAAAAATTTTGCTCATAAGCAAATGAGAAGCAAAACAGCATATATGAAAAGGCCTACTCTAAAAAGTCAATGAATTCTTCACTAGGTCCTCATAATACAAGAAGCTAGTTAGATATGACTAAGTATATCCTCCCTCTATGTACTGCAAAACATACATAACCTTGCCAGAATAAACACAAGCCTACTTGTTTAGCTAAAAACCAGTCATATTACTCTAAACTACATATACCTTTGCCACACCAAAAGAAAAACTCCATTATATGCAAAGTATGCAGAAAGAGCAATGAAATGGTCAGGCACTTCATCTAGAGTGTCCTGGGTATGTCTTTCATAGATAGCAAGTAGAGGTAAACCTAGGACAAGTGGCTAAACAATTAAATTCTTCAGTGACAGGCATATCTGGAAACGGCTGTTTAGATACTTCAATGCTACTGGAATATTCAGCCAAGTATTTGGCAGTTCACATAACTAGAAGCAGAGTGATTCAAAGCAAAAGAGTACAGAACCCAAAATGGAGCCTAGATATGACAAAATGCTGAGCCAAGATTCCCTTTAAATGAAATAAATACCAAGCTTACTATATGCATAAGCAGATTACAATGCTAACACAATGATAAATTGCAGCAGCCCTGGTCTGACCAGCCTTGAAGTTGTTTAACACACTTTTTTTTTTGAAGTAAAATATAGTGAATGCTGATGTTTAAAGACAGTCAGTGAGTGCAAACAGAATCAACTAAAAGCTAGTGGACTTACTAAAAATTATTGTCATTATCACCTTTTCTATTGTTAGAAGAGATTAATATAATTTCAGTCTCTCCTTTTCGTTTCTAGGCCCTGCCAAATGTATCAAATAGTCTGGTATAACATGTCACTGAAGGGACATACCATCTAGTTTATATCTAATCTTTTATACTTGCTTATGTTTTCATACATCGAAATGTTTTAGTGACTTTCTTTGAGATAGCTACTTATGCACAAGATTTGTATTCTAATATAATCAACTGTACTATATTACATAAGTTACTTCATAATTGTTGAGAAAAGAGTGAAAAGGAAATTTTCTGAGTTTGAATTTTTGGTTGAAATAGAGAAGTGTTATTGCTTTGATAATACTTTTCACATACACTTGTTAAGATATCATAAGCTTTGGTGTTATTTGATCAAAAATATCACTTCACTATAAATAATTATCAACATCAATTTGGTAGACCCTTTCATCTTTTGTTTCTTTACTATATTGATGTTGATATATATATAGATAATAGATAATAGTTACATTTGTACTACTATAATTATGGAACATATATACCATGTATATTATATATTAGTATGTTTTATACCATGTATATCATATATTAGTATGTTTTTGATAATGTGTTGGTGAATACATGCACGTCTATGGTATTCACTTGAGTTCAAAAATATTAGGTTTATACATTATTGATTTCTCTTTTAACTTTTTTATATAGCATATACACAAGATATACAAGTGAGTATAGTATCCACCTACAGTGCAATGTCTGACTAGTTATAATGTTATTTTCTTGACCTTGAAGCTGAAGTTTATTTAGAAGATAGTGAGAGTAGTAAGAAGGGCGACAAAGAATATTTGGGTAAGTTGCAGCATTTGATATGTTTATGCTAATATTTATACATTATCCTCAATAGGTGGTTTCTTAGTAGATAAAGATAAAAGCTTCATTGAACGTTTGACTTACCAAGTGCCTATACAAATATCCTCAATAAGTGGAGAGGAGGTGCAGAGGTTAGCCATGATGGTTGATAGCCTGAAGCAATGAGATAGATTATATATAGGGAGGGGATCCATTATAGAGAAGAATGACATACAGCTATGAATGCTTCCTACTCTGGTGAGTATACACCAACTACTATACATTACATTGCTCAAAATCTTGCAGTTTGGATCTGAAGAAGACATTGTCAATACACTAAAAGAAGCTAGGAGTCTTCATTCATATATAGAAGATACCTTCTGTGTTCACCATTGTAGTACACTTTCTTGCAGGATTTTTATTGAGATATATGGAATAACTGATATACAGAAACTTATGAAATATTCTGTATATAATTATTTCACCTCTCGAGCCATATGTTTATGCAATGAAGATAAAACTTTCCTCAGCAATAACAATAGTATAATGCCAATGCCCTCAGGATCTTGGGCATGAGTGACCCAGAAAGGTCTCTATTATAATGATCTCACTCTTATTGTCAAAAGAGCAATAGATAACGATCTTGTTCAGGCTGCCGTTATACCTTGTTTTTGTACTACTACCACTGTGAACCCTAGTGGGTTGTGAAAAACAATCCGGATTTCAGTAGAAAATGTAGATTTTGTTGATAGTTTGTGTTGGTAGTAGCCTCATAAATATGTAGCTAAATTCTGAAATAAAGTGTTGGAAACTCAACAAATGAGTAAGACTTAGAATTCCAATTAAGTGGTGATTGTCTTCAATTTCACTTTGAAATATTAAAGATTCACAACACTAATCACACTTTGATCATATACAATGAGAATTGCAAAGATAAAGGGTGAAAAAAGAACATTATATACTATAGAAAGTGTTAGAGTGTAAATATAGTGTATTCACTTGGGGGGAAAGTATGCTACAAAGGCCTCCTTATATATAATACAGGAAGGCCTAGACTACTGTTCTAGACTGCTCAGGGTAGTACTTCTAGCTTACCCTGACAGCTTCTAGTCTACTTCTGTTGCTATGATACCAGTGCTTCTAGACTACCCTGAGTGCTTCTAGGCTACCCTGATAGAAGCACCTCTGGTATTTATATAAGACCACTGGTTTCCTACCAGAACCCATTCTTCCTTTCCCCTCCTGTCTATTATTACATACTATACTATTCTATCCTCTTACTATCTTCTATCCTAGTATGTCTGTATATGTAGGAGTAGACTATTGTAACAGAAAGAACAGATATTTTTGTAGTTATTACCATAAACTAGAAGTAGAGATTATTTTCACTTTTTTCCTCTCTTTTTTACTATCTTCAGCTTTTTGTGTACTGAGCCACTACTAATCTCCTCACTTGGTCCCTCATCATCACTGTCTTCATAGTACCCCCATTTCTTTCCCTGCTATTGAACACCATCCTCTTTACCACTGTCCTCTTCTCCATTGTCATCAACATCTCCATTGTCTTCTTCATCAGTGGTATCTCTATTGCTCCCTCCTTTACTACTCTGCTCTTCATCGCTCCCTGCATCACTGGCATTCATCTTGCCTCAATTGATGGACATTTGGGATGGGGGGATATAACCACAGTCAAGTTTTGATTTGTGGCTATGCTTATTTTTGAGTACTGTCTTTATAATTTCAAAAGTCACCCAGTTCAATGTATATTTCTGGAGTTGTTTGCACTCCTTCCTAGCCTTTTGGACATAGCATTAGACATAGATATGACATAGAAAAATGAAAGGGCATATAAGTTTAGCAGCATTTTCAATAAGTTCTCTATCTTGCTGTCTCCAGTCAATATCTTGTGGTACTGTTAGAGTGTGAATAGTGTGTATTCAGTTGGGGGGAAAGTATGCTACAGAGGCCTCCTTATATATAATACAGGAAGGCCTAGACTACTATTCTAGACTGCTCAGGGTAGTGCTTCTAGCTTACCCTGACAGCTTCTAGTCTACTTCTGTTGCTATGATACCAGTGCTTCTAGACTACCCTGAGTGCTTCTAGTCTACCCTGAGTGCTTCTAGGCTACCCTGATAGAAGCACCTCTGGTATCTATATAAGACCACTGGTTTCCAACCAGAACTCATTCTTCCTTTCCCTTCTATTCTACTACTATCTTATACTGTCTGTACATATAGCAGTAGACTATTGTAACATGGTGGTTGAAGAAGACCCCAGGACTTCATTATCTTCCCCACCAACTCTCTTTCCTTTTTTTTTTAATCACCTTTCCCACACCTACTCTTTTCACTTTCTCAGCAGTCACTAGAACCCTACCTTTTTCAAGGACTTGGTTGCATTCTAGTTGACTTGCTTATTTTGCATCTTTTACTCTTCCCTTTTTCTGCCTGTTTTTACCACATCCCTTTGTTTTCTCTTGCAATGGGAGGACCAGATATTCAAAAACTGGGACTTACCAACTATAACCAGTGGAGTGGAGAAATCCAAGCATGGCTCAGGTCTGAACAGCTTTGGCACATTGTTAGTGGCCAAAAGTCTAGACCTGATGCCAAGGAGTCTTCCCCACATTATGAGTTGCAATTGCAGAGACAGGATGACTGGGACAATAAGGCTCAGAAAGCTGCTGGGTGGCTATACCTCATAGTAGAACCATCTCAGAGAGTGCATCTGAAAGGGATAGAGCATGACTCTCTTGCTATTTGGGAAGCCTTAAAATCTGTGCACCTTCAGCAAAAGCCTAGTGCCAGATTCAATGCATATGATGACTTGTTCAGCATCAGAAAGACAGATGAAGAGTCTTTGCAGTCACTTGCAAATAGGGTTGATGCAGTAATGCAGCAGATTTCAAATCTGAGACCTGAATCCTTCACTCTGCAACAGCTGGATGAGGAGTTATTGTGCATGGCTATGATCAGGGCTTTACCAGAAGACTATAGTCACTTTGTGTCATCTTTGATGCTTAGTGACAAACTGGATAAAGCCTCTATCACCCAGGCATTCCACACTGAGGAAACTCAGAGAACAAGGAGATCTGCACCTCAAGTCTCAGAGGTTGCAAACAAAGTGGCTACCAATTACAAGGGCAAGCAGAAGCAATCCAGCTCTGCCCCCACCACTTATCCTCCTTGTCTCTTTTGTGGCAAAATGGGTCACTCTTTTAAGAGATGCAATCTATTTCTAGCTGAACAGGCAAAGGCAAAGGCAGCAAATCTCCAGGAATCAGCAGGAAAGGCAAGTATCTTTTCACAAGTACAATTAGATAACCCTCTTTCCCATCATGCTAATTATGATTGGAATGCAGACTCAGGAGCCACATCCCACATAACTCCACACAAGCATTGGCTCAGGGATTACAAACCCTATCATATACCTATTAGACTAGCTGATAACACCACCATATATTCTTCTGGTGTTGGAAGCATTCTTTTTAGACCCTTCATTAATGGTGTGGAAATACAATCTCTTTTATTCACTAGAGTTCTTCATGTTCCACAACTTCAAAACAACCTTCTTTCAGTTCTCTTTCTTGTCAGACATAGAGACTACAATATTAATATTGACTCAGATTTCATTCATTTTTACCAAACTAGTAGAGAACTGTTCACAGCTAGTATTAATAGCCAGAATGCTGCATTCCTGGATGGGATCACTGTGCCTGCCTGTCTTGAAACTGCAAACCTCTCCTCTACTCTCCCACTGGACCTTGGACTTTGGCATAGGAGATTTGGGCACTACAATCATGCTAGTGTAAAGCAACTTCATTCCATGCACATGGTAACTGGTATGCATTTGGGCAATAACTCTAAACCAGACCCAGTCTGTGAGCCATGTCTTTCAGGCAAAATGCATGCTAGTCCATTTCCTACTTCAGATTCCAGAGCATCACAACCTCTGGAATTAGTGCATATGGATTTGAAAGGCCCAATCCAAGTCAAGTCTATTGGTGGTTACCAGTATTGGATCATCTTTGTTGATGACTGTACTAGATTCAAATGTGGTTTTGGACTCAGAAAGAAATCAGATACCCTAGATGCATTTAAACAGTTCAAAGCTTATGCTGAGAACTTGCACAACTCTAGCATTAAATGCATAAGAGAGGACAAGGGATCTGAGTTCATGTCCAATGACTTCAATCAGTACTGCATTGATAATGGTATCCAGAGACATCATACAGTTAGGAACAGGCCACAGCAGAATGGGGATGTTGAAAGGGCAAACAGAACAGTTGCAGACTTAGTAACAGCCATGTTAACAGAAGCAAACTTACCAGTGCAATTCTGGTTTCACTGCTTCATGGCTGTACTACATGTTCTCAACAAATGCCCTACTGTCTCATTAAAAGACAGAACTCCCTATGAAGCATGGCACTGTAAGAAACCTGATGTGTCTCATTTGAGAGTATTTGGATGTTTAGCATATGTCCATGTGCAGAAGGATAAAAGGAGATCATTTGGATCACATATGGAGAAGTGCATTTTTGTTGGCTATCCAGCAGGTTATAAAGGGTGGCAGTTCTATAATCCAGTAACAAGGAAGTTCATTATCTCAGAAAGAGCTGAGTTTGATGAGAGATATCTTCCTGGGATTAAACCCACTGTGATGAACTCCATTCCTGTACCTCATGACATAAATCCTGTCAATGGTAGTGACATGCCAGATTTAGGGGGGTATGACATTCCTAGAAATCAGTCAGCCACTCCCTCTATCTCATCTTCTGTGATCTATTTGCCAATGTTGTCAAATAATGACAGACCTCCTTTTATTCCTGTTGAAGTAGACCTTGATGCTCCTTCTCCACTTGCACTTCCTATACCTCTACAATCCCCTAGTCCAGAACCAGTATCTCTACCACCATCTCCTAGTCCACAACCAGCCTCTTTACCACAAACTCCAGTCAGACACTTTACACCAAATCCAGTTAGTCCTCCTTTAGCTCAAAGAAGGACTAGGAGGAATATTCAACCTCCTGGTGAATGGTGGAAAGTTAGACACTCTCCTGCTATCCCTGAAACATCCTCTGAGTCTGAAGCAGATATTGCTGATGATGAAGAAGAGTTCAGTGGTGTTGCCTCTGGTGTTACAGAGCCTAATACATACAAACAGGCAATGAAAGCACCAGATGCAGAACTATGGAGACAGGCAGCTGCTGATGAGATCAAAGCACTCATGGATAATGGTACTTGGGAATTGGCCTTGTTGCCAAAGGACAGACAGGCAATTGGTAGTAAATGGGTGTTCAAAGTTAAGAGGAATGCAGATGGCTCAGTTGAAAGATACAAAGCTAGACTAGTTGCAAAGGGGTTCTCTCAGAGACCTGGCTTAGACTTCACTGAAGTCTTTGCACCCACATTTAGAATGGCTTCAATCAGAACCATTATTGCACTAGCAGCTAAGCACAACTACCATCTGCACTCTATTGACATCTCATCTGCCTTCCTGAATGGTGATCTAGAGGAAGACATCTACATGCAACAGCCTGCTGGCTTTGAGCAGCTTAGACCAGACTATGTGTGCAAACTCAAAAAGTCTATTTATGGTCTAAGGCAATCTGCCAGACAGTGGAATAAGAAGCTTCATATAGCTCTTAGTAGCATGGGATATAACAGATTGGAATCAGATAGGAGTATCTATGTGTATGCCAAAAAAGGAGTCCTAGTCATTATTCCTGTGTATATTGATGACATTACACTTGCATCAAACTCAACCTCTAAGATTGATTCCACAATCAAAGAGCTAGAGAGTCACTTTAAACTCAGGAATATTGGACCTACTACTTGGCTGTTAGGCATGAAAATCAGTGTTGATTCTGCCAAACACACTATCTCCTTATCCCAGCAACAGTACATTAATGACATGCTTGTTCAGTATGGCTTTACTGAATGCAATCCAATCTCTACTCCTATGGATCCTGGACTTGCACTAGAAAAGACTCAAACCCTCTCTGATGAGGATGTAGAGTTTATGTCTAAAGTTCCATATCTGTCTGCTGTTGGCTCTCTCACCTACTTGGCTCAATGCACTAGACCTGACATCTCATTTGCTGTTGGTACACTTGCTAAGTACAACTCCAATCCTAATCCAACTCATTGGAAGGCTGTCAAGCATGTATTTAGATACTTGCAAGGCACTAAGGACTATGAGCTTGTGTACAGGCAAGATGATGCTAAGGAGCTGTTTATCACATACTCTGATGCAAATCATGGTGCATGCAAAGACACTGGTAGATCTACTGGTGGCTATTGTGTTATGATTGGCAATGGTGCAGTCAGCTGGTCTTCTAAGCTGCAGACTTGTGTTGCACTGTCTTCTACTGAAGCAGAGTACATGGCAGCTGTTGAAGCAGGCAAAGAGCTCAAATGGATGAGAAGCCTGCTTGGTGAATTTGGATACACATTTGATAAACCTTCTACTCTTTGCATTGACAACCAGTCTGCAATTAGTGTGTCCAAGAATCCTGAGCATCATAGTAGAATGAAGCATCTTGACTTGAAGTTCCATTGGCTTAGAGAGAATGTGGAAGCAGGGATTATTACTCCAATTCATGTTGGCACCAATGATATGGTTGCAGACTGTCTTACCAAACCTCTTGCCAGAATCAAGCATGATAAATGCAGAATAGGACTTGGACTTGTTACCAAGAAATAGTCTGTTACATATAGGATTAAGGGGGCTATGTTACAATAGTCTACTCCTACATGTACAGACATACTAGGATAGAGGATAGTAAGAGGATAGAATAGTATAGTATGTAATAGTAGACAGGAGGGGAAAGGAAGAATGGGTTCTGGTTGGAAACCAGTGGTCTTATATAGATACCAGAGGTGCTTCTATCAGGGTTGCCTAGAAGCACTCAGGGTAGACTAGAAGCACTCAGGGTAGTCTAGAAGCACTGGTATCATAGCAACAGAAGTAGACTAGAAGCTGTCAGGGTAAGCTAGAAGCACTACCCTGAGCAGTCTAGAACAGTAGTCTAGGCCTTCCTGTATTATATATAAGGAGGCCTCTGTAGCATACTTTCCCCCCAAAGTGAATACACTATATTTACACTCTAACACCACCATGATCTGCATCACTGTATCCTGTAAACAAATCACTGGTTGCACTGTCAGGTCCATAGGTAAGTCTCATGTTGACTGTCCCTTTAAGATATCTGAACACATGCTTGACTGCTTTCCAGTGCTGCATTCCAGGATTGGAGTTGAATCTAGCCAACACTCCAGCAGTGAATGCAATATCAGGTCTAGACATTGTAGCCAAGTACATTAGGGAACCAACTGCATTCATATAAGGGATGTTTCGCATTTCTTGAACTTCCTCTGCTGTCTAAGGGCACTGAGCTTTAGAAAGTCGCTCCCCAGGGTTCATTGGTGTGTCTACAGGTTTGCATTCCATCATTCCAAATGTTTCCAGCATGTTCAGTATGTACTGCTTCTGTGACAAATGGATTTTCTGGTTTGCTCTATCTCTAGTAATCTCTACACCTAGTAGAAACGAAGTTTCACCAAGATCCCTGAGTTTGAAGTGCTTGGACAAGTCTACAACAAACTTATCCAGTGCAGATTTGGATTTGGAAGCAAGTGTAATGTCATCCACAAATACTGGTACAATGACTTTCAAGCCATCAGAGTCATAAATATAGAGGGAGGGATCAGAGTATATTCTCTTGAATCCCATCACACTCAATGCTGCAGTAAACTTTTCGTTCCAGAGTCTAGCAGCTTGTTTCAATCCATAGATTGACTTGTTCAGTTTGCACACCATTTTCGGACCACCTTGCTCAAATCCTTCTGGCTGCTTCATGTAGATGTCAGCATCAATGTCTCCATTGATAAATGCATAGGATATGTCCACAGAGCGAAGGTGCATGTCCTCAATAGCTGCCAGAGCAAGTACTAGCCTGATTGTAGCTTGTCTCATTGTTGGTGCAAACACCTCAGAGTAATCAAATCCAGGTCTCTGACTGAAACCCTTTGCTACAATTCTAGCTTTGTACCTCTCAATCGACCCATCTGCATTGTGTTTCACCTTGAATACCCATCTAGAACCTATTGCCTTTTGCCCAGGTGGTAATGGAACTACTGACCAGGTGCCATTGTTGAAGTGAGCTTGTATTTCATCAGCAGCAGCTTGTTTCCAAGACTCTGCATCAGATCCGGTGAGTGCTTCCTTGTATGTCAATGGCTCTGACTGTCCAGTTGCATTAGCAAGCTCATCATCACTATCCTCTTCATCAGAAGAAGGAATTGCTGGGGTTGGCTCCCTGACTTTCCACCATTCACCTGGAGGCCTTCTTTGTCTTTGGGTCCTTCTGAGTGCAATAGGTAGTTCAAGTTCAGTATCACTACTAGAACTGTCATCCTGAGTCCGACTTTTCTCTGAATCCATAGAAGAATCCATTGAAACAATTGACTTGTCACCATTTGAGTCCGGAGTTTGCTCATTTAAGTCATCATTCTCATCATTCTGAGGTGAACTCTCATTATCTGATGGAACTAGTGCATTGTCATTGTCATTGTCATTACTGACTGGCTGAGTCGAAATTGCAGGTACAGGAGTGTAGTAGATATCACTATCACTAGTATCCTTACTTGGTTCACTTGCTTTGTCTTGTGGCTGAGGAACTACACCAGTGTCCTTAGTTTCAAGATTAGACCTTTCATCAAAGTCTGCTCTTTCACTAATGATTACTGATTTGGTCTTTGTGTTGTAAAACTTCCAACCTTTGTAGCCCTCTGGATAACCAATAAAGACGCATTTTTGCATATGTGACCCTAAGCTAGACCTTTTATCTCGTTGTATATGCACATAAGCTGTACTCCCCCACACTCTCAAGTGACTGACATCAGGTTTGCTACCATGCCACAATTCATATGGTGTTTTGCCAACAACTGCAGATGTAGGACATCGATTTAGAACATGAACAAGTGCTGCTAGGCACTCTCCCCAAAAGGCCTTTGACAAATCAGATTCATTGAGCATAGCAGTAATCCTTTCAGCTAGTGTTCTATTTGCCCTTTCAGCAACACCATTCTGTTGTGGTCTGTTAGAGTGTAAATAGAGTGTATTCACTTGGGGGGAAAGTATGCTACAGAGGCCTCCTTATATATAATACAGGAAGGCCTAGACTACTGTTCTAGACTGCTCAGGGTAGTGCTTCTAGCTTACCCTGACAGCTTCTAGTCTACTTCTGTTGCTATGATACCAGTGCTTCTAGACTACCCTGAGTGCTTCTAGTCTACCCTGAGTGCTTCTAGGCAACCCTGATAGAAGCACCTCTGGTATCTATATAAGACCACTGGTTTCCAACCAGAACCCATTCTTCCTTTCCCCTCCTGTCTACTATTACATACTATACTATTCTATCCTCTTACTATCCTCTATCCTAGTATGTCTGTACATGTAGGAGTAGACTATTGTAACATAGCCCCCTTAATCCTATATGTAACAGACTATTTCTTGGTAACAAGTCCAAGTCCTATTCTGCATTTATCATGCTTGATTCTGGCAAGAGGTTTGGTAAGACAGTCTGCAACCATATCATTGGTGCCAACATGAATTGGAGTAATAATCCCTGCTTCCACATTCTCTCTAAGCCAATGGAACTTCAAGTCAAGATGCTTCATTCTACTATGATGCTCAGGATTCTTGGACACACTAATTGCAGACTGGTTGTCAATGCAAAGAGTAGAAGGTTTATCAAATGTGTATCCAAATTCACCAAGCAGGCTTCTCATCCATTTGAGCTCTTTGCCTGCTTCAACAGCTGCCATGTACTCTGCTTCAGTAGAAGACAGTGCAACACAAGTCTGCAGCTTAGAAGACCAGCTGACTGCACCATTGCCAATCATAACACAATAGCCACCAGTAGATCTACCAGTGTCTTTGCATGCACCATGATTTGCATCAGAGTATGTGATAAACAGCTCCTTAGCATCATCTTGCCTGTACACAAGCTCATAGTCCTTAGTGCCTTGCAAGTATCTAAATACATGCTTGACAGCCTTCCAATGAGTTGGATTAGGATTGGAGTTGTACTTAGCAAGTGTACCAACAGCAAATGAGATGTCAGGTCTAGTGCATTGAGCCAAGTAGGTGAGAGAGCCAACAGCAGACAGATATGGAACTTTAGACATAAACTCTACATCCTCATCAGAGAGGGTTTGAGTCTTTTCTAGTGCAAGTCCAGGATCCATAGGAGTAGAGATTGGATTGCATTCAGTAAAGCCATACTGAACAAGCATGTCATTAATGTACTGTTGCTGGGATAAGGAGATAGTGTGTTTGGCAGAATCAACACTGATTTTCATGCCTAACAGCCAAGTAGTAGGTCCAATATTCCTGAGTTTAAAGTGACTCTCTAGCTCTTTGATTGTGGAATCAATCTTAGAGGTTGAGTTTGATGCAAGTGTAATGTCATCAATATACACAGGAATAATGACTAGGACTCCTTTTTTGGCATACACATAGATACTCCTATCTGATTCCAATCTGTTATATCCCATGCTACTAAGAGCTATATGAAGCTTCTTATTCCACTGTCTGGCAGATTGCCTTAGACCATAAATAGACTTTTTGAGTTTGCACACATAGTCTGGTCTAAGCTGCTCAAAGCCAGCAGGCTGTTGCATGTAGATGTCTTCCTCTAGATCACCATTCAGGAAGGCAGATGAGATGTCAATAGAGTGCAGATGGTAGTTGTGCTTAGCTGCTAGTGCAATAATGGTTCTGATTGAAGCCATTCTAAATGTGGGTGCAAAGACTTCAGTGAAGTCTAAGCCAGGTCTCTGAGAGAACCCCTTTGCAACTAGTCTAGCTTTGTATCTTTCAACTGAGCCATCTGCATTCCTCTTAACTTTGAACACCCATTTACTACCAATTGCCTGTCTGTCCTTTGGCAACAAGGCCAATTCCCAAGTACCATTATCCATGAGTGCTTTGATCTCATCAGCAGCTGCCTGTCTCCATAGTTCTGCATCTGGTGCTTTCATTGCCTGTTTGTATGTATTAGGCTCTGTAACACCAGAGGCAACACCACTGAACTCTTCTTCATCATCAGCAATATCTGCTTCAGACTCAGAGGATGTTTCAGGGATAGCAGGAGAGTGTCTAACTTTCCACCATTCACCAGGAGGTTGAATATTCCTCCTAGTCCTTCTTTGAGCTAAAGGAGGACTAACTGGATTTGGTGTAAAGTGTCTGACTGGAGTTTGTGGTAAAGAGGCTGGTTGTGGACTAGGAGATGGTGGTAGAGATACTGGTTCTGGACTAGGGGATTGTAGAGGTATAGGAAGTGCAAGTGGAGAAGGAGCATCAAGGTCTACTTCAACAGGAATAAAAGGAGGTCTGTCATTATTTGACAACATTGGCAAATAGATCACAGAAGATGAGATAGAGGGAGTGGCTGACTGATTTCTAGGAATGTCATACCCCCCTAAATCTGGCATGTCACTACCATTGACAGGATTTATGTCATGAGGTACAGGAATGGAGTTCATCACAGTGGGTTTAATCCCAGGAAGATATCTCTCATCAAACTCAGCTCTTTCTGAGATAATGAACTTCCTTGTTACTGGATTATAGAACTGCCACCCTTTATAACCTGCTGGATAGCCAACAAAAATGCACTTCTCCATATGTGATCCAAATGATCTCCTTTTATCCTTCTGCACATGGACATATGCTAAACATCCAAATACTCTCAAATGAGACACATCAGGTTTCTTACAGTGCCATGCTTCATAGGGAGTTCTGTCTTTTAATGAGACAGTAGGGCATTTGTTGAGAACATGTAGTACAGCCATGAAGCAGTGAAACCAGAATTGCACTGGTAAGTTTGCTTCTGTTAACATGGCTGTTACTAAGTCTGCAACTGTTCTGTTTGCCCTTTCAACATCCCCATTCTGCTGTGGCCTGTTCCTAACTGTATGATGTCTCTGGATACCATTATCAATGCAGTACTGATTGAAGTCATTGGACATGAACTCAGATCCCTTGTCCTCTCTTATGCATTTAATGCTAGAGTTGTGCAAGTTCTCAGCATAAGCTTTGAACTGTTTAAATGCATCTAGGGTATCTGATTTCTTTCTGAGTCCAAAACCACATTTGAATCTAGTACAGTCATCAACAAAGATGATCCAATACTGGTAACCACCAATAGACTTGACTTGGATTGGGCCTTTCAAATCCATATGCACTAATTCCAGAGGTTGTGATGCTCTGGAATCTGAAGTAGGAAATGGACTAGCATGCATTTTGCCTGAAAGACATGGCTCACAGACTGGGTCTGGTTTAGAGTTATTGCCCAAATGCATACCAGTTACCATGTGCATGGAATGAAGTTGCTTTACACTAGCATGATTGTAGTGCCCAAATCTCCTATGCCAAAGTCCAAGGTCCAGTGGGAGAGTAGAGGAGAGGTTTGCAGTTTCAAGACAGGCAGGCACAGTGATCCCATCCAGGAATGCAGCATTCTGGCTATTAATACTAGCTGTGAACAGTTCTCTACTAGTTTGGTAAAAATGAATGAAATCTGAGTCAATATTAATATTGTAGTCTCTATGTCTGACAAGAAAGAGAACTGAAAGAAGGTTGTTTTGAAGTTGTGGAACATGAAGAACTCTAGTGAATAAAAGAGATTGTATTTCCACACCATTAATGAAGGGTCTAAAAAGAATGCTTCCAACACCAGAAGAATATATGGTGGTGTTATCAGCTAGTCTAATAGGTATATGATAGGGTTTGTAATCCCTGAGCCAATGCTTGTGTGGAGTTATGTGGGATGTGGCTCCTGAGTCTGCATTCCAATCATAATTAGCATGATGGGAAAGAGGGTTATCTAATTGTACTTGTGAAAAGATACTTGCCTTTCCTGCTGATTCCTGGAGATTTGCTGCCTTTGCCTTTGCCTGTTCAGCTAGAAATAGATTGCATCTCTTAAAAGAGTGACCCATTTTGCCACAAAAGAGACAAGGAGGATAAGTGGTGGGGGCAGAGCTGGATTGCTTCTGCTTGCCCTTGTAATTGGTAGCCACTTTGTTTGCAACCTCTGAGACTTGAGGTGCAGATCTCCTTGTTCTCTGAGTTTCCTCAGTGTGGAATGCCTGGGTGATAGAGGCTTTATCCAGTTTGTCACTAAGCATCAAAGATGACACAAAGTGACTATAGTCTTCTGGTAAAGCCCTGATCATAGCCATGCACAATAACTCCTCATCCAGCTGTTGCAGAGTGAAGGATTCAGGTCTCAGATTTGAAATCTGCTGCATTACTGCATCAACCCTATTTGCAAGTGACTGCAAAGACTCTTCATCTGTCTTTCTGATGCTGAACAAGTCATCATATGCATTGAATCTGGCACTAGGCTTTTGCTGAAGGTGCACAGATTTTAAGGCTTCCCAAATAGCAAGAGAGTCATGCTCTATCCCTTTCAGATGCACTCTCTGAGATGGTTCTACTATGAGGTATAGCCACCCAGCAGCTTTCTGAGCCTTATTGTCCCAGTCATCCTGTCTCTGCAATTGCAACTCATAATGTGGGGAAGACTCCTTGGCATCAGGTCTAGACTTTTGGCCACTAACAATGTGCCAAAGCTGTTCAGACCTGAGCCATGCTTGGATTTCTCCACTCCACTGGTTATAGTTGGTAAGTCCCAGTTTTTGAATATCTGGTCCTCCCATTGCAAGAGAAAACAAAGGGATGTGGTAAAAACAGGCAGAAAAAGGGAAGAGTAAAAGATGCAAAATAAGCAAGTCAACTAGAATGCAACCAAGTCCTTGAAAAAGGTAGGGTTCTAGTGACTGCTGAGAAAGTGAAAAGAGTAGGTGTGGGAAAGGTGATTAAAAAAAAAAGGAAAGAGAGTTGGTGGGGAAGATAATGAAGTCCTGGGGTCTTCTTCAACCACCAGTGTGTGCAAGTCAACACAATTTAACTACAGTGCAGTTGTACCACCTCACAGCTCACAGGGATGACTACCTGAGATATTGCTGTGTGGGTTAAAGGCTGGCCCACTGAAGTGCACAGACCCAACAGTTCACTGTAGAGACCACCTGGGGATGGTCTTTTGTCCTTACTAACTACTATGGACTAACTAGCTATTGACTGGCTAAGTTTAGTAGCCAAAAAAGCGGAGCAAAAAGGAGAAACAATTTAACCCAAGGGCAAAAGAGTTAAGTCAAAAGAGGAGTGGTAAAGGGAGCAGTCACAGTGGTCAAGTAGGACAAGGAATGAGGGGCACAGTTAGAGCTGAGGGCCCATAACCTGTTAGAGTATAAATATAGTGTATTCACTTGGGGGGAAAGTATGCTACAGAGGCCTCCTTATATATAATACAGGAAGGCCTAGACTACTATTCTAGACTGCTCAGGGTAGTGCTTCTAGCTTACCCTGACAGCTTCTAGTCTACTTCTGTTGCTATGATACCAGTGCTTCTAGACTACCCTGAGTGCTTCTAGTCTACCCTGAGTGCTTCTAGGCTACCCTGATAGAAGCACCTCTGGTATCTTTATAAGACCACTGGTTTCCTACCAGAACCCATTCTTCCTTTCCCCTCCTGTCTATCATTACATACTATACTATTCTATCCTCTTACTATCTTCTATCCTAGTATGTCTGTACATGTAGGAGTAGACTATTGTAACAAACACTGCATCCTTAGTTTTAATTGGTACAATGACCTTGTAACGCGAGTAATCATCTATAAATGACACCCAGTACTTGTAACCAGAATGTGTAGGGACTCCAACATGGTGCACATCTGTGTGTACTAGCTCTAAGAGCTTTCCACTTCGATGTTCAGAGGATTTAAAGGGACTAGCATGCATTTTACCAGCTAGACATGGCTCACAAATTGGATCTGGCTTTGTCTTTGAATTGATAGTCATCCCAGCAACCATATTTTTGTCAAAGAGCATTTTAACATCATTATAGTTGTGGTGGCCTAATCTCCTGTGCCACAGAGCGAGATCAAGAGGCAGAGTTGATGTCAAATGCACACTCTCAGACTTGTCTACTGTAATGCCATCCAAGTAACCAATATTCCTTTCATTGATAGAAGCAGTAAACAGTAAATTGCCATTAAGACGAAATTGCATAGTATGAGAAGAGATATGAACATCAAAGCTTTTGTGTCTAGTTAGGAACAACACTGCTAGGAGATTACTTTGTAAGGCTGGTACATGTAGCACTCTAGATAACTCTACATCTCGACTTTGGACACCATTAATGAAGGGACGAAACAGAACACTGCCTACACCTTCAGAGTATATTACAGTACTATCTGCAAGCCTAATAGGCACTCTATATGGAGTATAATTTCGGATCCAGTGTTTGTGAGGGGTCATATGAGAAGTGGCCCCTGTGTCTGTGTTCCAATCATAAATATTAGCCATTGTGGAGTGTGCATTATGAACCAAAACAGTACTTGCATTTCCTGCAGATTCAACACTAGACTCTGCCTTTGACTCCTCTGCCTTGTTGGCACCATCTCCTTTCTCTTCCTTCTTCTGACTCTGCTTCTGCTTCTTTTGCTTTTTCAAAACCGGACATTTGTTTATCCAGTGCCCTTTTTCTTTGCAGTACTTGCAAATACTATTGTCCAAGCCAGTTTGAGTGCGATTTGCCATTTGAATTCGCCTCTGGTGGTTGAGTTCTTCAGCTCTAAAGGCTTGTAGGATTACATCTTTGGATAATGTGTCCAACAGCAGGAGAGAAGAAGTGAGGTGTGAATACTCCTCTGGCAGGGCTCTAATGAGTGACATGCATTGGAGTTCCTCATCTAACTTCTCTATTGTAAAGCCTGCTGGCCTTAGTGCTTGAATGTCCCCCATACTCTTAGAAATGCGAATTCCTAGTTCTGTAAGGGACTCCTCTTCCTTTTTCTGAATGCCAAACAGCTCATCATAGGCATTAAATCTCGCTCCAGGCTTCTTTTGGACATGGGCTTGCTCCAGAAGCTTCCACATCATCACTGGGTCCTCTTCATAATCTTTGAAGTACACCCTTTGGTCACAATCTACAGCCAGGAATATTTCACCTGCTGCCTTCTCTGCTCTTTGCTCCCATAACTCGAGAGCATCACTATCTTTAGTGGGCTTATTCTCTTTGCCACTCACCAACTTCCAATAACCCATCTTCATTAGCCAAGCCTTCATACAACCACTCCATTCAGAATAGTTTGTATTAGACAGTACTTTGAATTTGGAGGAAGAAGGATCAGACATTTTGATCAAGTACCCCAAGTCAAGAAGTGTCTCTGAGACGAAATTTGTAGTCTGATAAGACTAATAGCTAGGCCAAGTAACTGTAATAACAGTTGAAGCAACAGCAACACACAGAAAGAACTTTGTATTAAGTTTTAGAGGCCGGGGCCCATAACCTGTTGAAGTTCAAACCGAACTCTGCAATTGTACTACTGTAAGCAGTCAGATACAATGCAAGAAACCCTCTAAAATGCGTTCAAACAAGTGTAATATGATTAACTTTGTTTTCAGCAAGTATCTAGTATCTATCTCTAGATACATAAGGAAAGCGCACTTGTTTGGCCCTGTTGTACCCAGGAAACCATAAGGCGTGATAAATAGTGTCCACTATATCGCGTTTGAGTGTTTTGCAACACTCAGTGGACCTACAACTACAAAACAAAAGGAGAAACATTAAGAAATGTAAACTAAGTGTAAAAGTGCGAAATGAAAGTATTTTACTAATGCCACTATTGTGGCATTTACATTAAAGTGCACAAAGTGCGAACTAATACTTTACTAATGCCTGTGTTATGGCATCTACTAACTTTAACAGCAGTTGTATCACCTCACAGCTTACAGGGATGACTACCTGAGATATTGCTGTATGGGTTAAAGGCTGGCCCACTGAAGTGCACAGACCCAACAGTTCACTGAAGAGACCCCCTGGGAGGGAGGTCTTTTGTCCTTACTAACTACTATGGACTGACTAGCTAATGACTAGCTAAGTTTAGCTTCCCAAAAACTTGGAGTATAAAGGAGAAAGATAAACTAAGTAGGAAAGAGTTAGGGAGTAGAGGAGATAGTAGTTGAGCAAGCACAGTGGACAAGTAAGACAAGGAGTTAATGGAGGGGCACAGTTAGAGCTGAGGGCCCATAACCTGTTAGAGTATAAATAGTGTGTATTCACTTGGGGGGAAAGTATGCTACAGAGGCCTTCTTATATATAATACAGGAAGGCCTAGACTACTGTTCTAGACTGCTCAGGGTAGTGCTTCTAGCTTACCCTGACAGCTTCTAGTCTACTTCTGTTGCTATAATACCAATGCTTCTAGTCTGCCCTGAGTGCTTCTAGTCTATCCTGAGTGCTTCTAGGCTACCCTGATAGAAGCACCTCTGGTATCTATATAAGACCACTGGTTTCCTACCAGAACCCATTCTTCCTTTCCCCTCTTGTCTACTATTATATACTATACTATACTATTCTCTTATTATCCTCTATCTTAGTATGTCTATACATGTAGGAGTAGACTATTGTAACATCTGTAGTGGCTTGTAGTGCCTCATAGATTCTTGGATTTTCTAAAGTTCACTATAGTATGCCATAGATATTAGGCTAATTTCTATAGCAGCCTGTAGCATATAGTGTGATGAGTTTTGATTAACTTGTAAACTTTGTAGAATAGCACAAGATTTTGCAAAATAAAGACATATGAAATTATAGACATGAAAAGATGTGCTCATTCGCTTTTAAACGCATTAAAGAACAGCCAAAACAGTCTAGATTTGAGTGAGATATCATGAAAACATCATAAGAAAACATATCCATAATGTTTTCATTATATCTCACTGAATTCTGGACCATTTTGGCTACTCTTTAACACATATGAAAGTGAATAAGCACATCTTTCTATATCTATAATTTTATATCTTTATTCTGCAAAATCTCATGCTATTCTACAAAGTCCACAGTGATCAATCACTAATTCTATATTATTCTGCTTTCTGGATTACATAAGCAAAATGTCAGACTTGCATTAGACTTTTGAAAAAAAAGTATAAGTCCAATCTTTGTCAACAGCAGAGTCATATGACTGTGGGAAAATTACCCTGGATACTTAGTGACATATAGTGTTATATTATGTAATTAATATAATTATAAATATATATCAATATGAATAAACAAATAAAATAAATAAATACAAATACAAATAAAAATATTATCTATGACTTGCTACAGAGCACTATGGAGTGCTCTATAGTGCTTTGTAGTACTCTGTAGTAGCTTTATAGTATTGCATAGCATATATCAATTATAGATTGCTTATATAAACCATCTATGGAGTGCTACAACACTGCTACAGCATACTACAGCCTATCTATAAAGTGCTACAGCACTGCTACAGCCTATCTATGGAGTGCTATGAAGCACTCTGCAGCTTATAACCCCATGCTACAGCTACTACAGCTGCTATGATGCTATGGAGCACTCCATAGCAAGCCATAGCAGACCTGGAATTTGCTGATGTGTGTTCTTCTCTCTTTGTTTCCATTAAGAGATATAACTATCTTATAACTCATCATTATGGTATCTTGTCCCTCAATATATACAACTTCATCAGAAGCTATTGCAATGGGTATAGGTGTCTTTAGAGTGTTATACTCAATGAAGTCCATTAATTGACTTGTAAAATGCATCAATGCTCCAGAATCCATAATCCATGATGTGTAGTTAGGATCCTTTGCTTTTTCCTTATACTTTGAACAAACAGCAAAATGATTATTAATATTGCCCTGAGAAGAGCCAAGAGATATATGTGACAAGGTATATAAAAGTCTGTCATAGCAGTCATTTAGAAGTGGACACTGTAGGTCATGATCAATCTTGTTGCTATGAGTGTAAGAAGTAGGTACTTGCCTTTCATTCACATATCTGGATTCAAGTGCTTCATTGATGCACCCAATTCCTATAGCATTCACAATCTCTTCATCAACCTCCATCTCTCTGTCTATCCGTTAGCAGGACATGGAGAATCCTGGTCCTCTTCCTCTGATCTGAGAAATATAGAATCACCTGAATCAGATTGGGCAAGCTAGTGGCCATAAGTCTCCAGTGTTGTGGACTTAAAACATTTTGGTGGAGGTGCACTTACCTCTTCTGGTACTTCCTTTAATCTAGAAGTAGAGAGTTCCAACCACTTACAAAGCAACATAGTCTCCTTGTGAACACAAAGATGCTGTAGTCACTATGGTAGACCTTCATAGTCTACAAGCTTCCTACTCCTTTTGACACTTTTATAGAGTGTCTCAGAATGTCTCAATGCCTATATACCAGTGAAGGTACTAGCAGCTGGTAGAGTATAAAACTTGTGGGGATTTTCCTGCAAGAAAGTGGGTCTGGAAGTTGAAGCATAGGGAGGCTCAATATGACTTACCAATAAACTAGATAGCATGATAGCCACAGATATAATATAAGAACTACTTTCTCCTATATTTTCTTCTTCCACTGTTTTTGCTTTTCCTTTCTCTCTCTTGCCTTTTCCCCTTTTACCACACTGCTTCTTACTACCCTTTTGACTATCTCTTACCACCCTTTTGACTATCTTTAGAAGAGTCTTCTTTTTTATTTTGAGATTGGTCTTTATATTGGGAGTTTGATTGTTTAGGCTTCATGTTCAACATTTTATTCACCTGTCCTCCACTGCCAGTAGTGGCTCTAGTAATGTTTGTCCCAGTAATCTAGTGTTGGATAGCTTGTATGACATCTAATACATCAGCAAATCCCAGGTCTGCTATGGCTTACTATGGAGTACTCTATAGCATCATAGCAGCTGTAGCAGCTGTAGCATGGGGTTATAAGCTGCAGAGTGCTTCATAGCACCCCATAGATAGGCTGTAGCAGTGCTGTAGCACTTTATAGATAGGCTGTAGTATGCTGTAGCAGTGTTGTAGCACTTCATAGATGGTTTATGTAAGCAATCTATGATTGATATATGCTATGCAATACTATGAAGCTACTACAGAGTACTATGGAGTACTCCATAGTGCTCCATAGCAAGCTATAGTAAGCCATAGATAATATTTTTTATTTGTATTTGTATTTATTTATTTTGTTTATTTATTCATATTTATATATATTTATAATTATATTAATTATATAATATAACACTATATGTCACTACACAAAGATAAAAAAACATATAAAAAACATATAAAAACATAATAAAAATATATACAAAAACATAAAAAAACATGACAAAAAACATATAAAAACATAGGAAAAACATTTAAAAAAACATAGAAAAACATCAAAAAAAATCATAGAAAAACATCGAAATAAAACATAGAAAAACATAAAAAAAACATAGGAAAGAGAAAAACTCGGACATATAACAGAAAAGAAAAGAAAGAACATACCAGTATCTGTACAACTCCTTCTATCACTACCAGACTCTAACAACTATGAAAATGAGAGAAGATGGTAGTTGAAGAAGAAGATAGAAAAGAAGCAAAAAGAAAATTTAAGTTCAAAGTATCCAGGATAAATTTCCCACAGTCATATGACTCTGCTGTTGACAAAGATTGGACTTATACTTTTTTTTCAAAAGTCCAATGCAAGTCTGACATTTTGCTTATGTAATCCAGAAAGCAGAATAATATAGAATTAGTGATTGATCACTGTAAACTTTGTAGAATAGCACGAGATTTTATGGAATAAAGATATATAAAATTATAGACATAAAAAGGTGTGCTTAATCGCTTTTATACGTGTCAAAGAGTAGCCAAAATGGTCCAGAATTCAGTGAGATATAATAAAAACATTATGGGTATGTTTTCTTATGATGTTTTCATGATATCTCACTCAAATCTGGACCGTTTTGGCTGTTATTCAACGCGTTTGAAAGCGAATAAGCACACCTTTTTATGTCTATAATTTCATATATCTTTATTCTGCAAAATCTCGTGCTATTCTATAAAGTTTACAATTTAATCAAAAGTGTTGCGACAGCACGATCACATAATGGATTACATAATTCATCAGGTGATGAGTCACACGTGATATGTCACATGACATGTCACATGACTACACTCATATATGCTCCATGCCCTATGCACGGACCTTATGTCAATATGTACATACAGCTAGAACTGTATATAAGGACACTCTTATGCAAATAGATACCTTGTCCTATTCTATAGGTAGTAGTAGTAACACTAACCATAAGATGTGAATCAAGTAAGCACAAGGTAAGGCTTGAGTCTCTCCACTGTGTCACACACACATGGCTGCTCAACAAAAAGCTCATCACACTACATGCTACAGGCTGCTATGCAAATTAGCCTAATATCTATGGCATACTATAGTAAACTATAGAAAATCCAATAATCTATGAGACACTACAGGCCACTACAGACTACTATGGAAATTAGCCTGACATCTATGGAATACTACAGCTGCTATAGCCAACTATAGAAAATGTCAAAATCTATAAGTTACTACAAGCTACTACAGACTACTATGCAAATTAGCCTAATATCTATGGAATACTATAGACTGCTATGGCCACTACAGAAAATCCAAAAATCTATGGGTTACTACAGATCACTATAAGCTGCTATGGAAATTAGCCTGATATCTATGGGTTACTACAGACTGCTATGGCCAACTATAAAAAAGGGCAAAATGCTACAGGTTACTACAGATCACTATGAGTCACTATGGGTCACTATGAAAAATGGCTGATATCTATGGATTACTATAGATTACTATAGACTACTATATGTTGCTATAGTTGTTATGATCTTATCCGGACTCCACATATATTCCTGAACTTTAGGCCATATATATAACACATTCCCATTTCATTTACTACTTTCTCATATATGTTTATATTCTGACTCATGCTTTGGTTCTTATGACTTAGATAGTCTTCTAAATGACTGGTATTAGCTTCTATATGACTAGTTACTGACTTGTAGCCTACTGAGCAAGCACGTTGTGGGAAGGCCGCACAGCCTTGCCTCGGAAATCACCATTTCTCACTATTGATTGCCACCCACAACTTTAGCAATCCAATTAGCAAGTGACTGATAAGCCTACCACATATTCTCTTGATTCCATGTCATATTAACTCCAATCCAGAAGCTACAGAAACCTTGGACATGTCTATTTGAATATACCATGTGATTCCCCTTACTTCCTTCTTTTACTCCTCCAGCCCAGCGACCAATCAATCCCCTGCACATCCTCTCTTAATCTCCGTACCCCATGACATCACATGTGACTTCTTCTGACCAACTCTCCACTTAACAGCCACTGAGATAACCAGACCATGAGATTGCCCTTCCTATCCTGACGATCGTGCTATCTGATCGCTCAGCACCCTTGTCCACTCTTGTGCTATCTGGTTATCTCATGTGTGACTCCAAAAATAGCAAGGTATGCCTCAGACTTCCATGATCATGTGCAATGTGAGCATTGCACACTCACTTGCTGGCCTGTTGACTATACCAAACTCTTCATAACTACTTCATTTTCTCTCCTACCCTTTTGCTTATTAAAGATTGGATTTTCCCACACTCTTTGAACTATTTCTCCATTTATCTCATTTTTCACACTGTCTTACAAACAGTAAAATTAAAAATACTTTGCTAGCTACTTGCAAATATTCTCTCTCTGTAGAAAGAACAAAAACTTGTATAGTAGTTAGAAAGAAAATTTAGTTTTTCCTTTCCCCTCTCCTCAGAGAATATTCAGAAGCAGAGAAAACTAGCTCACCCTAAGTTTCTTCACTCTTCCAACTGATTTCACCGCTTCCACCCACTATAAGTCATCTAACTTGTCAAATATCGTCATTCACACTCTTCTGTTGGCATATTAGGACTCTTTAGTATAAAAAAAAAAAACTCACTCATCCAAGTGAGGATCTTGCTATCACTTTGTTCTCCCTTGCTTCGCTTGGACGTCTTTTGCCTTCACTTATTCTCTCGACCTTGTCCTGTGTTTGCTCTCTTTATCTGCTCTCGACGTTGCATTTATTTGTAACCTCATACAACCTCCTTCTTACCGATCTCTAGAAGACATTTTAGATACACAGATGGAAGTGCTGTGTCCCATAGGTTTCTGAACCTACTTGTACTTAACCTCTCTTCAACGTGATAGGTTATTATTAGAACTAGCATACTTGTATTTAAGTAGCATGAAACTATAGACAAGCCTTAGCTTGACCTTAGTTTCAAGTACTCTCTAATATAGGTGATTACTCTGTTACCTCCATAACAATCTAAGTGACTCACCCTCCCCTGTCTAGAATAGCAGGATCATTGTATATAATGGCACAGATGACACCATATAGCCTGAGATGCCTGGCTGTCCTCTCCTCTATAACTGACCTCAGAGAGACCCCAACAGGTGGTTTGTAACCTGTGTAGTGGTGTAACCCACTATTATGCCAGGGAAATCTGACTGGTAACAACCAACTGCTCCCTAATCCAGACATCCCTACAACAAGACTAGTAAACGATGACATATAAACCCCTAAACAGTAACAATAGTGCTATGGCTTGCTATGGATTTCGTCAGACCAAAACAGAGTTTGCTGATGCATAAGATAACTTGGATATCTCTAGTCATCAATGCAATAGATAGACATATTTTTACTAAGTTTGTGAGAGTCAAGATCTCTTCAACAACTCATTGAGATGTTTCTACTATGCTAGAGTAGAGCAGCATATAGATCACTCACTTGTGTCCTTGATTTGTGTTGTAATTAGATTTCTACAAGCATATTCTTAGAAGCTAGTGACTTCTTTGAATTACAAAATATCAGTTTACAATTAGTCATGCAAAATATAACTATCAGACATAGTCATACACATCATTTGTTTCTTAATATCCTCAACCTTGGTGTAGGTATCTTAATTCAGTAAACATTGCATTCAAGCAAAGTTGGAGTATGTAAGGGTTCTCCAATATGCATCAAGATCTAATGACTTAGATTATCTATAGCTGATAAAAGTGCTGATAGAATCACAATTTATATGGAAATGTTAATGATGCAAAACTTTAATTATCGCACAAAGTGCAGTGAGTGCAAAGTCAGTTCACCCCTCATTCTGAGCTAAGTAGGCTCATTGTATAATACAACATCTATGTTTCTAGTGCAATTTTCAGGGCATTACATTTAGTATGATCAAGGTGGCTAGATAGATCAGGATGTCTGTGTCTTTACCTGATTTCCAGATTGGTTACTGGTTAATTCCTTATCAATGGACTTCAACCTGAATCCAGTTATTCACCAGAGGTTTCATGCAACAACTGCATGAATCAGTTTCCTGACTAGATACTACTTTCTATATCTCAACTAGATTTACTCAAGCATTTTTATAATTTATTATGCAAGTTTGATCTCTATCTGCAGCTTGGTGTAGCACTGATAGTCCTGCAAGGAAGATAAAAGTGAATAGGAGTCTTGTCAGACTCTTCTAATGGATAAGAATGGTGATATCCTTGTAGACAATTGGGAGAATTTTTTTGTGACAAGTAATGTTTTAGTCAAGCAATCAACTAATTTCTTGACCAAAAGTCTTAGGAATTTCTCTAAGTCTAATGTTTGAATTAACAGAATCTTAATTAATCAAATGTTTTGTGAGGGAGCAAGATAAATCTCAAAACTATCACTTATCCTTGTTAGAGAGCTGGATCTTATTGTTATGATGATATCTGCTTTTGTTCAGAATTGGATTGAAGTGAGAGTTATTGTTATGGATATGCTTTTCAGCATTAGTCCTTATCTCTGTTTAGGGTGTTCAATAAAAAGTCATCAACTCATTAGAGTAACAAAGTCATTTGCAATTAATAGAGAGACAATTTATCAAGTCCACTTCAATAAAATTTGAGACAGTTTAGATTTCTGACTTGAACCACATAGATTTAGATCATTTAAAAAATTTTTCTTCCATCAGTGTTTGGATGTGAAAGGGCGATACACTAGGACACTTAAGTCTTCTGGTCATTTTACATGCTGCCAAGTTGCGCAAAATAATGCAGCAATCCATGTACACTATGCTCAATGAATGCATCATGCCTTGTCACCCCTTTCTTTATACAGCAAGATTTTTGAATTCATTTTGCAATACACCCCTTCAAATAGATGAATGCAGCAGCTTGGTGTAGCGCTTGCATGAGACTGTTTCAGTCATCAAGGGAGAATATCCTACTTTAATACCTGTGACTAGAAATCTGCTTAAATGTCAGTATAGTTGACCAATGCAGATACTGTGTTTCAAGCTTGGAAAGGAGAGTCTTACATATTTGCTCTCCACAGAGTGAATCAGAGTCAAAAATGGATGATCTGTTACAATTCTAATAGTGTGGATAATTTCAACTTTTGCTCAAATACTCTCGGAGTCTCTTGGTGTAGAGAATCCAATCGTCATACCAAGTCTTCAACCAGATTAGGAGACATGTCTGCAAACTGTAGTAATAATAGGTGACAGTATAAGCAAATGGAATGTTTGCAATTAAATCAAGCATCACCATGTGAATTTCACCAATTGTTTAATAAGAAAGCATACTTTTATAGTCAATTAAGATGAGAGATTCCATTCTCTCTTAACATTATCTCATTTTTGCAACAAAGATTACTTTTTGAGAGCAAGTAGCAGCTCAATTATTGAGTGAAAGAGTTCCATGTTAATGGATCAACCTCTCAATGTTCTTCGCAAGTATAAGTCTGCAGTATAACTACTTGTGATAAGTCTTTGTTGGATGATTACATTCCTAGATTGAGTGATTGCCTACTCTCTATGGGACAGTTCCTGGCTGAAAAGGGGAACAGTGTTAGAGGGAAAGAGTCCCTCATCAATATGCATGATTATAAAGGTGTCCCATTTTTGTCCTGTGAATCTCACATAAAAGGTAATATCATATACTGGTGTAATGCTCATATTGTGTGCAAACCTAGTGATAAGGCCTCTGTTATGGTGTATAAAGTTACCTATGATACATGGCATAAGAGATTTGGACACCCATCTAAACAGATACTCCAGAAAGCACCTGAGTATACAATTGGTCTTCCGTCCTCTTTGGAAGTGCCTAAGGAATATCCATTATGTCCGGGCTATCTCCAAGGAAAGCAATATAGTAAGTCTTTCCCCCAGAGCTCTTCATGAGCTTCTGCACCATTTGAGTTGGTTCACTCTGACTTAAAGCAGTTTCCAATAGCAAGTTATTACAAATATCACTATATAATAACCTTCCATGATAACTTCACATCTCATGCATAGACTATGAATCTGTGCCATAAATCTGATTCAGTGGCTGTAATGAGAAAGTTTACTACATTTATTAAAGTACAACACAACACTAAAATCAAAAAGTGGTGCTTTGATGAAGAGGGTGAATATTAGCAGATTGAAGTGTTGCTAAAGGAAATAGGAGTACTCATTGAGAAATCAGTACCATATAAACAACAGCAGAATAGTTGAGCAGAACATTTAAATCACATCATTATGGATAAAGCAGAAGCAATGTGACATAACACCTATCTACCAGATAGCTAGTGAGAATTTAGTGTGGAACAAGCAGTACATGTCTACAATCATTCTCCTATGGCACACCTTAAATGATGCACTCCATTTGAAGCATTAAATAAAATTAAACCAGAATTCAATCATCTCAGAGTTTTTGGATGTGCAGCATATATCCTGAAGAAAAACAGGTGAATAAACTTGCTCCTAAATCAGAGCTGATGGTATTTATTAGATACTCTGAAGGAGTAAAGGGCTATTGCTTCATGCAACTACACAACAATAGCATTTGTATGGCAGCTACTGCCATCTTTGATGAGTTTTTCTTTTCAAAATGTCCAGATCAGAAAAATTGTGGTATTACTGAATTAGGACAAGATTCCCCATCTCAAAGTCCTGATAACTCAGATAATGAGGATAGTGATACTTCAGAGCATAGCTTACATTACAAACCAAATGTTGATAATGAGTCTGTTAAACCAGACAACCATATCCCAGAGTATCCTATAGTATCTGATGAGGTCTCTAGCTCACCAAGGCAAAGACCCAAACAGATAGTATACAGACCATCTATTCCTTTCCATGGGAGTGAAGGGCTTGATGAAGCCCCAACTCCCCTTGTGTCTTCAAATAGGGAATATTAATGCTTATCTCCACTATCACCTAGACCAAGGAGTGCAGCGGATGATATTGAATATATATATTGTCAAAGAACAGGCATGCCTAAACAGCAGTTTGTTACCAGACAAGAACTGCCACAATGCTCAGAGAGACAAAGGAGAATATCTAGATGTGTCACAGAAGACAATGCTTATGGGAACACGAACCCTCAGGATATACTCCTGAATCAAAATGATATAGCATATTGGTGAGATAATATGGACCAACATTAGGTTACACAGCCATGACAGGTTCCTGTACCTAGTTCTGCACAATCACACCCATCTGATAATATGCACTCTGATATGAGCACTAGGGAAAATGGATCAGATGAACCTGATGTTGCAAAACTAGCACAGGAAGGGAGTATAGAGTTTATGGCATATTTGCTTGCCATGGGTGCATCAGCTGTGGGTGATACTCCAACTCAATTTTGTGATATAGCACACCTACCCAAAACTGCCAGAGATGAATAGTATATTGCTTGCTGCAAAGAAATAGAGGCTCTTTGTAAGTGCAATATAATGTCTGGTCTTGTAGATCTACCCCAAGGTCAAAGGGTAGTTAAAAACAGATAGGTATTTGTGACCAAGTCTAATGGTCGCAAAAAAGCACAACTAGTTGCCAAAGGTTTCTCACAAGTAGAAGGGCTAGACTTTAAAGAGATCTTCTCACCAGTTGTAAGATTTGAAACTGTGCACATCCTTCTTGTACTAGCAGCATTGAAGAATTGGGCTATTACAGGCCTGGATGTTAAGAGTGCCTTTCTGTATGGGAAACTTGAAGAAGAGATCTATATAATCCAATCTGAAGACTTCATTGTCAAAGGACAAGAAAAGAAAGTCATCTACCTACAAAGAGCAACATATGGTCTTTGTTATGATCTTATCTGGATACACACTATCTCCCTGGACTTTAAAATGCATATACAATGCATTTATGCCTTATTTCTCTATATCTCACACTCTGACTCTTATATTGTTCTAAATGACTTGTACTTGCTTCCAAATGACTCATAATACTTCTATATGACTTGTAGCTGACTCAAGACTTGCTCATTGAGCACACAATAGCTTATTATTAGAAGTAGTATACTTATACTTAAGTAGTGCAAAACTATAGACAAGCACTAGCTTGATCTTAGTTTCGAGTACCCAATAACATTGGCGATTACTCTCTTACCTTTGTGATAACTCTCTCCCCAGTCTAGGATGGCTAGCAAGTTATATATAATAGCATGGGCAACACCATCTAGTCTGAAATGCCTGACTAGTTTTCCATGGTAACTGACCTCCATAAGGCCCTGACAGGTGGCAGTTAAATACCTGTATAGTCATATCTCCCACTATTGCACTAGAGAAATCTGACTAGCAACAAACCCTGTTCCCTAACCCAGACAACCCAAACAATGAGACAAGTACAGGACGATGTAAACCCCACAAATGGTAACAGCCTTAAACAAGCCACTCTAGCATAGTGGAGAGGACTTGTAACAAGTATGGAAGAGCTTGGCTTCCAGAGAACTTAGAGTGATGCAGGAATATTTGTCCATTGGTCAAAAGACCAACAAGATATTGTGATTACAGTAGTTTATGTTGACAATGCAATCTGGACAGGGTCTAATCCTACCCTAGTTAACAAGCTCAAAAAGAAATTTATGAAGAAATGGGAATGTCATAATCTGGGAGATGTCAAGAAATTCCTTGGCATGCATATTGAGTGAAGTGGTCAGTTCTACAAGATAGACTAAGTAGCTTACCTGAAAAAGATTCTTGCTGATGAATAGCTATGACTTCAGATAGGAGGAGAGTACTGGAGAGGAGTTAAATAGATTAGAGAATGTTTATTATAACATATAGATTAGTTGTGTTAAGTCTACTGTGTAGTTACAGTTTGCTACAACTTAATGTGACTGTGACGTGACACATGTCACATACTACACTTGTGCACTTCAGCATGATAAATGCTCATAGAGCTGATACACCACTCCCTGCTGGCTATAAGCCTATTCCTAATGAGGGAATTATGATACTGGCTCTGAGAACAGAGTTTCAATAAATCATAGGCAGCTTACTGTATCTTATGATTGGAACTCAACCTGATATTGCCTATGCAGTAATTGGGTTATCAACATTTTCAGCAAACCCAACACCAGACCATATTAAAAAGGCAAAATATATTATGAAGTACTTGGTCAGTACTCAGGACTACATAATTAATTATGTGGGCAAGTCTGGTGAAGGGTTATATGCCTACACTGATTCTGATTGGGCATCTGACAAAATGTTGTGTAAGTCCCATACTGGTTTCTATATGATGCTAGCTAAAGGCATTATTATATGGCAAAGCCATTGACAAAAAACTATAGCACTAAGCTCCACTGAGGCCAAATATATGGCAGACTCTGACTGTTGTTGCCAACTCATGTGGATGCAAAATGTCTTTGATGAGATTGGTTTACCCTTCATAAAACTAGTACCAATCTATATAGATAATTAGAGTGCAAACTTCATCGCATCCAATCCTGTTGCTGAACAGCATACAAAGCACATTGACATTTGTTACTACTATATACAAGAGTATATCAAAAACAGAAAAGTCAAGATATTCTTTGTTGAAGATGTAAACAATCCAGTGGACATGTTAACAAAACCTCTGTCCAATATTCTTTTTCACAAGTGCTGCACCCAACTACAGTTAGAGTTTTACTTGCAGCAATTTGGTTAATGCCTCCCAAGAGTGAGAAGCACATAGTAGATCTATTACAGATCATAAAAATGATGCTAATTCTCTGGCACTATTACTCTATTTAACTAGAGACACACTATTGAGATTGTTCTCTAGTTGCTGTCTTTGTTTCACTTAGATACCAGAATGACATCCTTCAATGGACTCACACTGTGTACTAAGTGAGGAGGTGTGTTGTGACAGCAACAATTACATGACTGATTACATAATTGATCATGTGATGGAGCATGTGACTAATGACATGTCTCACACTCATATGCTCTATAACATGTGATACTCACAAACATTTTATAACCTTCTACAAGGTTCTATATATAGTCACATGATATGTTAGTGTATACATGCATGGACCATTATATAAAGGTGTACAAATATCAATTATGTATATAAGTAGAGCTACTGGACCTTATGTCCTTTGTCAAATTACATTTATAGTAGTTAGTACTAGCCTAAGCTATTGTGACTACACTTATGTCATGTCACATTTAGTTGTAACAAACTGTAACTTAACAATACAAGTCAAACAATCCAATACTACATACATGTTATCTTTATATTAATATCTTCCTCTCATTAATAAACATATTCATTAATACTGTCTCACTCTCCTTTATCATACTTTCTATATAAGCCCCTAAGAACAAAGTAAGCACAAAGGTAAGATCAGTCTCCTTCACTGTGTGATACAGGGTGCTTGTAAGGGGAACCTCAAGTTCAACCTTTCAAACCCTTCAAAACCACTCAGCAATATCTCGACACCACTTCCCACTACCCTCAATACAACTTCAACATGCTTACTATCAGGGAGTTATATATTTAGATACAGTTACTCAGGTTGCCACCCATCTAAGATGGTAACCCTTCTTTGATATCTCTTCTATTTTTATCCACATATATAGCAACACTCCTGGATAGAAATCCTTAGACTTTTCTCTTCAGATTTCCTGTCCAGATGAGTAGATAGAATATGTATACTTTATAATATAATAACTTCAGATTTCCTGTCCAGTTCGACATGCTTCCTGTTTCACAGCCTGTTGCGACACTTCGAAACATGCACTGCGCAAACTGCCCAGTTGCCCTTATAGTAGAAAAGTCTCACCAAAAGGACTGGTGCTATTGAGCCAAACCAATTAGCAGGTTTCGCACCTCAATACCCCTCCTTTAGCCACTCTCTCATAGCAGCCTATTGCCCCACATCACCATGAGTGCGGAAGAATGTCTCTTTGCCATGGAAAATGCAGTCCATGAAGCCAATGTGAGAAGTGAAACCCACTAACACATCCTAAATGAGATCCTACAACAACTTAATCAATTATCCACAATTCCCCAAGACTCTCCTGTCCCTACTCCACCTCTTCCAACCCTCAAACCAGTTGCAAAGAGCATCACACCCTTGCAACCTTCAATGCCTAATGATTTCAATGGAGATTACACTCGAGGCCACTCCTTTCTCAACTCCTGTCAACTCTATATTACCCTGTGCCCAGAACAGTTCCCTGATGAGCAGCGACGTATTCACTGGGCCCTTTCCTTCATGAAAGAGGATCGAGCTGCGACCTTCACACATCGAATTATGCAATGTGAAGCCAAAACTGACCAAGCTGCCTATAATGACTGGACTTGTTTCAAACAGGCCTTCACCACAGAATTCTGCCCAAAACATGAGACCACTGTTGCTCTCACTACCCTTGAATCAGTTTGATACTTCCAGGGAAAAAGGACTATGAATGAATATGTGGATGAGTTCAAGGACTTGATTGAGGAAGCTCGATACACAGATGGTGTTGCAATTGTGATGAAGTTTCGCAGAGGCCTCAAACCTCGAATACAGAACAGGATTGCAGAGATGGATGAAAACCGCCCAGCAGATGATGATCCTAAAGGCTGATATAGCATGACTCGCCTTCTAGACCAGAATCGAACTGCTAATGATGCCTTTCATGCTGCAACCCAACCTCTGTTCTCAGTTCCCATAAATCCACCTTGATTCATATTCACTTTTTGCACCAATAGTAATCCTCCATTTCATCCTCAGCTCCCAGTCCCAGCTGCATCTGTGACTGCCCCTAAACCCCTTATAGCAGTTTATCACCCCATTCCCATGGATGTTGATGTTGCGAAACACTGCACCTTGGCCTCGATGACATGTCGACATTGTGGTGAACCAGGGCATCTTGCATGAGAATGCCCAAGGGCTTTTGACATTCGATACATGTCAGAGGAGGAATGAGAGGAATGGATACAACACCTCCTTACTACAGCAGATGTTGCAAATGCAAACCCAGAGGTCGAAACAGCCCTCGAAACACAGGACATTGCAGTGAGACTAGCAGAGGAGGATTTTCCCTCAAGCAGCGGGTGAATAGTATGCCCCCACTGCTTGTAACAAATTGTTTCAGTGCCCTTGTTGTAGAAGATAGTCATGAATGTATTTCTGATTGTGATTCTTCTATGCTTGAGCTCGAAACAACTTATGTTGCACCAAATACCCCTGCCTCAATATCTCATTGCAAACGTTGGGAGCACCTGCTAACTAAACAGTATATCATTGTGACCACACCTAGCCCTAATTTATTACACCTAAAGGTAGAGATCAAGACAACCAACACACATGAATGCAAGGCAGTCTGGGCCCTACTTGACAGTGGAGCAACTGGCCTGTTCATTGACTCTGAGTATGTGAAATCGAACTAGATTGCAACATGCAAATTGACTCGTTCGATCCCTGTCTACAATGTTGATAGCTCTCTCAATAATGCTGGTGCCATCTCAGAGGTTGTAGATGCTATACTTTGTTTCAAGGATCATACCGAACATGCTCAACTTGCAGTCACAAAACTAGGACAACAACACCTCATTCTGGGGTATACTTGGCTTTGAGAACACAACCCAGAGGTCGATTGGTCTACTCAGGAGGTCAAGATGAGTCGCTGTCCAGCACAATGCAGTATCTGCCATGCTGAAATGAAACAGGATCACATAATTCAATAGGCTGATGCTCAATGCATTCGAACCTGTCAGTCTGGCCCTGATCCAGTGTTCGATGATGTCAAAACAACCCTTGAAACACAGGATGAAACTCCATTACTGGAGGAGGGAGACTGCCTTTTTGCCACCTGTATGAATACAAATGAGCAGTATATTCGTGCAAGTGCAACCACCTCATAACGCTTGGCTGAAGCTTCGCAAAAGGCCCTTGGGACTATTCCCAACAGCATCCCAGAGTATCTCCAAGATTTCGAAGACATCTTCTCCAAGACATCCTTCGATGCCCTTCCAGAATGAAGAACTTGGAACCATGCAATCAAACTTGAGCCAGGTTCGAAACTAGTATCAATCAAGGTTTACTCTATGTCCCCAAATGAACAAAGTGAGCTCAACCAGTTCTTACAGGAGAACCTCACAACAGATCGCATTTGCCCTTTGAAGTCACCTATGGCTTCACCAGTCTTCTTTATGAAGAAGAAGGATGGATCATTACAACTAGTACAAGACTATCGAGTACTTAATGCAATGACAATCAAGAATCGATACCCTCTCCCCCTTATTTCAGATCTTGTAAACCAACTTTGTGGTGCATAGTACTTCACTAAACTAGATGTAAGGTGGGGATACAATAATGTTCGCATCAAAGAGGGAGATGAGTGGAAGGCCACGTTTTGCACAAATCGCAGGCTGTTCGAACCCCTTGTCATGTTCTTTGGCCTCACAAACAGCCCCTCAACCTTTCAGACACCCATAAATGAAGTATTCCACAACCTTATTATGCAGGGTTCAGTATGTGTGTACCTCGATGACATTCTTATCTACACCAAAACTCTGGAAGAACATCGAAACATTTCATGATCTGTTCTTGAGAAACTGCACGAATACAAACTATACCTCAAACCTGAGAAATGTGATTTTGAACAAACATGGATTGAATACCTTGGTCTCATTATCTCTAAAGGCCACATTGAGATGGATCCAGTCAAAGTTGCAGGAGTTGCCCAATGGCCTAAACCAAATCATAAGAAGGAAGTGCAGTCCTTTCTTGGTTTTGTGAATTTTTATCGCAGGTTCATACAGGACTTCTTGACACTTGCTCGACCCCTTTTTAACCTCACCAAAAAGGATATGCCATGACAATGGGGGGATGATGAAAACTATGCTTTCGAGGCCCTCAAAAAGGCTATCACTTCCACACCTATCTTGATGTTCCCTGACAACTCCTTTCCTTATTGTATCAAAGCAGATAGTTCAGATTTTGCAACAGGTGCAGTGCTCTCACAGGTTTCACAGCATGATGACAAGCTACATCCTATTGCCTACTTCTCTAAAAGCCTGAGTCCTGTTGAATGAAACTACAAGATTCATAACAAGGAGATGCTTGCCATCATTTGTGCACTCGAAGAATGGCAACACTTTCTTGAAGGTTCGAAATACAAATTCGAGATCCATACAGATCATAAGAATCTAGAGTATTTCATGTCAGCTAAGAAACTAAACCACAGGCAGGCTCGATGGTCCCTCTACCTGGCTCGATTCGACTTTACAATGCACCATCATCCAGGTCAAACCATGGGTAAATCTGATGCATTGTCTCGCAGGGCAGATCATGGTACTGGCAATGAAGACAATTCGAACCTGATTCTCCTGAAACCTGAGTTCTTTGCAGTATGAGCGCTTTCAGGTCTGGAACTCACTGGAGCTGAGTGCGATACACTGCGAGACATTCGAAATGTCTTCCACAATGGCAATCAAGAGGATTTGGTGGCTCAGGCTACTCAAGCACTTGAAAAGTCAGGAGGGTCATCTGTGCACTCTGCAGAATGGTCTAAGTCTGATGGCCTGCTCCACTTTCGAGGCAAGATCTACGTGCCTCGAGACCCCGAACTTCGACACTGCATTGTCGAACAACATCACGATACACGTATTGCAGGCCATTCTGGATGCTGAAAAACTCTCGAACTAGTGTCTTGTAATTATTGGTAGCCACAGATATCTAGGTATATTGGGGAATATGTAAAGACTTGCGATCTCTGTCTGCGAACCAAATTGCAGCATTGAAAACCAATTGGGGAGCTTCATCCACTCCCCATACCAGAAGCTCAATGGGATATAGTTAGTGTCGACTTCATTGTCAAGCTCCCAGATTCTCATGGCTATGATGCAATCATGAATATTGTTGACACAGTTTCGAAACGTGCACACTTCATTCCCACAACCACTACAATCACAGCCCTTAGTGCAGCTCGCCTATACCTATATAACATCTGGAAACTGCATAGTCTCCCAAAATGTGTGGTCTTGGATTGAGGACCACAGTTTATCACATAGTTCACTCAAGAACTTTATCGACTCTTAGGGATCAAACTTGCAGCCACCACTGCTTACCACCCTCAAGGGGATGGTCAGACAGAACAAGTCAATCAGGAACTTGAACAGTACCTGAGGCTCTTTGTGAGTGAAAGACAGGATGACTAGGATGACCTACTGCCCCTAGCTGAATTCCAGTACAATAACCATGTCCATTCTGCAACTCAAGAGACTCCCTTCATGCTCAATATAGGTCGAAACCCTCGCATGGGTTTCGAACCACACCAAACTGCTTCGAACATAGAGACAGTTAACGAATTCAAGCAACAAATGAGTGAGTCATTAGAAGAAGCAAAGGCAGTACTCTCCAAGTCAAAGAAAGAGATAGCATGATACTATGATCGCAGATGTGAACCAGCTCTAGTCTTCACACCAGGTAACAAGGTATATCTAGATTCAGGTGATATTCGAACCACTCGACCTTCACAAAAACTTGCACATCAATACCTCGGTCCATTTACAGTGTTGTGAAGGGTTAGTTTGAATGCATATCAACTTCAATTACCACCATTCCTGAAATGACTCCACCCTGTCTTTAATGTGGTGAAACTACTGCTTGCGATACCAGATCCCATACCAGGTTGTCGTACCCCTCGACCCCCTGCACCAGTCCTTGTCAATAATGAAGAGGAGTACATTGTGGATCGCATCCTCGATAGTCGCATGTGAAACAACCACCTATAATTCCTGGTACAATGGAAGGGCTATGGGTATGAAGAAAACCAATGGGTTCATGCTGATGATGTTTATGCTCCTGACCTTGTTACAGAATTTTACCACTCGAACCCTGGTGCACCTTGACGCATTCGAGCTGCCTTCACTACTATAGACTCTATTGATTCAGTAGCTTCGTGGCATTTAGGATGCATTGGGACACCACTCCTTAGAAGAGGGGTGATGTAAGGAGAACCCCAAGTTCAACCTTTTGAACCCTTCGAAACCACTCAGCAATATCTTGACACCACTTCCCACTACCCTCAATACAACTTCAACATGCTTACTATCAGGGAGTTATATATTTAGATACAGTTACTAAGGTTGCCACCCATCTAAGATGGTAACCCTCCTTCGATACCTCTTCTATTTTTATCCACATATATAGCAACACCCCTGGACAGAAATCCTTAGACTTTTCTCTTTGGATTTCCTGTCCAGGTGAGTAGATAGAATATGTATACTTTACAATATAATAACTTCAGATTTCCTATCCAGTTCGACACGCTTCCTGTTTTGCAGCCTGTTGTGACACTTCAAAACACACACCGCACAAACTGCCCAGTTGCCCTTACAGTGCTGCTCAATACAAGGTTTCAGAGGTGTTTGGATTCTGACAATAGAACCAACTCAAGATATCAGCAAAATTGCAACAACCTACAAAATGAGACAACCTTACTCTCTTTGAGTGGCTTACTGTATTTTTGCATTGTTGAAAGCAACTCAGCCAACTCTTGATAGATTTTTAGTGTAGTGCAGGAAATTTGTATCTTATTAATAATCTCATCATGTCACATCTTGGGCTGGAGTCACATATTGTCACGCAATTGTGACAACCCCCCTATTGCATAAATCTCATAATGCATAGCCAAAATGCTGCACCGGCGTTATGCATTATGAGATAGTCGACTGTACATCAGAGACACAAAAATATGCAGGCGATATGACAAAGACTGCACAAATTGAAAGATTGAGACGAAAGGTGTACAAAACCTGATAAATAAATGCTCAGAGTCGTGCACCGTAAGAGTGGAACAACGTCTGAGGTGTACAAACTACAAGTACATAGACTATATATCATCGTATATCTGAGACAATTGGAGTGAGTGACGAAAATAATAGAGAAAACAATAAAATTTCGAGAAACCCGTTTTGGTAACTGATCGAGGGCAATGCGCGCGTAGGATTGTTATTCCAACACAAATAATAGTTAAATCCTTCACAGAGTGCTCATCTTGCGGGCATGGCAGGTCTGAATGTGAGTGTGGGGGTTTAGTGTGAGTGTGATTGCTAGGAACGAGAGTGATCGTGTCGCGTTTGGGGTATCCTGCAAAACTCAACGATTTCACGCCAAAGGCTGAAAATTAGTCTATAAGAACCCCTACCTAAAGGTAGCAGGAATTTCACAGGATAAAAATAACCCAAAATACAAAGATACGGAGTGAATATTGTAATTTGCTAATACAGATATCATGATCTTTCTTCGACAATGGAACTAAACAACAAATTTACAAGGACTAACGATATAAAAACAAAAGCTCCTTTTTGAAGGAACAACGAAGCTTGTTATTACTTACTATCGTTGGGGTGGTGCGCCTTGCAAATTACTTGGGGGCGGAACCTTCAGTGCTCTAGCTATATCTTCTTGCCGCTGCCAGAGCAACTCTGCCCATAACGGATGAGGAGGAATATGGCCGACGAGAGCACGCAGTACTTCAAGCCTATGTTATTGTCAGAAAGTTTCATTCTTCAGGTAAAAGAACCACATACCAACGAGCTTTCTCTTCATCCGAATCTGCAAAGAATAAAATTTCTTGATCTTGCGGGAAGATCAAACGGAAGGAACGCTCCACTCCGTAAAGCCCATCATACTCGTCGTAGCGACTACTCCGAACCCTTGTAGCTGAAGGGGGACTCAATAAGCTATTTCGTACTTCTTGATCGTCTTCAACAGCAATCGCCTTCTTGAGATTGATCGTAGCCGTAGCCTTCTTCGTAACATCGTTGAACGCAACCAAATTTGCGCCAACAACTCGTAGTTGTCGTCGTCTCCATGTCTAAATTACCAGTTAGATAAATCAGATCAAATCAGAAATATAGAATGAGTTACTTACACTGCAATCACCTCCATTCTGCGTCAACACGCCTTGAAAATACGTCACTTTATGCCAATTGATATGCCTTAGACCACGATGGCAGTCTTCCAAGCTCTGTGGTAATTGGTCAGGCGGGATACCCGGCAAAGGTGGTAACCTGAAGAGTTGCAACACAAGCTCCCCGACCTGCAAAGTAGAGAATTTTCCTCCCATTTCTACACGCTGGCCAATGAGCGGAAAACTAGTCTCGAATAACCTCACATCACAACGAGGAGCAATGTCCTTAAACGAGATAAAGGCGCGCGCCAAAGTAGCGTCGGGCTTGAGGTAACGAGCCAGGTTTTCAGGAAGGCGGTGAACGACGGGTTGAGGGGGCGGCTGAGGTTGTACCACAATCTTTTCTTTTGAAGTTTTCTTAGGGGAAGAAGAGAAGAAGCCCCTCATCCCTCCCTTAGAGGACGTCTGCTGAACAACCGGAGGAGCGGGAGGAGCGGGAGCAGGAGGAGGTGGGGGAGATAAAGACTTGTACTGTGCAACAATATGGGGGTCTTTGCGAACTTTCAGAGTTAGTGTAAACTCTAATTTGCTATGCTCGATCCTGTAAAAGGAATGTAAATAATCGAACCACTTCATTTACAGAAAAAATCAATCTTACAGCTCGAACTCCTGGTCAATGCAGCAGTCTTGACCTAATTTACACTCCGGAGTAGTAACATAATGAATCCCATTGTTTAAAGTACAAGTCATCGTCGTTGGTTCTTGTGGGAGTGGAAGATGCATTCCCTTGACACCAAGAACTATTGAAATGACACCATTAGGACCTGCGAACAACTGGAGAAAGTAGAACTGACCTTTAACGAACACTTTGCCATACGCTTTCCCCCTTTCCTGTGCCCTATACTCCTTAATCTGTTTTGCATATTCATTCTGTTCATATAAAAAAGTTTACTCCATTTTCCAAACCTTAGGAAAGTAAATTGACAAACCATATCGGATGGACGCCGAACTGTTTTCCATGCCCTCCCTGTGTCAACGTCTCCAGGACCAGCCATATGCGAGACCTTATCGTCAGAAGACGACGCGTAGATGGTTTCTCTCTCTCGAATCTGGTATCTCTGAATGAAATAGAAGTAGGTAGGTAAGAACAGTTAAAATATTCAGAGAATAAGATAACTTACGCTCGTCTTATGAGTAACTTCTACTAGCTTGTTTAGTTCTTTCTCGATACTATCACCGAACGTATTTTCTTCGTCTATTGCCTCGACAGTGACAGTGTCTAACAAGGCATGTCCCCTCTTTTGCGCATTACCACTCAATTCTTCGGCATCACCAGTACTCATGCTTCTCCTCCGACTAGGTCGTCCAAGTCCGAGTTCTTTCTGTGAGGGTTTCGCATTTCGAGCAGCTCCTAGCCTCTGGGGAACATAAAAACCGTCTTCTTCGGCCTCTTCGTTCCTTCGTGCTTCTCGTCTCTTCTCAAGAATCAACTTTTCTCTATCCTTGATAGCATCTTTTGGAGGTACTGCAGGAGGGCCTGCAGTCATCGCAACACTAGCACTTCGACTAGATAAACCGTTGCGGTCATTGTAGTGTGAAATAGCAGTATCGGTTGCAGTGTGATGGGAAAGAATCGGGCGTGAGGAACTCGGGAGATAGGACTGTTCCTGTCTCTGTTCAAACGAGTTGTCGCAATCATCTGACATCATAGAGTCATCCGCCCGCGCACCAGCAACGTCGTGGATAAGTCTATCCAAAGCGCTTCTCATGTCCATGTTCACATCAACATCACCCAGTTTCACATTCAGACTGTTTTCCACCGGGTTCAATCCGGTTGTCCCAGTATCGTTCCGAGGTTCGGGAGTATGATGGCTATTTGTCGCCCTGGAAAGGTCAATGTCAAGGTCACCCTGGCTGAACTCGCTTCCCAGATCGAGTCTAAGGCTCTCTCTCGATTCTTGACCCTCGCCGTCTTCCAAGGATTGATCATAAGGTAGTAAAGACTGCCGCCTGTTGTCGGGGGAGGGACTCCGCTCATTTTTGTGGGGCGTCTAAGAAAACAAAAATCATGAGATACAAATTAAAAATTTTTTTAAAACTTCCGACCTCCCCAACATTCTCTGCATTGTTCATATCGCCTAATAAACCATTCAGGCTGACCTCAGATTGTCCGATGGAAAGCTCCGATGGATCTAGAGAAATCTCTGACTTATCTGCGCAGAAGGATTCGTTTTTTTGTTGTTGCGGTTGCTCATCTTGTTCAACGGGAGTGTCTGGACCATCTTTAATTGCTGACTGATCCTCTCCCTCTTTATGTGTACCTGTGGATTGAATATAAATCCCCCGAACATCTCTATGTGAAGAATGATATGCCCACCTTTGAACAGGTCAAGTTTTGGAACTTCCTCCTCAATACTGCCCATTGGGCCCGTTGGTTGCTTCTGTTTCATAGGTGACGGGCTCAGGGGTGGGGTGTTCCTATTCACCAAGTCATCCTGTTCTTCCTCTCTGGCCTTCTTATTCCTTTCGATGTGCGTTGACCTACCAAGAGGAGGAGTGCTATGGATGACAACAGAGGAACGACGCGGAGGAGTAGCAGGCGGCCCAAGGGGTGAAGCGTAGGTAGGGAGGTTGAGGTTGAACGGATATGCAGTTGGGCTCGCCTGGTGTGGTGATTGACGTTGGAGGGGAGAAAACGAGATTGGCGTCACTTGCTCAGCAGGGTAGTGATTGTCGTCGATTTCCCGATCTGCCAGAGTTTCAGTTTCACGAAGGGCGATATTATGATTCGAGTCGACACTATTATCAGCTCGTCCAGCATGCGCAGAGAAAAACATGTCATCCACTATCCCGGTTATGCTTGTGTCTGGGTCTAGTGTTAATAACGAAGGAGTTGTGTTGTTGTTATCCGCGTCGGAAAGCTGTATACTTTCATAAGAGTCATCTTGTTCCACCGTAGGCCCTGGGCCTGTATAATGAACCGCATGGTCATGTTCGGAAAATTGCATCATAATCTCTTCATAAGAGTCGTTGTCGTGTCGTTCGGGCTCCGGTATAGGATCTGCTCCATAGTCATCTTCATCCGCGCTGTCAAATACTTCTTCATCTGTATCCTCCCGATCAAATTCGACAACATCGCATCTTTCGTCAAAAGTGACAGTCTTCCTTCTTTCACGTCTCTCACCACTCAAACGAGGGCCATGCATCCTCTTTGATACTAGGGAAGAACGAACAGGAGATGAACCATTGCTAGTAACTTGTTCGGTTATGAATTGTTGAGTCAAAGGCGATACGTTCGATGACGGGACCGGCACTCCAGGTATGGGAGGAAGCGGGTGACTCTGACGAGAAATGGTTTCGGCTTGCATATTCTTAAAAGGACTCTTAGTAACTGGTTCCTTTTCGATAAGTCCTTGGAACGTTTTGCTTTGTTTTCGTTCCCTCTTTGCAGAGAACGGCCGCTCGTTCTCAGCTTCTGAGAACTCATGCAGAGAAGAGGGGCGTGGACGTTTCTCACCAGATACGCGGCGAGTGGGAGGCATAGGGAAGACTCGAGTAGGCGTGGTCGGCGTTGGAAGTTGCGACTTAAAAGGTGACTTGCTAACGAGATTGTTGTTGCGAACATGTCGAAAGCTGGAGGATGTCCGGCGAGCTACATCAGCACCGCGAGGGCGTACCGGTGAGTCCCTATCTCGTTTAGCGATGCGAAGAGGGGACGTTATAGATCCGGCACTGTTTGTCGAGCTCAAAGAGCCAGTCGATGAAGACGAATTCCAGCCCAAGCCGGACTCACGGAGGATAGAGGATTTCATTGGGTCAGGAGAGTTGGATAGCAAACGGTCTGCAAATGGCGATTTGTGCTGGGACGCCATGGATTGTGGTGACCAAGAGGGTTTGGTGAATGTTGAGAGTGTCTTGCACAGTTGGAAAAGTCAACAGAACTCGTGGGAATCTTTGTCTCTACCTCTCAACGCGATTTGCCACGTGATGGCGTTTGTACCGTGACCTTATTGTTATCTTATCTTATCTAATAAATTGATAAGATTTGGACCCTGCTTATATGCTTACCATATTTGACCCGGCCCCGGTCACAGTGGACATTCCCAGGGAAGATGCAAGTGACAGGCTGTGGAAGTAAGCAAGGGCCAAGCACCCCTGGATTGGCTCACAAAAATAACCCTCATGGGAGTTGGTGGGTGATATGTATGACATTACAGAAATTCGATCAATTGATCCATGGATGACCGCAGCGCTATTACTATACATACAAAGGGAGTAAGCTTTGTGGGGACATCCTCTTCTTCCTCCAATTACCCGGTCTTCCCCTTCACACTCTTCAGCTGGTTCATGCAATTGCTCTTTAAAAACACTTGAGTTCTTAGAGCGAGCCCGAAGACCACAAAGCACCGTTGCTAGCCATCCTTGTTTACCCCTTGGGCTACTTTCCGATATTTTCGCACCAACTACAATGGTTCCCTCCGTCCCCAATACTGATCCAGACACACGCCCGCAGAAGAGGCCTCGCAAATCTACGATATCTTCAAGGACACAGGACCAAGATGACCAGCAATTGTTCAATAATAACGGTCCAATAGACCACATTTTCATCACCGATGGGATCACGAAGAAGGCGGGGGGCAAAAAGGTTATAGCATTTGTCATTTTCATCCTACCGCAATCTTACCATCCACTCTCTTATACGTAGACCCCATTATCATGTTGCGAATGCAGAAGGTGCCCTGATTCAACTCCCGCTCATTTCACACTAACGTCAATTCTTTATCTCAGACTGAAACTTAAAGTCCGTCATGCATCCCTACTAGCTCATTTATGCACTACCTAATGCAACCCCCATTATTTCCCTAGTGCGACCGCAATTTCCCATGTGCATCATGCAAGGTGAGCAGCGCAGATCCAACCCTCCGCTTTCACTCTCTCTTCGGAACAATCAACAGTATATTGACGTGATATTCAGAAACGAGGATGCGCTGAAATCTGTCCTGATGGTACTCCCTATCGATGCATCGCCTTCTTTGGTCTCTGATCTGTTTATTGCACAGGTGTCCTGGTCTCCGGAAAAGGTACGCGATTCATTCTCGCAAATACCGAGCAACTACACACAAAGATACACGAAATGAGCGATCGGATACGCTTGCTTGAGGATGCTCTACAGGCAGTACAAGCGCAGTGTTCAACCGACCCTCATCCCCTGATGCGATCAGACCTCCTCGGAATCAAGAGTACCATGGGCTTGTACAGTGGCGCTCAAGTCAGCCAGGATGCTCCGGCTTCTGCAACCGAGAAAGGACCGATCGATGACTCGAAAGATAGAGATTCAAACTCTAGAATGAACTTGGACCCAACAGAGAGAGGGTCAAGCGAGGAATCCCTGCCAGTGGAACAAGCTCGCTTCCCCGTGAGATGATAACTTAATTGTTCGTTCCTTCGTTTGCGGCTGACTGATCATCTTTTTTTTTTGGTCTCTGCCAACAGCAATGGGAGGAGACGAGTGAACAGTTGACAGCTGATATCTCAAAACTCAACATCAGCTTCCCGCTCTCTCATAAGGTCTATCCGGGCCCAGACCTTACTTTGCGCCAGCAAATCCGTAATAAACTACCTCCTCGTGCAGATGCAGAGTATATTTGGTCACAATTGCAGCAAAACGCACTTTGGCAGTGCGTCACCATCCATCCTTGAAATAGTATAGAATACTAATTCTTTGCAGATATAATCCTTTCCCCAGCCCTACGTTTTTCCCTAACCTCTTGCATCATTGCTATACAGCACCCCTGACAGACCTCAACCCTCGACGTCTTGGGTTGCTATGTATGATTTTAGCTGTCGGTTTCCTTGTAGACCTTTCCTGCCCACATCCATCACAAGATGCCGAAAACTTCCACAAGCTCGCCCGCGCAAGCATGTGTGAAATACCCGTGATGGAAGAAACGAATCTAGAGACAGTTTCTGCGCTTTTCTATGAACTCTGGTATCTACTCGTGTTTTCTGATCAGAAGAAAGCAACAGCATATGCTTGGGCGTTACTGGGTCTAACATCAAAATTGGCACAGGCCGTGAGTCGAATTGTATTGACACTTGGAGCTGACAAAAATTCTGATTGTCACAACTCAGATTGGGCTTCGTATGTTCCTGTTTCAACTTGATACGTTCTTATGTTGAATGTCTCTTTATGTTTAGACAAGAACTCTAACAAGGGTAAAGTTATTCCAGAGGAGATAGATCACAGAAGGTTTTTATTATGGGAGCTTTTGCATCTTGACGCTCGATTGGTACGTCTCCACTGATGCAGTGTATCATCTTGCCGGTCTGGGTGTATTGAATGCAACGTATAGGCCCTATCTCTTGGCTGCCCCCCTTCGATCTCCTTCAGGAATATTAGTTGTCCTAAACCCTCTTATGCTCGTGCCGATGACCCTGATTTCCCCAGCCACGGTCTATCCTGTGAGTTCTGTTGTCATTCATTACTCGGTGATTTTTCCTTAGTGAAGTAGATCAGGAATGGAAACACTTGTTCTATGAGTCATGTCTCGTACCAGTGCTCGAGATAATCGACCAGCCTTCAGTCCATTATTTCAGGGTTCTTGAGCTGGACAAGCAGATACGCGATTTCTCTGCATCTCTTCCCCTACGGGAGGAACGTCTATCTTCTAGGCAGTATGTCATGCAGAAGGCGTCCCAGGTAATGGCTGTGGATACTGGTGAGGCCTTCTTATACAATGGTCTTCTTTGTAATTGACGCGAATATACAGTACTTCTCCAAATGCATCGGGTTTATTTCACGCGTGCATTGAGCGGACCTGAAGAGTCATTCAATAAACGACATAAATATGCCCCATCAGTCGTCTCTGTGTTTTTAAGCGCGACACGTGTGATCGCGGCCGTCTCGGATGCTTTCTTCCTGGAACCCCATTTGACTGCGAGGTTCCTGAGTTTCTGGTCAAATGCTTTCTCATCTGTGGTGAGTTAGGCCCTCAAGTCATACACAGAGGGTGTTGTTGAATCAGTTAAAGGTCGCTCTCTGCCTCTTGGTCTCCAGAGCACCTTTCACATGTCTCACAGTAGCTGGATTACAAGAGATGGAAAGGGCTCGTTCATTATTCTTTTCAGCCAAAGATTTTTGTGCTCCTGCGAGACAGGTGTTTGTAAGTGGATTCATCTAGACACTGGCCCATCTACCGCTCTGTATTGAAAATATTGGCAGCCAATACTCGTGACTATGATTGCAAAAGCAAATCTTGTCTACAATAGCTGGTTAGAACGACGAGAAGTTCCCACTGTTCTTCGGCACATAACAGAAGATTCCTCAAGAGAAACTCCATCCCCGTCAACAGAAACACCCTACAATTTTCCACCCAAACCACAAGGCTGTGGGGACTCTTTTGGGATTGCACATTACACTTTGTCTCAATGCATCCTGGAAGTCCATGAACGCAACAAGGTTGCCTATCCCATGAGAAAACCCTGCCATTGTTCAGATGATCTGGCAGTTAACTGCCCACCTTCGCATTCATGGAGCGAACCTCCAAAGGTGTTACCGCAAGCCCCACCTGTTTTACCCACATTGGGATCTGACATCCAAAATGGGCTGTTTTCCATGTCTTCAACGCCTGATAACCGGACATTCACGCAACAGCGTGACAACACCCCAATGGAGTGGACACAAATGAGCCCCGGATCATCAGCAAGCGTAAAGGACAAACCTCGATCTGCGGTATCTATGGATGGTTCCGTGCCAATAGGGTTGCAACAATCGTCACGAATGGCTGTGGTTGATTCTCTGAACTTTGAGCTTGGTGCAATCCATTTTACTGGTGACCAAAATTGGATGGCGTTTTTCTGATAGGTAGTTTTGATTTCTGATCAGACGGTGGCAACAAATTTTAGTTAACCACTTTCGTCAATACGATCTCTGATCGGATACAGTACTTGAGAATGACCCGTAGTTGTATCTAGCTTATTCATCTGTGATTTGTATATAATGCCATTCCGAGTCAACCGGGGCATGATCCAAAACATACTAATTATATCTGCAAGTTGATCAAATGACCTTTTTATTCCCCATTTACTCAGTAAACTCCAAGTGAGACAACCATATTCTCCTCATCCTAAGACACAGTCCCACATACGTATCGATTGATGATGCGCATATATACAATCCAACAATTTACAGGCCACCACCACACCAGTCGGCATCAGGTATTATCGGTCATTTTGATTGAGCCGGTAATTAGCGCTTAGCATTTACGTCAATAACAAGGCGACAAAGCGACTGATTGGGAATGCGATGACATGCAGCCCTGGACAAGGTCTCACAATTCGTACTTAATTAATGCAGATGTCTCAGGTCACCCGAAGAAATCTATTGGCTATGGAGAATGACCACCACGCGTTTCATATTATGATAAACGCCAATACCCCCGTTGTGCCCTCAGAAAAGGACCTTGTTGCCTAGTTCAGCGGATGCTATACCCTTTTCTCCGAGAGTCACGGGTCATCGACGACTTTGTAGTTTCTTTTGCTTCCCTCGTTAGTGTGCGCGAAGACACCCTCTCTTTCTTCCTGCTCACCGTTCTTATTATCTCCAATTTTTTTCTTTCATGGAAGAAAACTCGAGGAATTTAACGCAAATTTCTCCACTGCAGCGTCCTCAAAAACGCTCACGCAACGAACAAGCTGCTAGTGGGGCTTTGTTTCCCGATTCTGTCCTGCCCAGCTGTCGTGATGAGGTATCTTTCTCCATAAACTTACCTGGGAGTAAATCCGATAGGTTGTATGATTTGCCGTCCACGGCAGGCAAGGGGAAGCCTGAGGAGAAGCATCGCAAACTGTCTTGTAAAGAATGTCGGAGGTGTGATCATTCCAATCAACAATTTTATTCGTTTGCTTACCGTTTTGATTTGTCTATTCATAGATTAAAACTAAAGGCAAGCGTTATGGTTCATTCTAAGCAAACTCTTATCATTACTGATTCGCGTATAGTGTGATCGCGTGTTTCCCTGTCAGGTCGGTTCATCGCAATTGTTCTCCTTCATTATGCTGATTCTCTTGTTAGTCTTGTGTGAAACGAGGTTGTGGGAGCCTTTGTCCAGAAGGTTTGTACAATAGTTTTCTTGTTCTCATCTACCCATATCTTATCCGCAAACCTTAGGGGCCCTCACCTCCGGAAGGGGAAGCCGGTATGATTTACGCTTTGTTGAAAAGCGCTCTATATATGCTAACCCGCTATATCAAAAGATTCATTCTTGCCAATACCGAACAGCTGCATGAGAAAATCTCTGAATTGAGTGACCGCGTGCGCCAACTTGAAGAAGCATTGGAAGAGCTGCACCTGCAATCTGCCAATTCCAATCAAACCCACCCTCTCCTCATCCCTGACCTTCTTCGCATCAAGACTTCACAAGAACTCTATGGGGTATCACCAACCAGTGACCAAGGGCTGCAGTGCCCGCCTTCCTCGGAAATTTCCAAAGATGATCCAATGCAATTGGGAGATTCAATTGGCGCATTGACAATCACCAAACAGCCTCCTTACAAGGCATCCCATACATCTGACCTAGAAAAATTTAAAAGAGAGTCTACTCCACCAGATGTTCCTCCCGATATCTTACAGCTGAGTACCACCTTCCCATTTCCTTGGTCGGTCGATCTCTCTATCCGCAAGAGAATTAGAGATTCACTTCCCCCAAGAGAAGAGGCTCAGAGAATCTGTGAACAAGCTCGACAAAATGCTCTTTGGCAGTACGTTCAGCAACTCTATTTTCTTCATTGTTCCAGCTGACAATGACTTATGTTCGGTAGGTATAACCTTGATGCTTCTGAGACATTTTTACCGAATCTTTTGCACTACTGTTACACCACCAATATTGAAGATCTCCGTCCAAGGAGATTGGCTTTATTCCTGATGGTCATGTCTATAGGGTCACTAGTTGACTTAAACCGACCTTTAGGGTCTCTTAACGGAGAGGCCTATCATCACCTGGCTCGTGCAGCTGTATGTGAGATACCGCTGATGGAGGAACCTGATTTTGATGAACTGCATGCATTGGTACATATACCCTTGTGCACCACTCCGACGAATTTAACTTATCTCTTTAGTTCTTTATGATTTGGTATCACCTCATTTTTTCCGACAACAAAAAAGCCGTCGGATATGCATGGAACCTTATGGGGTTCGTAGCAAAACTTGCACAAGGTGTACGTTATCATTTCTTATTTGCCTCTCCACGTCTCAGTCATTCATACCTTATCGGCTAGCTTGGTCTCCGTACGTTTATCACACATATCCTATGTAACTAACATTGAAAGAGGATTACCTAGATCGCGATAACTCCAGACTAAAGGCCATCCCGGAAGAGCATGAGCGACGAAAAGCGGTATTCTGGGAACTGCTGAATATGGATTGCCGAATGGTGAGTAAGCTACTCCCATTGTAAAATAACACCCGCTGCATCTGAAATGCCGGGATGTAATATAGAGCCTGTCACTTGGACGTCCGCCGTCACTATGCCTATCGCATGTAGACACAAAACCGCCTTCTTACGTGGGCTCAGGTATCTATGTGCCCCGAGAAGAAATAATTTGTGCGTCTTTCATTTATCTATCATTTTATCTATTTTTATGTAACTCCACCCGTGCAGATCACGAATGGAAGAATTCCTTTTTTATCCACTGTTTGGCGCCTATGCTTGAGGCAATGACATCTGTAGTCCCTCCAGATTACGAACGAATTATTTATCTTGATAAAGCTGCTAGAGATTTCGATGTTCCAGCATTACTTGACGAAATTGTTAACAGCGGCGCCTCACCTCGTTTTCTCTCCATGCAGAGGGCATTAGTCACAATGGGTCGTAACATTGGTGTGTCGGAATGGTTTCACCAACAGCCTCAATATTTCCTAACTTTCTCGTAGCTCTACTTCAATTACACCGCCGTTATTTCACCGAAGCAATGAACCTCCCTCTAGCACTCGACCTTCACCACCGATACGCCCCATCCGTATTAGCGACATATCTTGGTGCATCTTCTCTAATCACCGCCCTCCAAATCCTTTTCGAGAAGGAGGAGCAACTCAGCGCCCGATTCTTACACTTTTGGTTCAATACTTTCTCTGCTTCAGTAAGAAGCCATTACCAATACAGTAATGTGAACATGAATTGCTAATCATTTCACTTCCCAGGTAACATTATCATTGCTAATATCTCGAGCACCAACTATGCCAATGGCTACTTGTGCACTTCAATATTTAGAGAGGGCTTGTCATTTGTTCAGGCGTGCAGCGCGAATTTTGCCATTTAGTGCAAAAGCTTTGGTATGTCTTTATAATTATAAATCACCCAGCAACGGTGTTTCAACTTTAAATGAACTCTATTAGCCGATAATGAATACACTGGGCGACAAATCTCGTAAAATCCTAATGGAATCCCGTCCTTCCCCGTCACAACGAGGGGACGGAGGCTTTCTTCCCTATCCACACTATCCGCAGCAGCACTCGGCTCTTCCAAAACCTTTCTTGAATGTTCACCCACTCCTCGCTGAATCCTCCCAACGCATCATGTCAAATCCAACTCACGAGTTCACTAACGGCGACGAAAGCTATTACGAAATTTTGGAAAGTGCAAAGATGGATACAGATTCGTTTTTACCGGACATTTATCGCTTTGCAAGTGTTGGGTTAAGCATGAACGATCGATATACATTTGCAACACCTCGACCGACACCTTTTGTTCCATCATCAACTAGGCTTGAAGAAAAGGAGAACTTTAATTTTGAATATGGAGCACTCGATACTGATTTAGTTGAGGAGACTAGTTATATGGCTTGGTTCTAAATGATAAATCATTCCCTATTGACACACACTAGGATACTAATTGATTGAATACAATGTATATGCTGTTACAGAACAAATAACATTTTTTGGGTGAAAAATGTTCATCGTCCACCACCTACTAGTGATGTTCGCATGTATGGCCCATTGGCAGCCATTGAACCATATGTAGCTGCCAAGGAATTTTGAAGACTAGCTTGCATAGGTCCCAGTGATAGGGCAAGGCTTTGTGCTTGCTGGCTACTGGAGGCATTCGGCCCAGGAGTTTGATTATGGACATCCCTTGCTGAACCCCGGTCTTCCCTTTCGGCAATGGTTGCGCCCCCACGTGTTGGATCAGTAAGCCCATTGGAAACTGAGAATGTCTGACCAAGACCATAGAGCTTGCCAGAGTATTCTGCATCATCTATATGACCGCCGAAATATATATCTCTCATTTTGAAGAACGTTGATGCTGTAAGAAGGGAGTCTGAACCTGCTTGATGTGAGGGTCCGCTTCTCATAACCTGAAAAAGCAAAAGATATCAGTTATCTTCCTTGCGGAAACTAAAAACACGTACCCCAAGCTCATCCGCCACGTCTTGGAGCCCTCCTTTCAAGACCTTTGATGCTCTCATCAAAAACTTGATATCATACACGACGGGGAACCACGTTCGAAGAAGAGCAAAGAAAGCATCTTCGTTTATTGGCAAAGATTCTGCAGTAAGCAATTTGACAAAATAGCCAAAATCATAACCACTATAAGGAGACGATTGGTAATTCCTCGTAACGAAAAAGGCATATCCTCACCTGTGGAAAGAGATCCATTTCGTTTCAGGTGTTAAAACCATACCCGATGTAATCATCAATTCAGCAAAATCATTCGGATGTATCCCAAATTCTTCATGTCGTTGGAAGTCAATGCCCGACTTCTGCAACAGCTCGATCGATTCGGGTGCATACATGTCATCACTGAATTTACAAATTCAGAATATATCCAACAAATGTGTCCAGGTAACTAACTCACTTGACACTGAATTTGAAGTTAAACTGCCACGAACAACACTCCGGAGCCAAGTTGCCATCCTCATCGGCCAAGGTAATGCCGACCTGAATTATCTTTAGTAGATCGACATTACACCGCATTGTTTGATAATGATAGTCGGAGGAGGTTTTGAAGGTACCAATCGGACGGGCTACAACGCCCGGAAACTCGGTATCCTGAAAGAACGTTATTGTTTTGAAAGCTCTACGCTCGAATCACTGAAATATACGAACCATAGCAATATATGGATATAGCTCGATGACTTCGCGGATTTTGCGCATCTCAACATCAAGATTTGGAGCCCAGACATCTTGTATTCGGGCCATTATGTTGAACAACGAAGAGTGGTTTGGTATCAATATTTATTATTTCACCCTTTAGCTGACTACCTTGGTTCACGTGACTCTTAAATACGCGACACTCCGATTAATATAATTAAATATAGGTTCGAACAAAATCTGAGTCAAAGTTCATTCATATATATCAAGCAGAAGCCAAACTTGCGAGGATACGTAGTAGTACATGCAAAACATAGATAGTGTGTTCATTAAATGCTAGTGTGATATAGTAAGGGTGAGGTGGGGTGCGTGTGAATGTGCAAACTAAACTAGAATGTCTTTGAAATGTTCATTTCAGAACCGTGCGCAGTTTGATTCATCCGATCATATGAAAATCATGAGGGCAAGTGCAGACATGCAAACAGACAAAACAATGTTAGACTGTTTGTCGTGCAGCGACAATGCGGCACTACTTGAGGTAGATGCCCCAAGAGTACCCGAAGCAGCCGAAGATGTTGATGAAGAAGATGTTGTTGATGATGGTGAAGCGGATAAGGAAGTTAATGAAATTGAAGGAGTAGGAGTAGCAGGGGTTGGCGTGATGGAAGTAGGTGATGCCTCGATGCTGGTGAGAACGGACGAAGGCGCGTCTGAAGGAGCTGCTTCGGTAGAGGCCGTTTCACCCCCTGTAATCACGGAACCGGTTATAGGTATGGGAGTAGATATTAAGGTAGAGCTGGTAGCCGCGGCAAGTGCACTTTTGCTGCTGGAAGACGAACCGTCGGATATTTGAGCGATGACGAACGTAGGGCTAGTATTACCCGAGTCTCCGAACACTTATCATATACATTTAGCGAAACACTCATAAGATTTCGGTTCGGTACATAACTTACAAACGATGAGGTAGTCCTGTCGAGGAGGGACATTTGGTACAGTGACTTCCACCTGTCCATCAGTCAGGTTGAACCCTTTCGCAAGCGGATTATCTGTGTGATATCACAAAGGATTAGTTGACATTCGACACCGAATAACTCCCACCACGTTCCTCCTGCGCATTGCAGAACAGCGCAGCAAAGCATCCACCATAATGACCGTAAAACACATACCAAACTGAAGGTTAAGACTGTCGTTTTCCATATGGCCCAGTATAATTTGACCAACAGGGTTTGTCACTTGTTGAGGTTTTGTCGAAGTGTCCCTACAATAACTCGAATTAGGCCCAAACACATCCAATGAGAAACATGACAACTGACCAGGTAACTAATTGTTTTGTACCAATAGTCCAGACGTCGTTCTCCTTGGGACTAGTGATAGGAGGAGCCCAAACATCACGAACTTCGAGCAAGGGGAAGCTGTGAACGAAAGAAAGAAGAAGAGAAAAGCATAACGTCGTAAAGGCGAGCATAATGGTTGGACTTTAGGAGTGTGTAAAAGGGTGGGGTGGGGGTAGCTTTCCAAACCAACAAGAGCTCCAGTTGAAGGAAATACGGTTTAAGTAGATTCGGCAAACAGAACAACATGTGACTGGGGTAGAGTGACACTTTGGTCGAGATCTATCAGCACATAAACCCGATTGTTCTTATCATTGGCACTAGCGCAGTTATGATAGAAGTAAGCAACATTACTTATGGACAACGATATGGTTGTCAGACAGATTTATATTTACTCACGTACGATGTCTTATTTTGCACCCTCGTTGCGACCATAGAGCTTTGATCCATCATGCCGAACAGAATTTTTCATAAGTGTTTCATGGCTTCCTCTTGCAGTCTGCCGCGTCCAACACAATTGTTCCCCTTGGATTGCTTCGTGGGAGGAAAGCTTAGTCTCGTAATCCTGACCTGCCCTGAATTTTCCAAGAACACGACCCTAACCTTCTGATTTGGAAAGTTTTCTTCGTGTTGAAAAAGTCGAACGTTCTTAATAGCTTTCATTCCTTGTCACTCGAGCGTCAGATTATACAGCTTCCCCCTTTTCGCTTCTAATAAGTATTTGAAAACGTGGATAAGGATAATTTGACCATGTCAACGTTGTCTTCCGTATTTACACTTACATCCGCTTTTTCTCTCGCTGGTGTGGTCCTTATCGGCCTCGTTGCATACGCCGGTTCTAAAGCTCTTCTGCCCAAAAATGCAAGATGGCAGGATAGATACACCTTCATCTGGCTGGTACGCACGTCTCGTAGACCGTGATTAATTATGTCCTGCTGATCCGTTTAGTGTAACTAGGCATTCGATGCTCTCATCCATTTCACATTCGAGGGGTCTTTCCTCTATCTATCAACTTTCGGCCGCCAAGTGAATACCAGTGTTGGTCCATTCGCAGAATTGTGTGGGTTCTTTTCCCATTTCAGTCAGACTCCGACCCTTCAATTCAAATAAATTCAGGGAAAGAATACGCAGCTGCAGATTATCGTTGGGGACTTGCAGATCCCACTGTCGTTTCTCTGGAAATCCTAACAGTGCTTGGAGTTGGACCACTATGTTGTTATGTATTGAAGCAACTAGTAAACAATGATCCTGCTAGACATTACTGGTTGATTGTCCTTAGCACTGCAGAACTATATGGAGGGTATGTTGTTTCTCGCGATTCTGATACCTTGCAAAATTAGCTTAAATGAGCAAAGTTGGATGACTTTCTGCCCTGAATGGTTGACCGGAAGTCCCAGCCTCAACACTTCGAATCCTTTATACCTATGGGTATACCTTGTTGTAAGTTTCATTGCTATTTTGCTTTACACCGATCTAATCCCGTTTACTCTCTAGTTGATGAATGTCATGTGAGTATACCCATGATCACAGCAATTCAACTAATGATTTCATTTCTCAGCTGGGTATCCATTCCTCTTTGGTTGATGGTGGATTCGTACGGGCACATCGCCGGGTCCCTTCGCAGCGTGCAAGCTACCAAAACAGCCAAGAGGTCCTGAGCGGAACTTAGGGACTGTTCCATGATACCCAAAAGTTGCTGGTCTCCACACTACCAATTGCTTGTACTGCTTTATTCCGTTTAAGTTCCGTAATCTTCACCAAAATTTACCATCATTCACAAAGTTATATCATAAACTGGAATTTATCAACTATTTCTTGAGAAACGTGACAATAAATGACCAAAAACATTAGGTATGTCGAAGAATTATTATGAAGATGAAGATGTGTAACAAAAGCGAAGAAACGACAGATATTAGTCCTTAAATTGCATTAATGTTCACTGTCCAGAGTCTATTAATTATCGCCAAAATTGACGACGATTACCATTAGTTCAGGCACAGATCAAGCCCTCCTAACCGCGAACTCCTCCGAAGTATTTCCCTATTTTATTTCAGCTCGTTGAGTAGGGCAATTATAAGCTAGTGCAAGGATGATCTTACCGAATCACCGAATACTAAATATTTTAATCAGTTTCCAGTCGTCAAAGGAAAGAAATGTATTTCAAACTTACAAACGACGAAGTAGTTCTTGCGTGGTATAACGTTCTTCGGCATCAACACTTCGACCCTCCCTGTTACTAATGGAAATCCCATTGCTAGTGCATGCTCTGGAAGAAACATCAACGTCACTGCATAACAAGATAATGAGAAAACTTTAACTGATATCAAGGTTCTCGCTGCCTTTGCTCCTATGCCCCAACAACAAAACCCCAGTTGCATTCAGCCTAGAGTGTGGTATTTCAGATGTATCTAACAAAACCACATGAGCTTCAAGTTCATTGGTATCAAACAGGAATGGAGATTACCCCACGTAACATTTTGCTTTGATCCCACCACCCAAGAGGAAGATGCCTTAGGTGAGATTATGCGTGGGTTGACAACAAGGAGCTCGTGTGGCTCAGCAACTGGGACGGCGAAAGCAACACTTGCTGCAAGGAGGACAGTGGCCAGTATGTTTGAGAAGAACATGGTGAGTCAACGAGCGTAAAAAGAGTGCAAAAATTGGAAAGAAATTGTTCGTTGTAATGATATCGACCTCAGCGTCGACTTGCCAATAGAGATGAAGGATATTACTGTTGATAAGTATAACGCTCTACGCACTGCCGCAATTTTATAGCTGAGCGATAATACATTGATTGAACCAGCCATACTCTTCTTTCCTACTTTGATGCCTTTCAGAAGCACTGTTCCAGGAAGCTGGACTATCTCTGCAGCGTTTTGGGGCTCAGATCTCAAAAGAGCCCAAGTTACCATGAACTAGGTTATTGTTACATCTTCAAGACGTACAACAAATTGCTCAGGATTACTCCATTCAATTAAAGAAAAAGGCGGTGCCAGCCGAGGTGGAAACTTTTAGTGCAAGTATGCTTTGTTGGACTCAGTATCAAGATACAGTATTGCAGTGTGGTGATGGAAAATAAGAATTCGAAGTTCAAGTAGTACTTATACTAGATACAGTTATACTCGTTTCGGAACGGGCATGCAGTTGGCAAAGTAAAAGCTGATCATTTGCAATAGTAAACACCCCCCAGCTTGGTGTAGAATTTACTTGCCAGAGAAAGAGACAGGATTCGGCGAACTCCAACTTTACTTGTCATAGTAAAAAGGATACAACGTACTTAATTGGGTCCACAAAAATAAGCAGAGGCTCAATTGAATTATAACCCAATAGTTTCGAATGAATTGTAATGACGAACTATCTATCCATCCGGCACCGCTAACTAGCGCTGTATACTAATTTAATTGCCATCGATTGTAAAAGTTGGACTGCGATTTCCTGAATCGCCAAACACTGAAAGTTCCATTTAGTCTTCTGATTCTGACTGGTATACCAAGAAAGCAACTTACACACGACAATGTAGTTATTCGCAGGATTTACTCGTGGAACTTTGACAAGACGACTGCTCTCAGAAATATCGAAATCCTCTGCAAGCGGGTGATCTAGGTAAACAACAATCAGAATGGGAACATTTTCAAACCATCATTTGACGGCTAACGGCTAACCAAGGTCTAAATGCTCATTTGAGTTATCATCGTTCAGATAGCCTAAGACGATTCGTCCACGCTTATTCGTCGTGTTCGCGGGCATATCACGGATATCCCTAGGAGAGGTGAAAATCCTCCGTTGATCAGCTGGAGCAAAGATTAACAAAGCGGGAGGTACTTGCCACGTAACGTTTACATATGAGTCCGTCTTCCATACTGTTCCGTGAGTGGGACTCGTGATCTTTGGATTATAGACGTCGCGAGAAAATAACGCCGACCTAGCGGAATTGACCTTTTGGCCGAGATGCGCCTGGCATGGCATACAGCCGTTTATAACGCCAGCATCGATGGAATAAAATAAGGCAATAAATATAAAGGATAAAAAGAAGTTGAAGTTGAACATCATGACCGGCGTGAGTTCGATAATATGATTTGGGGATAAGGTAAAATGAAATCAAGGACATTTCTGCAAAGGGAGTGTCGTTTATAAAGGGACCGATAGGAGGAATTACAGTGTAGCCTAAATCACTTTTGGAGCGGATCACAACATAGTTGGAACGGAAATCAAATTTGACTCACATGTGTAGCTGTCCTGTACTCGCAATAAGATCCGTGAAGTCGAATCACTGCTATTGCATAAATTACAGAATGTAGATTTATTTTGGCTACATGTGCATTGACAGGAGTCTGAAGGGATTGTTAGAGTTTACGATTAACGCTTTAGGCGTGGGCCGAATCTTCCGAGTCTTCTACCCTTTGCTGCAAAGAGTGCCGAGGAGTTCCATAGCATACCCTAGATGTATTTTCGTAAAAAAAATGCAAAGTTCCGGAACATGCCATGAGCAATGTACCTTTGCCACAGGTCTATGCTTGACAAAAATTGAATCAGCGCGTTGGGTCACACGGCCTTGCTAGTCACGTGTGTGCCGTGACACAGTAAACGACAGCACACGACTCACAAGGCGCACTGAGTCCGCGACTCGACCACTTAGCTGACTCTTATCGATACAACGCTTGGCCGGCAGTTTAGGGACCAGCTCCTCAAGTTGAAGCGTGGCAAGTGAACTGTCTACATTAGTAAGTCATTTCCGAAATACGATTCAGGTTAGGTTATTGTTACTCAATCATACACTAGCTTTGTCTGTGCTGTGGCCAGACGACTCTTTACATGTTAATTGTCAGCCTGACTCGGATGCCTGCCTTATGATCTCCCCTCTAGAACTTGGACTTGTACTATAACTATCGACTTCGTTATTCAGGCATTGCACTCAAGAAACTACGATTCGACTATGAACATATGATCTGTATCAGAAGGCAGACATAAACATTCCCTTACCAATCATAAAGGCTAGCCGTTTTTGCAACATTGTCTTCCTTTGCATCAACTCTGCAGATTCTGCTGTGAATAAAAGCTACCTATCCCAGTAATGGGTACAATCGGCGATGTAACTTTCACAGATCTGTTAAAGTCACCTCTTCAAACCCTACGAGAATCTCTCCAAGACCCGCATCATGACTATGTTTCTCTACACGACCTCATTGAGGCATATTCCATTTTATCTAATAGAATCAAGCAACATGTCCTTGCATGCTCGCGATTGGACCATCTTACTCAAGCGCTGGAGCAAGTCAAGACATATTCATCCGAATTAATCGACTGTTTGAATCGCGATATACGTAGAGTTCGTATCCTCGATCATGCACTCGAACGTCAAACACCCAACCTTGGTTCTATGTATTCAACCCCGCCTATGACTGAGCAAGATTTGTTTCTTGCAAGGCGTAGACTAGATGTCTCGAAATTATGCCATCACGCTCTTATATTTGTATCAGATATCTTCGTACTTCCCTTGTTGTATTGTATTTTCTCTGGTCAGTCACACAAAATATCAAGCATTACCATCGGCTGATTTTGTGTCAGATCACGACCTTCAATCATTATTACATGAATTGCTTCTCATCAGCTCTATGCCCACCTTACCGACACCAAGTGCCAGCAAGACGTGGTCTATTATTACATGGGTGCTATCAACCCAGCGACTCCCATCCGCCATTGTGACTGTTAAGAAGAGTGTCATCTGCTCGACCATCTTCCGTGCTGTCAATAATGACTATGGCGAACAAGCGAGAATAGACGGACTGAAGGAAAGTTACTTGGTTGTATCGTATACTCATCTGATACTCATGCTAGAATACAGGCTATCTCCAACTTCTTGACCCAGTATCCAAAAGAATTTTTTCAACCACTGCTCCCACTGCTCCCTGACACACTTAGATGCCTGATCTCTCCAGATGTGACATGCAGACTGACAGCTGCTTATGCCCTCAGTGGTTTCGCCCATACCAAAATAACTCATGAAACAGTTATCCTCCCACAAGATGAAATCTCTTCCATCATACATTCTTTCATCAGAAATTCTCGTGGAAAATTGGCGGAAATTGCACTTATCGATGTTATAAAGGTTGCAGTGATTGGAAAGGAATCGTCCTGGAAAGGCATGGGTCCATCATGGACTGCCGCAGTCTATACCTGTCTGGTGGTTCTCGCAGACGCTTCCTTGTTCACCGAAAAACCGTCCATCAAATTTTTCATACGGACACTAGAATGTATAGCAAATCCAAGGACGAGTGCAATCTCTTCATTACTCCCCTGTCTATGGAAACCTCTTCTCTGGGCATTTTCTCGTATCGCTAAAGAAAGAGATATTCAAGATGCGGACGATGATTATGATTCTGCTACTACAGACAATGTGCGGGAGCGTGCATTCAAGGTCCTTACACAAGAACTCAAAGGCGGTATTGGCATAACATTTGCTGCAATTATCCTCGGAACAGAAGAAGGTCAACGTGAGACGAATGCAAATTCTGGACTAGTCATATCCATTCTTCAGGACTTGGTCTCCAAGCACGGGAACTCTGGACGCCTTGAAGGATTCTTACTGCTAAAGAGGCTAGTCAGTGCAGTAGGCGCTTCTCGTCCGGGAAACCCGACAAACACAAGTCCATCATCCATCTTTCCCCACGATCTCATAAATGGTACATTATTGCATTGCGATGTGGGAGAGCTCAAGGAATTGATTCGTCTGATGCCTTCCTACAACCTTGATGAAGTACGGCAATTCTCTGAAGAGGAGATAGTTCACCATTGGGATGAACTGCTCGAGGTTTGCTTAATCCTCATGGATACCTCTCTGGAACATGATTTAGAAACGCATATGGCGAGTGAATTAAATTTTGTGGATACAAAGCTTTGCTGATATTTTATTTGTCTTGTAGAACGAACTTGTTCATGTATGGCAAGCGCTTCTACTAGCTCAAGCACAGCTGACGCAGGGTAATCTTCATCTGACCGCATCTTCCGCTTTTGCCACGAAAATCACCTCTGCAATCACCCGATTTGTCATCGAGACCCGTGAAAGTGTATCACAGATCCAACGACTTGTATTAGTTCGCAAACTGTGTACGACCATGACCCATGTATTCACAAAATCCTGGCTTTCATCACCTGCAAAGGATATTCTTTCCTCTATCCTTTCACAAGATTATCATCTAGAAAATAGCTCTGTGGAAACGGCTTGGACTCAGGCCTGTGCAACTTTGATTTTCATGGACTTGTCCACCCTCGTGAATGGTGCTTTTCAGAATATTGATCATACGAACATTCATATCAGAAAGCAGCTATGGAAAGCTCTCTGCCAACATATTCCTTGGGATAATGAAGATATGGCTTACAATGATATTATCAAGATTCTCTTAATACCTTTCGAGTGGGTTTTCATTCTTTTCTACTTGGTTGTGCACTTTTGTAATATTTCGTTCCAGGTTTCGGGAGATGTCTGACATGGACATGTTAGTATGGGAAGATACCTATCGGCGCACAATAAGCCTTTCTAGTGACAAGCCTCGAATAATTGTAGATCGTTTTCTACAAAGGCTTGATAAGAAACATCTCGAACTGTGGGTCACCCACTTTCAGTCGTTCCCCCTTTTATCTCAAGCAAGCATTGCAGGCTTCAATCTGTACCTCATGTCGTACTTTTATTACTAAAAGACCTTGCGATCGCCGACAGGAAACCATTTGCAACTGAAATATTCAACCTTGTGGATAGGATTCTATACTCCAACTATCCTCCCAGTGCAGAGAAGCATCCTACCATGATGGATATATTGTATCGTATGGGAGCTATTATTGCCTCTTGTCCGAGTAGCTTAGTCGTGGGACTCATCTCGATTTTGCAAAAAAGCTTTTGCTACTGGATTGGCGATGAAAGAAATATTCTCTCAAATGATGATCATGATACGATCGTAAGTCGTAGTCCTCTTCTTTACTTCGTACTGACTCGATGCTCTCTTCCAGGTGACCTCAGTATACTGCAATGCCCTTGATAATATCTCACTCCTAGAACCTACGATGGATATCCTTCATACCCTTTCCCCATTTCTCGTGTCAGTCTTCTCACGCGCCAATGCTTTAGGCCCAAAGGCTTTCGTAACTTATTGGCGGTCCAAGTATCATGATCGTGACGACTTGCAATCATGTCCGAGTGATATCCAAGTCTGTTTAAAGGCATGGAGCGTTATGTGTGAAGATAGTCTTGGTGATGCCTTTTCAATCGTGTCGGAATCACAGCACCCAGTGAGTTGACATCTTCTCCAATATTTTACCTGAAATTTAATGTTTTGTAGCCAAGCACCGTTGTCCCTGCCTCCCCAGAGTCCAAAAGAAAACGAGAGGTTCCCTACATGCAAAGACGTTCTCAAGGGAGCACGAAGAACGCGCTCGAAGACCCCTCAACACGGAGCCCCTCATCCTCAAAAGTTGCTCTATCCAATGGTTCTCAAGGCGGAAAGAAGCGACCTGCTGATACAAGGCGTAAGTGACCAATCTCTGCATAATGGTTCTAGATATGAATTACCATTTTTATAAGGTTCTAATTCTGCGAAACGGCGCAAGATTGAGTTGGCATCCATTCAGGAGAAAGCGTCTCCGATAAGTAACTTTTCCATTGGTAAAGATTGCTCTCTGGGGCCAACAACGAGAAGTCGTGGTTTCAGCGCACCCCTCCAAAGACTTTCGCCAAGAAATCAGTCTGATGGGAAGCGGGGACCATCATCTGCCGCCTCCACGTCGCAGAAACACAAGCAACCTGCGAATGTCTCTCACGAATATGCTGAGTTACCAAAAAATGACCAACGTGTGCGGAAGTCACAAAGTGCACCAGGTACTCCCAATCGTCTTCTACCGTCACCTCCCAGCTTGAAGGATGCGTCACTGTTTCCGGACGAAATTGAATGCGAGGGTGCACCCGCTGGAGTAGTCCACGAGGATATTGATTATTTCCAACTCAATCCAAGATCACAGCAAAATAACTCAGGTATGCCTACCAAACTTCTATGGATCCTAAACTGTCTCTCAACAGAACCCCTACTCCTAGACGCATCAGTGCCCGAAACTGATTTTGAAAACAGTAGTGATACAGATATCCCGATGGTCCAGGTACCCTTATTGAAAAATATCACGTAAAATATAATATATTGTTCTTACTAAATCTCCTACAGGCTCCCAACAGCCAAATGCAAGGATTAGTCCACCACTCAAATACCGCCCTGGAAAACGGCGGACCTACTCACAAAGGACACCTGAACCCTCGTCTGAGCTTCGGCCACCACCATTGAAAAGGAGCAAGACGACATCAGCGCGATTGGATGCTTTAGAGAATGCGTTTGCTGTCGTCACCGAAACAGAAGGTGTCTCGCAAGTGCCTATAGAAGATTTACTTCGTGCGACATGTCTGGCTAATCAGATCAATGTAGTCCTCAACGATCAGATGAGCAAAAAGCTTGCTGCTGAAGCAAATCCCAGGTAGTTCTCTTTTTTGTTGTTTTTCTTTTCAATTCGTGTATGATATTTTATGTTCCACTATCCTTATCACATTTCGACTTCGCGTTCATTCTTAGTTCTATAATCTCAGCATATACCCCATGTAGTTTTACCCATAAAATAATGAGGTATTGCCATATGTGCCTTATGTGATGAAAGTTTTTTGTCACGACCAATTTCGCACCAACATATAACTCCCCCTTCTCCATCCCCGTCTGTTGTCTGGAGGCTGTACTAAGTTGAAAGCTCAGAAAAGGTATATTGGCAGTTAATGTTGACATATGACTACGCTAGAGATTCTTGATTTGTGTATAACTTTCTGGACGGCAAAGTGTACAGAACATGCTCTGCATCATACAGATCGCCGTTTGAGCGGCCGTCCAATTCACAATGGACTAAATTTCTCAACAGGATCACGACCGCTCACCCCGTAATTCATGTCGGTCCCATATCGGTGTATTCCGGTGTGGTGTGCCCTCTTAATAGTTCTTTCGGTGGCACTTCATGTCACGAGACAGGCCAGTACTATTAACGATGTTTCGGGTTCAAAGTGATTGCTCACTAATATAACTGACACGTGTTGATCCAGATAAAGTCTGTCACTATCGATTTCACTATCGTCCCATCAATCCAAAGCATGCGTGAATGAACCTTGTCTTCACAACAACAGCCTCTTACCTCTGAACCGTTCCTACTAACTCCATCTCTTCAGCTTGCTTTTTGACTCACAACGCTTCCAACAATCTGTGGTATCGTGTGCTACGTGCTTGCAAACCAATCTATCAAATACTTGCCTCAACGTTGATATTATACTGTCTGCATCGATCAAATCAGCGATGGACCCGACGAATTTTCTTCAAACATAATCGGAATTAATCGTCCTTACTTCATTAAACGATATCATAGCAGAGTTTGCGGCATTGCATTGTCACCAAATGGCTCTCATCTCTACAGTTGTGATCGCGGTAGGGTAGCTCGTATATGCAACGGAACGAACGGGGAAGAGGCCCACCCGACGCCGATGAAGAGTGATCTAAGTAAGGTTTTACGTGCAACATTCTCACCTGACGCGCAAAGAGTAGCTGTATGTCATTCTGGACAAACAATTATGTCTGGGATGAACAGACTAGTCGACTACGCAAGAGGCTGATTGATCATAGAAATTCGGAGTTTTTGGGTAGAATTCTCTGGCGATGGCGAGTAACTGACAAGTATTGAGCCTTCAATATTTGTCAGCTACTCTTTCATTGAAATCATCAATTGGAAGTGTGACAATGATGACGTTCTCAGACGAAGACTTTTTTGCATTTACTGCCAATCAACTTTCTCTTGTCACAGATATCTCTGGAAAAGCCATTCTTCACACATGGGACATCAATACATTAGGTTATGATCGTGCGCAGATGTAAGTTTAGACCTCGGGACGAGTTGTAACTGGGACGTATGGTGGTAGCATCATCATGTGGGACATCGATAATCTGATAGACTAACTAAGTACTATCATATTCATCACATTCCATGAGCCTTTTGATACCGTCAGATTAGCACACCATGGTTGAGTATGCACCAGGATGGGCGGAAGGTTATTGATTGGGTTTTGAGAAACGAACCACCTCACACCATTGCACGCTCTACTGGGAAGTTGGTGTTTTTGAACCACAAATGATCAAATTAGTTTCGAAATCTTCTTCGATTGAGTAATCATATACCTACATCCAGCTAGGGCCCATACATGTGTATAATTGTTTTATCGACGACATTAAACTCAGATTTCATTTCAGTTCGAAAATATCTACATCATTGTTAAAAAAATACATAAGAATAAAAAATATGGTACACTACAGTGAAAGGTAATTAAAGGTGCAATTCAACAGTTGACTCTGGCCAACTTAATCCTACTTCAAGTAGGGGAGCAAATCGTAAATGACTCAATCCTCCGCAACCTCCTAGAAACGATACGTTTGACCGGGCTGGAAGGCATATCATCACTAGATGCGTCATCGTGCTCACTGTCCTGATATTTGCGCAACGCTGGAGATATAATATGATGTGGAGTGACCTGACCAAAGTGCGGGTCATCGTCAGAAGAAAGTTGTTCAACCCTTTTAAGCATAGCTTTTCTCTCTGACCCGTAAGTGATGACGGAGTCGTCGCTATCCGGGAACAGAGTCTCTAGTCGGGATGAAGGAGTCTCTGGCTGCAAGGGACCACTATCGCTCCGCCGTCTCTTGACTGAAGTTCTGATCGAGAAGTTTTCCGCATTGCTAATCGACCGCATTTGCCTGATACCTTTGGTCGAAGGTGTTTTTGGTGGAAAAGCAAGGGAATCCATACTGCCAGTATGCCGAAGTTGAGAAATGGTTTTACTCCTCGCAAGACGTGGAATTTCTACAGACTCCATAAATGCCCGCTTACGTTTCCTAAAGGGGGATGCAGGAAGGGATACTGAGCCACTAGAGGGAGACTTCTCGAGGGTAGGGAAGGGCACAGTCAGGAGAGATGTTTCAACGAGACGTTCTTCCTCAATATCCAAAGAATTGCTTGATGACGGGGACTGGCCCTCAAATCTTGCTTTCTTAGATGGAGAGGGCCTCGCCAAAGAGTGTCCATCTCTTTCTAGACACCTCTTGGATAAACTGAAGGGTTTGATTCCAAGTGAAGATGCAGATGTGGGTGCCAGAGGTGAGGTCATCGCAATGCGATCCGCGATGGGAGTAATGTTTCCTAGCTGATTAGGACTTGCATTTTCTTTGTCCCCATCTGCAATCCTTCTCCGCTTTCTTGATGAACTGGCACACAGGCCATGAACAGCAGAGCGGGGGGTTCGGACAGGGGTTCGAGGATTCGATATCTTGCGTACTCTAATAGGGGATTGAGGTGATCGAGGTGCAACGATTGCTTCGAAGAGGCCTGGAGATGGCTTGTGAGGACGGGGTGGACTCCATCCAGAAGAATCCTTTATGGAAGTGGGCGTTGAAGGTACGAATAGTCTGCTGCAAGTTGGTTTTTCATCAATATCTGATGTCGAGAGATTAAGAGAGGAAGCAGCGGGGAAAGTAATAAAGGCGTGTCCTAGATTCTCATCGAGCTCGGATATCTCTTCTGCGACTTCATCAGCGGAGTTCAGAGAAGACGATTCACAAACTTCCTCTTGTGAAATCTTAGAAAGGTAATGATCTTGTATTGTTGTCGGCCAAACACCTTTGGGAGGAGATATCTCAGAGTAGGTCGATTGCCAAAACTCATGGAAAGCCTCATGTATAAGCTCAGGCATATCTTCACGACCGGAAAAGACGGACTCCAAGACAGGCATCACGGCCTCCAGAGTTGTACTGGTTTTTGGAAGATCTTCAACACGGAGCAAAAAGTGCTGGTAAAGTGGGATGATCTGGACGGCGTTTCAAAAGCAATCTTAGCTACCGATCAAATCAGAAGGAAAGGCGTAATAATACGTACATCATACTCTAAATCGCTGGTGGTCCACGCTTTATAATCGTCAGAGAACCAAAGACATAGCCCTTCTTGGATCGTCTCGAATAAACGCAGGCATAGCTCGGGAGGACAATTGCCAATGATGGTTTGAAGCGCACGAACGAGCCATAGTGATGCCTCCTTGTTACGAGGCTCAGGAGGATAAGTGGTCAGCATTGCTTCATTAACAAACTCCAGAGCCCCTACAGGGATATCTCTGGCATCTGACATGTCCAAATTGGCCATGAGTAGATCTGGAGCACGCGAAGACGATACTCTCGTTGGAGTTTGATTTTGATGAATGAAGCAAGCGATATTGTCAATAACGGTGACCGAGTCCACCCCGTAGTCAAGAGCCTTGCTAAATGCGTGCTCCAAGAATTGCTCCCACAATTCACAATCTTCGCTCGCCAAAGTCCAACTGTATGCGTCACTATTTGAAAATTACTTGATGAAAATTAGGCATATAAACCAAAAACGAAAGACGCACGTAAATGGAATTCCAAGGAGCAAAGCAGCTCCATTTGTATTCGCCTCTTCTTCTCGCCATGTTTGCACACAAGTCCTCCAAACTAAAGCTCTCATCTTTGTGGTCCAGTTCCAAGTCTGTTTGGTGCCATCTCTGAGCGGTTCATAACCCCAGAACATTTGCATCGTGTAGTAATCCGAAATCGTCAAAATCTGGGTGCAGAGTAGAGACCAAGCAATACGTGCAGCATCGTTAGATCCAACCAGCTCTTCTTCGTTACTCATCAGACAAACTAGTAGGTTTTCCGAAGCATGCTCAACATCAGAAGGAGAGAAGTGTTCTGGCATAGATACCCAGAGTCTTTGTGCAATGTTCAATTTCATCAAGCCATTGGTCATATCCGAGAGTCGTTCCATCTTAATGGGTGATGAGCAGCGTGTAGGTGGACTCTTGGGCCGGAAGTCAAGATCCTCGTCTTGTAGAATGTCAATGATAACGTCTACCACTCGGGTAGCAAATCCAGGCATCGGGTTGTTTTCGTCTTGGCTATCTGTTGTAACACTTGAATAATTTTCGGTGAATGATTCCATGTCAGACGGACCTCGCAACACTGAGACGTTGGCTGCCAACAACCCATTCCATACACTAACCAAATCAGGCTGTCAAGAGGTGGAATGAGCCAGATGTCGAAATAAACAGGACAGGATACTCACAGGTAACTCTGTCTGGCCATATACTACTAATCGAGTAAGTGCCTTCTTCCAGACTGTTATAAAACCATCAAATACACCCTCGGTAGTAATTTCTTCGACAGTGAGACACCTGATATCATCTATAGTTGGAACCTGCTCGTAAACCATTTTCACAGCACCACTGATGCTCTCGTAATCGACAGAAAGCAAACCGGGATTTGACGAAAAAAGAGAGTGGGGTAAAAGTTTGTTTAAAGTCCATTCCGGAGCTTGAGTTTCTGAGCTGACAAGGCGCTTCATAAGAGCAACCGCCTCTTCACAGGTTATGTTGGACTTGGTGAGCATGTTGTTCAGAATGGAGTATGTTTTGTGCAGACTCTCTTCTATCGGCAGCACATCTAACACTGCAGCGATGGTAGAAATACCAGCCTGTAGTTCCACCACAGTCTCTGTTATTTTCCAGTACGCCTTTCGTGCATTGGTTTCGGAAGCATTTCGGTCAGCATCTTCTTCAACTTCTGACTCTCCATCACTGTCAATATTTGATGGAAGGCGAGGCGAGAAATAAGCCCATGCCACAGGACGCCAAATCAGACAAACAAGAGCTCGGACGGAGTTTCGTTTGTGGCGCATTGTAAGGGAGAGCAAAGCTGTCATGATCCTCGTCATTCTGATATTGGTGCAAAGCTGAGATCCCAAGAGCACAATGAGGCTTGCGATAACACTCAAAGCCCAAACAGGCCCTTGTGCGACATGAAGAGGTTCGGTTGCGACGAGGGTAGCTCGAAGAGTGCGCACGATGGGTGAGTCGGACGGCTTATCTATTCCTCTCTTTGGGGAATCTTGCGTGTTTGTAATGAAGCTAGTTGTAGCATTGGCAATGCGTGTATGCACATATGACCGGGGGATCGAAGTGCTTCCAATTACAAACCCACCAAGGGCATGACATGCTTGAGTCCGGAGGACGAGGGATTGAGAGAGCAAGCTGGAAAATATGGAAGGTAATATGACAGTAAACGCCGGCACAAATGTGGATGGCTGGAAAATGCACAGGTCATGAATTGCCTGTAGAATTGTTATGAATATATTCCTCGTTTTAAGTGAGTATATGCACCTTGAGACCATCATTAGCAGACCCTTTCTTCCCTTCCTTGCCCAGTTCTCCCTCAATACCACGACGAATTGCGTTTGTGATACGGTCTCGAAGAGGAAGAAGCACCTCGCTGGGAAGCCTTTGAACTTGCAAGAGCCATATCGACAAAGAAAATGTCTTCCGGGCGTTTGGGGTAGGCAGCTTGGCTGAAATGGGAATCGCTAAGACAGCTGTCATAATTTCTCGTAATTGTGCATCTATAATAACATTACATTAAATTAGAGTTCAACAATGAGGCATGACAGTGCCTACCGTTGAACACGTTATGAATTGCTGGGATAGACAGCATGACTCCGAGTAGTTTAAGAACAGAATGACACGTCGTAGAAATATCCCGTGCATATTTTGCTTGTTCTGCGGTCATACCACATCTTTTCTTGGTAGGACTACTTTTCGGGGAAGGAAGTGATAAGATGGCTTCATCTTTGCATTCCTCTTCGTCCATTTTCGGTGGTATCCACGGTTCGTCTAGGACCCGTGTGATATCACGTACAACAGCGTTGACAAACGCCTGTGAATTTTTTCGGAGTGGTTGAAAAAGCGGCCAAGAAGCGTCAGCGTCAGTCGAGTCCAAAACAGAACCCCTGAGTCGAGCAGCCAATACATTGTAACCCTCAATAAGGTCGCGTAATGATGCGTCCAGTGTAAGGAGGAGAGACATTGGATAATCCAAGTAGTTGAGATTTACAAGAGGGTCTGCTGGTTCTGGGGTAACTTCGCGCTGTGCTTCGAGAGGTGGTGCGAGGAAGTCATGTTGAATTTTTTTGAGAATGGATTTGACGGGGGTGTCCTTGGAGGAGATGGAGCGGGTGGATGATATTGTGGGTGATCCAAGGATATGATATTGATTTTTTGTTGACCATACCACGCGACTTTGAGCAGGTTTTGATGAGACACGGTTTTCCTTGTCAGTGCGATGAGCAGTGCTAGGCGGGGTAAGAAGAACAGACATAGTTAGTTCACCAGCTTTGACGAGTCTTCCAAGACTCGCTGAAGGCACGGTAACACTCTGTGACGCGAGTACAATGTGACACTTAAACGCGTTTGTTGACGCGTTGTTTGTATCTGTGGCCTTGTGCTTTCTCTCATTGCCGTATACATGTGACGTCATCTACACCCTACAGATCTTGCCTGCAAAACTCGTCCATCTTTCGCTACCAACTGCTGGGCCTGAACGTTGAACATTCGGAACTATAAACAAATCCGTAGGATCATATTTTGCTTTGATCTTACTTAATCTTCCGTAATGCGGACCAAAGAATGTTCTTAGAAGTTGCCTTTACTTCGACCCGATAGTTGTTCCAATAAAGGTAGCTGCTTTTCCTTGAATCTTTTCTAATTCTCATCCACAGATTCTTTCTCGTTTAATTCATTCATTACTTTTTCCTTCAATAGTCAATTATCAGCCCTTTTTACAAGTTTCGTTCCCGGCAAACACCCAACATAAGTTTTTACCTTCCTCCATCCAAGGTGAACCGCACTTCGGATATCAGCATTTTCCGCCACCCGACCTACATCAATGAAGGACTTTGAAGTAGTATGCGAGGGAAATAAACAAACAAGATTTCCAAGGATACTTGGTTATTGAACAGCTAAATTCGATCATCGCATTATGTACAACCAAAGACATACTTCTTTGTTCCCACTTTAAACAGTTCACTATATATTCTTCGGATATTTGCCAGGTCTTCATATGCTGAAGGCGGTATCAAACGAGACCCAATGATATAATCTTCCGAGGACTCTCCATCTGGCCGATAAAGCAAATCATTAATATCAGCAATAAATACTTTTTGTTTCACCAACACCCCAACAATCGCCCCTATGTCGTTAATAAAAGGTTGAAAGAGCTCAGTCACTCCTGAAGCACTGACATCAGGCAGGAATGTCAAAACAGCCATAGTAGGCACGCCCCTCTCTGCTAAAGCGCCTGTCGACGTAACGAAGAAGTATTGTCCATAGTAACGGTACGAATCCAGGTCGAAGATGTGCTTGGCATGCACTTCAGCTACTTCTGACATAGATTCCAAAGTCTTAGCAGTGATAGTTGTTATGCAAGCTGTTCTAGCGAACAGCCCCCAGCCAGACCCTTACAAAACTCCACTGTCGGCACAGCCCTAACTAGCCTACCACCAACGGAAGAGTTAAACGCATCCCACTTGGCCACCGAAGGGAAACCACGACTGCCTGGTGTATTCCTGCAATGCTTTTTCACAACTGGAACTTGCAGTTCCGCACCCAAGTCTGAGAGTATAAACGATGGGAGGTAGCAAAATATAAGAAACATTTAGTTGTTCAAGGGAATCGCAGACTCATTCTTCCCTAATCGCAATCGATTTTTTTTTTTGACAACAGCGACAACTATGTACAGTACTAGAAAACACTGATTCCAATTGACCAGTAAACATTGGTATTAATTAGCGTAGACATGGTATATAACATTCGGGGCAGATATCATGCATAGTTAAATGGAAGTAATGAGATATCGAAAGCACAATTTACTTATTCTGATTCATTGCGAGGGCCATAATCATAACCTGTCACCGTGTATTTACGGCCAGGTGGGGCCACAACGTCCCAATCCAATAGATGGCCTTGGGGACCGTTATTCACTGGTAAGTCCCCGTGTATCATTACTGAACTGGGATTAATATCCCCGTGCTTTAGACCAGCTTTATCAAGCGCTGCCAGAGCTAAGCACCAAATTCAACTGTCAGAGAGAGTATAGTGTAGGTAGGTGTAGGTAGGGATATTATAGCTACTCGGCCACTCACCAATCAAACCACCCCTCCACACTTGAATCAGCCCAAGTCCAGTCCGTAGGTTGGATAAATATAAAGGAACTTATAAAAGTCGTCAAACATACCCGCGAACACACATTCTCTTCGAGAGGCTGCGGCTTCGGCTGTGGTCTGGGCAGCATGCGAACTTTGACCAGGTCTAAATCAGCACTTTGCATCCATGTTAGAACGTCGACATGTGGATTGCCAGAGAGGGTCAAGGAAGGAGTCCCATCCGAAGACTCTGTGAGGTAGATAACGTCATAACCATCAAGTTCTGACCTTATTTCAATGGGGTCCAGCATATCCTCCATCATATCGAATATCATTCTTTGGATGATGTCGCCCATTATGGAAGTGTGTGGTGCTGCTTTACGTGTGCCTATAAGTAGTTTCTGCTTACGTAGCTTCTTTAAAAGGGCCTTGTCACCGACCTTTTCCAAAAGAAGCCGAAAATCGATCAGAAATCCCTGGAGAGCGCATCATGAGTAATGTTTGGGGACCCACACATATAGAATCCATCAGAAAATGGAGATATTATATTTCTTTCACAGATGACAGCACTCAATACAGCACAGTTTTATTTTTACAATCAAAAGACAAAGCATTCAGCAAAATATGTGACTACTGCCTAAAAATAGAACAGAAACATGGTCGATTCCCCAAATACCTTCGATTTGACAATGGCAAAGAACTAATCAACAACAAACTCAGAGAATGGACAGCACAACGAGGTATAACCATTGAAGCAACAGCCCCATACTCACCTTCCCAAAATGGTGTTGCAGAACGATTTAATCGGACATATCTAGAATTAGCGTGGGCAATGTTAATTGAGAAGAACTTGCCAACATTCCTATGGGACGAAGCAGTTGCACATGCTGCATACTTATGTAATCGCGCACCAACACGCACACTTGAAGGAAGAACACCTTATGAGGCATGGACAGGCAAAAAACCAAACATCTCACATTTGTGAGAATTCAGTTGTGATGTATGGGTCCTAAACGAGCTAAACAAATCAAAATTAGGACCGAAATCATCAAAAATGACTTTTGTAGGCTTTATTGATGGATCTAAATCCATTCGCTACTATGATCCCAAAACTCGCACCATCAAAGTCTCACGAAACATAATGTTCAACAAAAATGAAGAACCACAAGAAATCGAAATCATCACAGACTTACCAGGTTTGCGAACTGAAGGGGAGCTACAACCCCACAACAATTACAATCGATCCACTTCACAAACCTCCTCACATGATGACAAAGACCTAAAAACTTTGTCACACCACTTAGATGAACTCCCACTAACTACATATCCTCCAAGACAACTTCGACAAACCAATCGAGTTAATTACAGGGACCTAGGCAACCCCTGGAGACGAAAACACGAAAATAGAACACAGGAAACAGGCCCACCTGATATTACTAGGCCCACAGCCAGCTCGACAGCAAAGGCATCACCTAAACATAGAACAACAATCGCGATTGATGAAATCCTTGAGGAAACTTTTGTTTTCTCAGCCCTGGAAAATCGAGATCAAGATGACTTACCCAAATCAATCGACGATGCATTAAATGGTCCTGAAAAGGACAATTGGAGAAAAGCCGTGAACGATGAACTCAATTTATTAGCAGAGAAGAAAACATGGACATTAACAGAATTACCGAAAGAACATGAAACAATAGGGAACAAGTGGGTATTTACCCTCAAAAAGGATCACAAAGGAAACATTATACGTTACAAGGCACGACTCGTCGCACAAGGCTTCTCACAAAAGCCAGGAATGGACTACACTGAAAATGGCACATTTGCCCCTGTCATGCGATTCGAGACACTACGAACGATGCTTGCACAAGCAGCTATTAACGATCTAAAGTTACGGCAACTTGACGTGAAGGGAGCTTACCTTAATGGGAAACTCACAGAAGATATCTACATGAAGCAACCGCCCGGATTCAATGATGGAATGGAACGCGTTTGCAAGTTAAACAAATCTATTTATGGACTTAAACAAGCCGGAAACGTTTGGAACAAAGAGTTCAATGATGCAATGACAAACGAACTTGGATTCACGCAGCTAAAAACGGACTATTGCTGCTATTTACGAACGCACTCAAATGGATACCACGAATCGATTGTTCTCGTTTGGGTCGACGACCTAATTATCTTTGCCCAAAATAAAGAAGATCTTGATCGCGTCGAATGTGAACTTTCATCAAAATTCGAAATTAATAGTCTCGGCGAGCCCTCTATTTTACTAGGACTCAAGATTTCACAAAACAATCATATCATTTCTCTTTCACAAACTCACTACATCGATTCTCTACTGAAGAAGTTTGGACTAGAAGATGCGAACCCTGTCTCTACACCTTTAGATACAAATACAAACCTCGATGACGAAACTGAAGGGAATGATGAAGGAAATGACAAGGGAATGGGTATCTATGCTACACTAATTGGATCATTGATGTATGCTGCTATAGGAACACGTCCAGACATAGCATACGCGGTTCAGAAACTTGCGCAGTTCACGCAGAACCCTAAACCGAAACACTGGACAGCCGTTAAACGCATTTTTCGATACCTAAAGGGGACAAGAACTCACGCGTTAACATACGGAGGTCTCGATGAAGACAGTGAAAACGATCCCATCACATTCTGTGATGCCGACTGGGCTTCAGATTCGGATCGAAAATCCATCAGTGGGTACATTACCCTAATTGCAGGAGGAGCCGTCGCATGGAGTTCGAAGAAACAAAATTCTGTAGCACTATCCACAGCCGAAGCGGAATATGTGGCAGGAACGCACACTGCAAAACAAGTATTATGGCACCGCTCGCTATTCAACGAACTCCACATACCTCAATCAACGTGCTCGGAAATTCTCTCAGACAATAGAGCTGCCGTTGCGATCGCGCACCACCCAGAATTTCATGCACGAACGAAACATTTCGACATCGCGTTGCACTTCCTTCGAGATCTCGTTCAAAAAGAGACAATCGAGATAACTTACATATCGACACACGAAAATCTCGCAGACATCCTAACAAAGGCCTTACCAAGAAAGGTACACGAAGATCTCACTTACGAGATTGGAGTAATACCCAACCAAGGGGGAGTGTTGTAGGTAGTAACGCGCAGTAGATAGCAACGCGCAGCCTTACTCAAAGGCTGCGCCCCATGTAGCGCCTTGCATAGCGCATCCTTATGTAGCGCCTAACACTGCTTATCAGTGCTTGGGTATTATATTTATTAGAACAGCCAAAAAGCTATAACATTCATTAGTATTTAAGTAGCTACATAACGCGTAGTCTACATAATTATTACATTCGTTTTATCTGTTAGCTTCCCTCCAACTGCACCTCATTCAATATACATTTATCGTTGTACTATTAGTATTTAGAACCTCATAATTAATGACAATATTAGTATTATTTTGCAACATCTTCTATGTCTTTATTGTGTCTTTACAAAGAAAAAGATGTCTTTTAAAGAAAATGGACCTAGCTTTCCAAAGACAATCATCTTTGACGCTTTAGGTTCTTTATATGTCTTTTTACATCTTTTTTGTCTTTGGAAAGACGAAAAAGACATGTTCAAAGTCCGTGCATTTTTGCTGATGCACGCAGTGGTAGATTCGAACCGACGAGAGATTTACAAGTTTCAGGTATGTTTTCTCTCTGCGTTGTCCATACAACTGTCTCCGAGTGGACTAAAGTACAACCTAAGAATTATGATTGCGCAGACAATTGCTCATATTAAGATCAGAAAACTCCAGGCATCCTGTCACCAAAAAAATTTGTCGACGTTCAATTGTTGCTGAGCAAACGTAAACTCCCCTAAACCTTCGAATTATTAGATCTGCCGCTGCGAGGCACAATGCATGCGCAGGGGAGATGCATACATTATACGTCAAGATCCAAATTTCCGACAGGGATTGATCAAGCGAGTCGTCTGCATCCAATGAGCAGACCCTGGACAGACTAAACGTGACGTACTAGCAACTCCGAGTGTTGAACTTGGCAGTGTCCTGCATACTTATAACTTATAAGTGGTAATACATTGACAGTCTCCCAAAGTCCCTGCTGCATGGAATAATTTGGGACTTATGTTCAACAATTCCAACACTAGATAAGTAGTATACCATTCCCCTGATTCTGGGAGCTATGTTTCAACATCATAGATTCGTTCATCACGCCAATCATCTATTGTATAGGGCCTGTACACTATTATTTGACTTCGCAATGCCAATTAGGTACGACTATGAAGGGGTTATCTAACCTCTACAATGATTACAAACATTACACCTTCTAATGCGAAGATGTCCTGTTATAGTTTCATGTAGCTCCTTTAGCCTCCTCAGATGGTCAGTGAATGCAATTATCATCTCGCCGTTGGTATATTTACACTATCTGGTTACTGGTGACAGGATGCTTGGAATAAGCAATGGTCGGCGCGACATATACTACCACATCCTACGGTGCTCAAATGGATAGGGGTTTCATGCATGCATGACCTCCTTGCTTAGTTCTTATTCCAACATACTTACTGTCGTTACGTTCGGGAGGGCCGACAAAACTCCTGAGTACAGTATTCATGGAACTTAGAGCTGCATTCCAAGAGGTCTGAATATAACTCCAAATCGTATAAATACGAGAGGTTCTTCTAGTTGTTTCTACAGTAAACTTTCAAGTTCTACACCGAACAAAGCAACAACTCTCTTCTCAATGGCATCTGTCAGCAGAACTCTCACCATTCAATGGGCCGGCCTCTCACAAGTAAGGGTCTATCAGCAAACAATGTCTTCATACACAGTCTTATATTCGAGCAGTTCACCAGGATCCTTTTTTGCTTCCAAAAAATCAAGCGCAATGAACTTGCCATGGACCAGGCATATGTCGCATGGTCAGTTTATGTTATTTTTCGAGTTGCAAACGATCTCACCATATGCTTGTGCATAATATAGGAAAGTTATTGACTGCAGACCCGGAAGTGAGTTGTATAAAGAAACAAACGCCTAACAGTGACTGACCTGATGCATAGATGGAACTGCAACCATCACATACTCTGGTCGCATTGGTTTTGCCCAGAGTGAACTCGTCAGTCTTTTGTTGGCACATTATTATTCTCCATCAAAACTCAAGGTGTCTCAAGGACTCTGGCAACATTGTTAAAGGAACAGTCTTCCAGGAAGTTCCTGTATGTGGTTTTTCTCAATGAGCAGTACATCAAGGTTCCTAATGCATTTCGTCAGCTCGGAACCCTTAGTCGTCTCGAGACGAGTTCGGATGGCCTCAATGTCTGGGCTGATCCCAAGAAGGATGCCAGCTACGGTACCTTGATCAAGGCAAAGAACGCCACTTCCATGAGACAGGACATGAGTGTAGGCAAGTCGTGCAACATGTGACACCGTTAGAACAAGCTGAAGAGTTCAGTACAGGAACTTTGTCCGGTGACAGGACTGGGTATACTGTCTACGAACCCATGTTCTACTGGAAGGGCGTAGGGTACAGAACTGTTCCTTATGTTCCTATAAATACTGACTTGAATTCATTCGAATTTTATAGAAGCAACATGACCATCGAGGCAGACTTCCACCCCACCTTGTTGGCCTACGTTGGTCTCGAATACAGACGTAAGCTATCGCATGATTGGCGTCTTCTATCTTCTAACATATTGCTTGTGACAGAGAACGAGTTGATGAATGCCGACCTGACGGATGAGAGTCCCATCTACAACCAGAACCTGTCCAAGCTCGGTAGTAAGCACCTATCCTATTTAGTTGTGTGTGACATTTATTAAAACTGTTTGTAGATAACACGACTCTGCGTTTCTCTGAGAAAGATCAGGTAAGTAAAACAGATATATGAATTTTGGTTACGACTGAAGTTGCTGTAGGGTGGATTCCAACTCGTCCGTGTCTAAGTATGTCACTTGCCAGTGGGTGTTGTTGGCTAGCACCCAGATTGTCTTGCACAAGCTGTTCAGCATGTTTTTGCGCCTTTTGTATATGTATTTGATGTGTTTTGAATCAAGAAACTCAATCTGCTTTGGAGACTCTTTTCGTCGACGTGAGACAGCCACCCGCCCAAAAAAAAAAGAACAGAAATGGCCAGTGGAGGCATGGCAGCCAGCCATTAATGCATTATCGCTGATTTCAATAGAGTATGCCACAGTGCCATTTTAGGAAAAGTTGAAAACACATCAGATTTCCGTGCAAGGTCACAAAAAAATTCCTCAAGTAGTTGTGTCTCGAAGTCATATCTCAATGAATATACATCCGTTCGTCCTTGTTCTTCTATCAAAATTATAATTACGAACCAATCTCTCATGAATTGAGAAGTTCTGTAGCAGCAGTTCGAGATAATCGCCGGCGTGAGTCTGTATACGTATGAGTTGAAAAGTTCAATGAACTGGCAATGTCCCTCTCTTTGTTTGCTTTATATACCTGCCCCACTTGTTCTATTAAATGGGGTGGAATGAGCTATTAGCTCAAATTTAGATAGAGTTTTCGGAAAGAGCTTGCAGTGCCAAGGAATTAGTTGGACGATGGCCGCAGTGTTTCAGGGTACATATACAACCAATTATATAAGAGGTTTATTTTGAACAGTTAAAATGCAAGTACATAAAAGGATCATCAGCTAAGCCCAAACCATGCCTCCTAATATCACAAATGCCATCCTGCAGTCTTGCATCGTTCCGCGCGCTAAAGACAAGTAAAACAGGCACTTCTTTGATGTAACGGCCCTACTATCTGTGTTGATCGAAGTTCCTACCGAATATTCCACGACGCCTGACTTGCCATCCTCATTCCTTGTCAATCGATAATGGTTGTGGTTGAGTGTTTGAAGAATTTGTTTGGATTAGTACACGGGAAGATATCGTTTCCTTTGGAAGGAGTCCTTCTCATGAGACCTTCGATATCACGTATAGTCATTCAACCATAGAGCTTGCATCCTACTATTCATTCATATCCACTAGATCACTTGACATCTCGTTCACTGGTTGTGATCCAGAGATTACTTATAGAATGTAAGAACGATTAGGCGGCCAGTCGAAAGAATATATAAAAGGTGCAAAAAGGTCAGACAGAACACAAGTAACAGTCAATAAACTCTCAACACACAATACATCGCACAATGTCTCAATCTGGTAGAATCATTACCAGTGGACCAGATGTGCATGGCACTTTAGCTGCGTCCGAAAACTTTCCGTACGTCGACATTGTCGAGGTCAAGGCTGACAACTCCTCCGGCGAGGTAGGTGCTAGTTTTCAGCCTGTTCAAGTTATCTGTCCCCTAACAGTCTGTTTATGTAGTGGATCCTTGACGATCAAACTGTTATATCTACATTCACAGGGAGCGGACTTGGCACCGATTCTGTTGGCCAGAGACTTCCAGATAGGGATGTTACAATCAAAAAGGGAGAACTTTACATAGGTTTTAACGGCCAACCGAATAAAGATACAGAGGTTGTTTTGACATTAGAGCGAGGGTTTCGCAATTAGCGTCTCCGGGACACTAGCGTAAAGGGATCTTTCTAGTCAGTGAAGATAACTTTGAAAAACAATCACATTACATGTTGGTGCAGCATCGTCGCACGTGGAGGACAAGACGGTGGCGAAGAATTTGCATTACATCGTTCCTCCATGGACGCCCTTCCAGCTAGGGTTTGTAGTATCGGTGACTTTGAGTGATTACACACTCACTATGCTTACTGGTAGGCTGTTCTCCGTTCTCCAGTGGACAAATGTTGTGTCTGGAAATTTGTTATGTCAAGCAAGTGAGGTCGAAGAGGACAAATTCATCAATTTTTGAACAAAATTTCTGTTGTACCAGTTCATATGCATTGATTACAGCGGTTTCCAATACTTTTTGAAATCTGTATGTTACAGTAGTAGTCGTTAGTCGAACAACAACCACCTTTTATTCTTAACTGAGAGGCAGTCGATAACTTGATACACGATATATCCAGATACCATCGTACAGTAAGTGATTGGCGTCAGATTACAGTACAAGAGTGTTCTTCGGTCGGCCCCTGCATTTCCGAGTGATCTGATGGGCTGGTTCTACTCGTATAACATACGGTTGATTCTAACTTTAGATTTATCTCACCAATATCAGTTAGCAGTGATAATCGATCAACTTCACATCAATACCACTGCACCAGCAATCCGGGTCGCACAGCATATTTGTTACTATAAACTGTCCTTGTGAAACAAAAGACGAAAATCTCAAGCTGATCAGGAGTGATAAATCACTTACTGTACCTCATGACTAGCTTCCGAAAACGCTTCCACTGACCCACGGATGTGAAATACTTGACATACATGCGTACTTAAGTACTCACCGTCGAGCCCTGTTCAATCCTAGGTTCCAGATATTAACTGTCAAATCCGTAAGGGGATCCGTTTGGTAAGTTCAAACAATGTCTCCTGATAACATGAATGCCATTCTGGGTACAACCATGACTCACCAGGGCAAAGTACTTCTTTTATGTAATGCTCTTATCTGTGCTAATCCAAGTTCCTACCAAACATTCAATGGTACTCGTCTTGTCGCCCTCAGCGTTTATCGATAGTGATTGTAGTATACCTTGGAAAATTTTGTTTGGATAAGTATACAAGGAGACATAACTGTTCTCTGGAGGTAGTGGGCCCTTAAAGCCTTCTCACGAGACTTTCAACAAAACGTGTACTCATTCAATCGTAGTGTTTGCACCTTACTTTTCACTTGCATCCACCAGATCACAGTGCATTGCACAATGACTCCTCCCGGTCTATACAAGATCACTGAATCCAATGCGGAGGGCAGCTTAGCTACGCTAAGACTTGAGCCGCGCGCTTGCTCATGTCATCATCACCATTGGTCATGCATCACGCAGGAGCCTGACTTCAAGTATAAGTTTCGCATTCTAAGATGTGTCGAGTCGCATTCACCAGGATCACTTTCGTAGTTTGTAGTGCTTGGGATGCATTATCTAATTCTGTAAGGCTAAGTACATGAGGATATAAGAACCTATGGAGCCTCGGTTGTGTCTACAGAACTTTCCTCGATGTGTAAAATATCTAGCTTGCCTGAATGCTTACCCACAGCATAATAATTACCCCACCGCGCAATGCTAAGCGGGTATCCCTGCTCTACCCAGCATAATCTCTTCCCGTCTTCTTCACGTACAATGCATGCATCCTTGTGGAAACGCAACCTCCGGCCTATTTCTGTCGTCCACATATGGCGCTCGAGTTCTAGTTTCTCCCCTTCCTTCCATCTGAATATTGTTTCAAGCGAGCCGCATTTTATATACAACATTGTGTTGTCATGCGAGAACTCTAAATCAGAAAAGTTCTCTTCACTGCCGAGTGTCAGATATTTCGTAAGTTTTCCTGTTACCGCATCGAATACACCTAGGCCACGTCGTGATCGACCTGCAATCCATTGACCATCATTGGACCATGCGATTGTATCATTAACAAGGGATGTGGTGGATATACTCCAAAATAATACAGGTTTGGTTGTTGCGACATCCCATATACAAGTCTTGTCAATTCCAACGACCGCAATTTTCTGCGCATCAGGGGAGAAGGCAACGGTACCATAGGTATGCCCCCGGATAATGCACGATAGTGATGCAGATCGGAGAGACCAGACACTGACTGCCTCCGCAGACACAGCCGCTACTCGTGAGCCGTCCAAGGAGATAGTTACAAAATATATGGTTGAGTCATGGTTTACAATTGGTGATGATAATGACGATGTGGTGAATGGCGCGATTCGTGATTTCGGTGCAAGCACGGAAGATGAGTCCAACAACCGGACTGTGGTATACGACACTAGGAGATAGTGATCATCAGGAGAGAATGATGCAGAATAACGAAAATAGCCTCTGAAGGAACCAAGCGAATCCCAAGTTTTCGTATTAAAGAAGTGGATTTTGTCAATTGTAGACGAGGCAAGGGTTTCTCCATTTTGGGACACAGCAATGCCGGAGATGTAAGTCTTGCCATTCTCCTTGACCGTGGATTCCAGTGTGACTTTTGGAGTGCATTCGCCAGATTCTAAGTCCCATAAGTGGATTGCATCATCGAACCCACAGAAAGCAACTTGTGAGTCACCATGTAGAAATACAGCAGCTCTCAAAGTGAATCGTACAGGAAGCTCCTTCAAAATCTTGCCATTCTCGCATCCTATACCCCATAATCGAAGCTTTCTTCCGGCTATCCAGTCTATTGCACGGTCCGAATCCTTTGATATCGCTAACACTGTTCGTACCCCAGGAATAGACATACTCCCCTTCAACTCCTCGCCAATTGCAATGTCCCACACCTGTACTCCTCCTGGATCAGTGCTAGTAACAAGGTGCGTTCGGTCTCGACTCCACGTTACAGCATACACTTTGCATTCGGCACTGTGTGCACGCTGGATATGTACCTGTGCACCAGATATAGCATTCCACACACGAATTGTCCCATCTTCCGAACCAGAAACAAGCGACTCCCCATCAGGGGCCCATGCAACACACCGGACACTTTTGGTATGCCCCTTTAAGGTCCTCTTCGATGTTCCGATACTAGCATCCCATATACACACTTCCCCATTTGATGACCCGGATGCAATCAACCTCCCGTTGGGTGAGAGCACTGCGCGACAATGTCTCGCCTCTATCGGGATCGTGTAGAGACAAGGACCCCATGCTGAATCTCGAGGCATTGCTGACTTGATAGAATCCTTCTTGCAGGTCGGCATGCTGGCGGAATCGTTGTAGCGGGTGGTCAGCACACATGATGGTGCCAGCGGGAATGCAGATATATACAAGTGTTCTGGGCAATCGTTGATAGGTGCGTAACACTGTAGAACCAGCCGGTGCATGTCGTCGATTAATTGGATAATTTCATTCCTATCCTCGCCCTGTATATGAACCTTGCAAATATTTCAGTTTTCATTTTATCACATCAGTCAATCATATGCGCACCTCGCACCAAGAAAGCACTGCTAGCAAAGCAGGCACAGCAACCTCAAGCCGGTTCATGTAACTGAGCACCTCCACCCATACCAGCAACTTCGTTCGTGTGAACTCAATGACTGCATCCAAAATATCTTCACCTGGATTATTGCAGTGCGACAAATGCGTGGCCCAGTGAACACACGAGTACCGCAAACTTGATTTGATACATTTCTTGACAGTATCGTGTAGGCCAGGAATGCTCGATTTCATTATCGTCGGATCATTGAGGTCACAAATGTTCCGTTTGAGTGGATGCCTCACAGTCATCACCTCCAAGCAGGTCGATGCCAGGCGATGATGATGCACAGATGGATCAATGTAGAACTTGAAATCGGTACAGCGTTTTCTATCGACGAGGAATTGCTGGAAACTCGCATGAAGCATTCGGATCTCGATGTCGTCATCTTCTGGCCACAGGATGACAGAACCAAGGCGACCTAGTATATACCGAATGAAATCTATCGGGATATCAACCAAATATTTCAAGCAAGAAGTCGACACAGGATCCCGAAGCAGGGCAAGACTGCCTAGCACGAGTTGAATGTACTCCATCATGTCTGGATTATCAAAGTCGTCATCGTCGAGCGCATTTTGCAATACAGCGATATATAATCGATCAAGGTTTTTCAGACTGAATGCTGCATCTGATACATTGTTTGACAAGAGATAATCAAGGATTTTGACTACGAGAACTGGTTTGTTACTCAGGAATTTGACAACAGTGTCGGCATAAATGAATAATCCAGCGGCGAGATTGGTAAGGTCTTTGATAACATCGGGACGGACACTGTGTATCGTTCCCCAGCAGCTGAGATCTGTCAATTTTGCATCGAAGAAAAGTTTGATGTCTCCATCGACGATTTGTCTCGGCACTTCATGTAATCTATATTGTTTCGACACCTGGCGGAGCTTTTCAGTGTTTAGTGCAGCTTCGATCTTCATTTCTGGTCTGGTGGTCACGAACACTCGGACAGGAAAGGGGATGTCGGGGAGCCGTTCCATGAAGAGGGAGAGAAGTCGGATAACCTCATCCTGGGCTGCTTTAGTGCACTCATCGAGTGCATCGAAAACAAGTGTGATTGGGTGGTGTGATGCCTCGACATTCTTCAATGGGTTGATTAGTAAATTGTCGAGGTCCATTTGAAGTTGTTCCCCTTGTTTGCCTTCCTGAATGTACTCTCGAGCAGCTTTCGCAATGTGAGGATATAGGCTCTTTTGGTTGTGGCCCAACTGATAAGCGATCGTTGGCAACACATATGTCGCTGTGTTGAAACTACTAGCGTCATGGACAAAGAAAAATGAGGCACCGAGGGTCCCGGCCTTCTTCAATCTATCGGCTACCTCGTATGCGATGGTAGATTTACCAGTGCCAGCTCCGCCGCCTAGGACATATATGAAAGAGCCGTCACCGTCCGTGTGTGATCGGAGAGACCACTCAAAGATTTCCTCAAGTAGTGCAGTACGTGTGCCCTCTAGTGTTCCTGATTTTGTTGGGTTTGAATTAGAAGAGTAGCCAGCATTGACATGCGGGAGATCTTTCAGGGCCCTTTCATCGACTACAGACCATGTGATGAGTAGGCAGTCTTGATGATTAAAGATGGAGGAACTTACGTTCTCTTATGCGCTCTTGTTCTGCACGTTCCCGTTCTGCGCGCTCTTGCTGTTGCATACATTTAATTTTCTATGGATCCAAATCAGAATGATTGTCTAGCAGCGCAGTACAAGATTATACCTCCATATCAGTTCTAATTCCATTTATCAACATTTCGACGGTTATTCCACCTTGCATCTATGTGACATGTCAGGACAGAGCAGTCAGTTAGAATTAAATCCTTACGTGAAATTTTCTTGTCGCATCGTCAATGCCCGTCCTGATCCTTGATAAAGTATCCGAATTTTTTTTGCTCAACACAAATCTAAATAATCCTTTTTCAAGGTTTTTCGCTTCATTCGCCAGATCATCCAGATCTCTGCGATGTGAAACACATAAGCAAAGCATATGGTTACTATCGTAACAACTCACTTCTTGAGGGTAGCAACCCTCTTCTTTAATTCGGGTGAATTCACCAGACGAGTCCGCGTTTTATCATCGGTTCCCACAACCCACACCGCATTTTCTGCCGTCTCCTCGATTATCGATACGAGTGCCTGTATATGCTTTGCTAGGTCCTCATGTACTCCTTTATTTACTTCGGCAACCTGAATAACTAGTTCATTTGATTTATTCATGCAAAAATATGCATTATTATGGACGCACCAGAATCAGACCGATGAGCACGGATAAGGTTGAGGCTGCAATAGCTAACCCAGGAATAGGAGCAAGGCTGAGTGAATCATGTGCAGCATCGAGAGTCTGCTTGGCCACAGTAAGGATGTCTGCGATACACTGATCTTTCTTTGATAGAGGCATTGTTGAGACTATTTCTGAATGTAGGAACGTTACTTCTGTTCTACTGGCCACAACAGACAGGTTAGACAAGAGGTACCATATCGATGAATAGATGTTTCGACAATTGTATGAGCGACTGGTATGAGAGCAGTCAAACGTGTAGATGAGGCTTTTTGCGCCAGTTATCCTGGATATTGTACAGCATCTCCTAAAATTTCACATGTCGAGTTTTGACAGTTGGAAGGGGGGAATGCTGTCCAAGAGTTCATCAGTAGGAATGTGGAACCCTTGATGTCCGCTAGTCCGGGTGTTCATTATGTTCCTTCCCCTCCGTCATCTCGGACAGTAGGGAATCTGGTGTACAACAGAGAGGCAGCCGTCGATTATTGGGTACGTCAGTGCTTCAGCCAAAATCACCAATCCTCGATTCTCCGTTGATTCGAGGCCGTGTTTTCACAAGTTGTTTATAGAACTCTCACACGCGAATGGAGGTCACTTGGGTAAGAAAAGATACATCCTTGCCTGTACGAATCATCAATCATACAATGCAGTAGAGAAACAGATACATCACGAGAAGACCCAGCTTTAAAACCTGCGAAGTTCAAATATAAGCTGTGTGTGACGGTTACGCGCTGCATCGCCTTGTCTCGCTCTTGCGTTTGTTTGTAACTACAATAAATACTCGTGTACTCACCGTTTGTATTTTCCTTGTTGGATCAGCGCGCATTTTCACTGTTATTTCGTTCGCCTCGCTAACTCTCATCCGTGTCCATCACACTGCGTTTTATGCATATCTCTTCACTTATTTCCAATGTATGTTGTTTTTGTCTCTAGAAAGTTAAACATATCTTCAAAGGGCATGAATACCGTAGGTTATCATAAGGCTGAGTCTTAGCTTTGATCAATTGATCGATCATCCACTTGGGGCCCGTACCTGTTCCAGCCGGAAACAGGTACTTGTGAAGTCCTGCGTGAACTACTGTTCTTTCCATTAATTAGCAAAATTTGAAGTAAGTTCAATTCATCTAGTGGATACTTGTTACTTATCTATTTCTCTTTTATCCAATAATACCACAGCCAACAGTCAACAAATCGAAACCCCCAACTGTACTACAATTCTCAATGCAACCAATTGTCAAACAAGACATGTGACAGTGATCTTGATGGGAAATGCTGTGAGGACTACTACTCCCACATCCCGACCTTTCTCATACCATACCATAGTTAAAGTATTGCTTATCGATACAGTACGTTTTGTCCAGTTGTTTGTTGTGGACCTTAGCGATACAAAACAACGCTCTCACATTCAAACAGTCTCAATAATGTCTCCATCAAAAAGCGATCAACATATCATTGACATTCTTACTATGACGAAGCAGACTCTTGATATTGCACAAGGCGCACTCACCCTGGCTCCTGTTCCAGGGTTATCGAATGCTGCTTCTGCATTGTCCAACCTCATCGATATAATTCTGGTTTGTCTGTAATAATATAAAATTTTACCTACATGCACAATTAAATGATTTGTTTGATTGTAGGTAGCCAAAGGCAATGAGGGGACACGACAAGATCTAGCCAAACATATACAGGCACTCGCATCAATCATCGAAGAGACGGCAAGAAAGGCCGAATCTGTTTTGGGAACCGATGACGAAACGTTAATAAGGACTCATCTGGTGAATTCACCCGAGCTAAAGGAGAGAGTTTTGACTCTCCAGAAGTGAGTTTTCGACATGGGTGATACACTTGCTTTGCTCATAACTTGATAATTGCAGTGATTTGAAGAATTTGATAAATGAGACAAAAAATCTTGAGACTGGACTATTCGGAGTTCTGTTAAGCAAGAAAAATGCGGATACGTTACTGAGGATCAAGACCGACATTGACAATGCTACAAGAAAATTCCTTGTATGCTAGTGCATTGATTCCTACTGAAAGCTCTGTCTTGACATATGATACAGATTCAAGGTGGAATAACCGTCGAGATGTTGATCAATGGCGTCGCAAATGATATTGAGGTGTGAACATTGTTCCCTGCTGTTGCACAATCATACTGATGTGAGTTTTTAGCAAATAAAACGTGTACAACAGCAAGAGGGTAAGTTTCTCATCATATTATCAAAACTAACTACCAATCATCTACCTTGCAGTTGACAAAAGGGCACTCCAAAATCTCCCACACGTCAACGCTGGTTACTCTTCTTCCTCGAACCCAACAAAATCGGGAACACTTCAGGGCACCAGAACTGCATTGCTCGAAGAAATCACCGAATGGTCTCTCCGCTCACACACGGACGATCATGGCCCTTTCATTTATGTCCTAAGTGGCGGGGCTGGCACCGGTAAATCTACCATTGCGTTTGAGATCGCCCACAGATTAGAAGAGGCCGGGGCACTTGGTGCTTCTTTTTTCTTTGTCCATGACGCTGGCGATTTTAACACAACAACACACGTGTTGACGACGATTGCATACCAACTGGCACACAATCAGACTAGTCTATATTCTCACATTGCAAAAGCTGCTCGAGAGTACAGCCGGAAAGGAAAACAGGGGGAACAGCTCCAAATGGACCTCAATAATCTCATAATCAAGCCATTGAAAAATGTCGAGGCATCACACCGGCCAGTCATACTTGTTTTGGATGCACTCGACGAGTGCACAAAACCAGCACAGGAAGAGGTCACCCGACTGCTTTTTCTCTTAATGGAACGGCTCCCCGAAATCCCATTTCCTGTCCGAGTGTTCGTGACCACCAGACCAGAAATGAAGATCGAAGCTGCACTAAACACTGAAACGCTTCGCCAAGTGTCGAAGCCATACAGTTTACATGAAATACCTAGAGGAATCGTTGACGGAGACATCAAGCTTTTCTTGCATGCAAAACTCAAGGTTCTCAACTGCTGGGAGATAATATCCAGTATCATCCCCAGTGTCGTCGAAGACCTTACGAGTGTCGCTGCGGGTCTATTCATTTATGCTTACACTGTCTTCAAGTTTCTGGATGACTATCCGAATCACGCAGTTGATGTCCTCAAAGCCATATTGTCTGGTAATCCATCAGATGTAGCATATAGCCTGGAGAATCTTGACCAGCTCTATGTTGCTGTGTTACGGAATGCACTCGATCATTGTTTCAAAATTCCAGGTATGCAGAAGTATAGTCGAGTTATACTTGGCAGTCTCGCCTTGCTTCAAGATCAGGTATCAACATCTAGGCCTAAGCGATCTAATTAGGGTCGAGAATGAGATTTATCCGGGACATTGTAGAACGGCTTGGTTCGGTGATCCTGAAGCCAAAAAATGATGACGTCGAAATTCGAATGCTGCATGCGAGCTTCCCACAATTCCTGGTTGATGACAAGCGTTGTACTGACACCAAATTTTACATTAATCCTTCTGAACACCACCAACGCCTGGGATTGACATGTCTGGAGATGATGACTAGAAAATATGGACTGAAAAGGAATATTTGTGACCTTGATGACCCGGCGATGATGAAGTCAAACATCCCTGGTTTGTACGATACTGTCATGAAATGTATCCAACCAAGTTTACGTTACTCGTGTATTCACTGGGCAACACATGTGTCGCGCTGTGATAATCCAGGTCAGGATCTCTTGGATGCAGTGATGCAGTTCGTACGAACGAAGCTACTGGTGTGGGTGGAGGTGCTCAGCTATATGAACCAGCTTGAAATCGCTGTTCCAGCTTTGCTTGTGGCACTTTCATGGTGTGAGGTGCGTATTTGATTCGTTCACCTAATAAAGAAGAAACCGAAATATTGTTACAAGGTTCACATTCAGGAGGACAGGAATGGTATCCTTCAGTTAATCGATGATACACATAGGCTAGTTCTACGATGTTATACACCTATCAAGGAATGTCCCGAACACCTGTATATCTCTGCATTCACACTAGCACCATCATGTGTGCTCACCATCCCACTACAACAGTTCTGACAACACACCAACTCGTAACCATACTGTAGAATCAATGATGCCTAGAGATTCAGCATGGGGTGATTGTCTCCACACTATCCTGATAGATGCGAGAGGCTGTCAGGCAATGTTTTCCCCCGATGGGAGGTTAATCGCGTCTGGGTCATCAAATGGGGAGGTGTGCATATGGAATGCCAGTATCGGAACATCAAAGAGGACCTTAAAAGGACATACTGAAGATGTTCGATGTGTTGCCTGGGCTCCTGATGGGGAGTCGATTGCTTCTGGCTCGGCCGATGGGACACTTCGTATCTGGAATGCGACGTCTGGAGCGCAGGTACATATCCAGGTGGAGGGCATGGTGAATACCATAGCATGGAGTCCAGACGGAATGCAACTTGTCACTGCAGGTCCTGAATCCGAGGGTACAGGTGTGGGACATTGTCATTGGTAAAGAGCTGAAGAGGAGAACGGGAGTTCCTAAAATAGAGATAGTGACTGCGATATCAAAGGATCTGGGACGTGCAATAGACTCGGAACTTCAAGTATGGGATATTGGATACGACAAGGGCAAGATTCTGAAAATGCTACCTAAAAAATATCTTGTGCTCGCAGCTGTCTTCATACACGGCGATACGCAGGTTGCTTTCTGTGGGTTGTTCGATCATACGATTCATGTGTGGGACATGGAATCTGGTGAATGCACTTCGAAAGTCGAACTGGAATCCGACATCTACGGTATCGCGGTGTCCCACGATGGAAACATTCTCGCCTCATCTACTATCGATAGGATACATTTCTTTTGTACGAAATCCTGGGATTCACTCGGATCTTTTCAAGGCTACTTTGATCGCACTGCGTCATTCTCTCCTGACGACCGTCGCCTTCTGACGTCTTACTACACAATCCAAGTCTGGGACTTGTCTTCCGTGCTTGTGCCAATACCACGAATCACTTCACCCATTCCATCTTCCTTATCATCAACACACGACACACGCATACATTTCGTAGCTATTTCTTTAAATGGCTCACGAGTAGCGGCTGTGACACACGAAGCAATTAGTATTTGGTCTCTCAAATCTGCGTCACTGTTATGCACTATTCGGGGATATAACTATGGTAATATTGCCTTCTCCCCTGATGCGCAGAAAATTGCGGTAGCTGGCTATGAGACTCACATATGGGATATGACAACATTTGTGCACACTTTAAACAGCCCCAATGATAGAATCACATGGTCCTCCGATGGACATTGGATCGCGGGTGGGACGTATGATGCTAATTCAGATGTGTCCGAAAGCTTGGGTGTTTTCGATGCTGTGACGGGGGAACTTGAAAAATATCTGGAGATCGTCGGGGGTTCTTCAGATTTAGAATTCTCGCATGACAACACGATGTTATATGTAAAATGTATGACGGGTGAGAAGACAATATTCCGATGGAAGGAAGGGAAGAAAGTCGAGCTCGAGCAGCATAGATGGGAAACAGAAATAGGCCGGAGGATGCGTTTACACAAGGATGGATGGATTGTACGTGAAGAGGATGGAAAGAGATTGTGTTGGGTAGAGCAAGGATACCCGCTTAGCATTGCACGGTGGGGTAATTATTATGCTGTGGGTAAGAATTCAGGCAAGCTAGATATTTTACACATCGAGGAAAGTTCTGTAGATGGCATGACCGAGGATCCATAGTGTACGTAGCCCTACTAGACAATGCATCCCAAGTACACCCTGCAGTAAAAAATAGGATACCACTCTGTTAGGTGCTTGTTCGGTGTAGTAAATTCGATATCTGTGGCTTGAAGTAATTATGACATAATTTTTTGAACGTACTTCGATATGCGTGTAAACCAACTTCGCCGTGCTACAATCAAGAGAAAAGAGACCAGTGGGACTATCAGGATTTGCCTCGGTACCATATCTCTTGAAGCATACATGCCTACGTCATAATATACACAATTGTCAAGAACCGTAACGTTGCAGTATACACGTCTGTTGATTGTGACTGGTACTGGTACTTGAGTATTTTATGAGTAGATTCAAGCGAGAATACGACTTCATATCCGATATCCATGACCCAAACATGAACCTGGCTGGGAGATCCACATTTTCACTACATGTTTTCAGTATGTTGACCCTCTGAGTATAGAGGGGGGAGCAGACTTGATATAGATGTGTGTTCAAATTAAACGAAGGAGATTGTCTTGTGGAGGATATAGGGTCCGTTTTGAGATGTATCGTATATTATGTCGTGGGTAAGACAAGGATTTGTTTCGAACCGTATTCATCCTGTCGACGCGTAATAGTGCTTAATCATGTCCAAGTTTGTCCAACACGGACAAGACAATGAGGTTCATCCTCATATTCCGTTCATTCTCGCGTATCGCCTAAGGTATGTCTTCATTCTCCCTCCGTTTTTCTGTATACTTAATAAGGAGCGGAGATGTCCCAAAGAGAATATAGCAAGTTTTTTCACAGGTGAATTTTTTTTCTTGGATCCATGGGGGGCTGAGCCCCATGGAGATCATTACATGCGTGTGGGTATAAGCACTATTAATTGAAAATTCTGTGCGTGAAGTGTACTTTTGCCGGTAAATGACTGGATGCGGTCACATGTATGCAAGGTGGTTTGTTGGGTAACTGATCGGGAGTGTCGGCTGAAAGACCAGCCAGTTATTGCGTTGCAACAGGGACACGTATTATGGATATAAGAAGGCGTCAAGCAACGTAACGGACGCATGAATGACCCAGTCCTAGTGATTACCGTCCGAGATGAGGCAACGAATTTCCGTGTCACGAATCTGGTGACGAATATTGACAGCAGCTTAAGTACCGCGGCCATTCCTTGAAACGAGTCCAGATAAGAGAAAACAGCAAGCCAGCCAACCGGTTCACAGCATAAAACATAGCACTAGAATATTAGTTCAAATTTGAAAAAAAAACCATGCATATCAAGTATATAGTACAGATGTTGCAGATCACATTCCACATGGTAAAACTCACTTGCGGCTACTCAATACCGCGCTTGAGAATACTTTTTTTCATCGTCTCCTACGTACGGTAAATCCGCTATATACACCGCCGGAAATGGGCCACCGATGTCATCAGGATTATTTTCTTCTGATTCCAACGTTATTGCTTGCAGACCACACTTGGACAAGGTACGCTTATTCCATGTACGCAAGAGATATGCAATATTCTTTTGTAACCTTGTTTCAGTTTCATCTTGCGTTTGTAGCTTTCTTTCATTTATATTTTCATGAACCGCTTTCACGTCCTAATTAAAGAGTGTGTTTGATGACGATGATACTATCGAAATTAGGCAAGAGAAATTTTGCTCACAAGGACCAAATCATCCCATTCCTTATCTGTTAGGCAACAATCTCTAATTTCCTGAGGGATCGATAATGTCCCACTATATTTTGAAATAACTTTTTTCGCACTTGATAAAGGAGCTCTTGTCATGATGATTGGAATATCTGGAGATCTTGTAGGACTTTTAGAGGGAGATGAAGAAGAGCGGTTGGTATTCATAGAAGGGGTAGATGACGTCTTGCGCGAAGGTGATGTGGATGAATATTGCCTTTCTGACGTAGAATGAGAACGCGACCGGCTTTTATAAGATGGATACACCAAGGGAACGGTTGGCGTAATCTTCGAATCCGCGTTAGTCCAAATCCTTACCGTCTCTAGCCACTTGTTGTCCATTTTATCTCCATATTCTCTCAAGGTCGATATAATAAGCACAAAGTATATGCATCCGATACCCAAGACGACGGAGATGACTATTCTTGGCCATAGCACATCCCGGGAGGTTACTAGCACTGTCTCTTCACCACTCACAATGCCAGCGCGCCAAACGAACGACATGATGCAAACGATGTATAAAATTAGCGACCTAGAAAAATTGATCAGTTGTCTTCCTTCTAACTAGTATAATAATGATACCAAGCGAGCCAGACAGCAGGCATTGCAAGAAAGACCCAAAAATTCCACCATATGCGGAAATTTTTCTGATCTTCTCCTTCCTAATAAAAGTAAAGGTAAAGGTTCAATATCTTAACTACCTTGTTCTAGAAAACATTAGGTAAACGTACCGATGCCCATACTGCAGCTTTATGCGTCTTGCGCATGGTACCAAAGCGGATGATATACATACAACCGTACAAGAGGCTCATTAACGCACAGATCAAGGATATTAAAGCAGAATAACGGGTCAAAGGATCCGTCCCAGCGCTATCGATTTGAAGAATGGTCAAAATTGCACTGGAGCATAATTAGCAGAACATCATGTTTGAAAATAGCATGAACCAACGATAGTAAAAGTACGGAGACAATGTTGAGAGTCCTCCATTCCTCCATTAGTGAATCAATAAATGTTTCCCACATATTCTTTAAATTCGCGAAAGGTGGATCAGGTACCGTCTCCAACTTGGTAAACCCACGAGACACATCTTGACCTTGCCTAGCTGCCTCCATGACCATATTTTTTATCTCAGGAATGCTTAAATCCGCTTCTTCAAATATCTTTGTTACCCGAGAGAAGTAAAGTCGTGGTAGACGCAGTAGAAGATGCAGATAAACCTGGTTCGGAAGTGTATCCAGTAAGAAGGCATATATATAAGATCCTGCAGCGATCTTGTGCCAATCAAAATAGTTGTAATCAGGCGTTTGTGTATAGTTGTAACCAGATGTTTGGGGATAATTGTAACTAGGTGTTTGTGGATACGCGGCATTATAGTAAGAGTAGCTTGGTTCGACAACTGCTTGGACGGGCACAACAGTTGGTCCGGGGGCATGATATCTGGACGGACCATAGGGACGTGAGCCATACCAACCTACAGGTGAGGGAGACCTTGAAATATGATGCGCATGTCTAGGAGCAGAAAGCGTAGAAGTGCTGGATCTGCGACGTCTGGAACTAATCGAGCGAGATGGATGATGGTAAGGGTAAGGGCTGTAGGCTCGGTGGGAATGGGGAGAAGGAAAATATGATCGAGAGCGTTCACGCTGTGGTCTAGGCAAAAAACCTGGCTGGCGCTCTGAAGACATAGACACTGGCCCCGCAGATTGACGACGTCGTGGAGGTGCACCCGGCGGATCTCCTGGCTGCACAACAACTGAAACAGTGACTGGTCGAGCATCACTTGGTTGAGGATCTGCAATAGCTGTTTGTAATCGAACATCAGGACGCTGAGAGGTGGACATAGATATAGGGGCTCGAGGGGGTGAGGGTGCGCGCACAGATGGTGGGACGATTATTGGGATTGTTGGTGGAGTAGGTCTCCTGGAAATTGGCCTACGTGAACGAGAGCGCGACCGACCCCTGCCTGGTATAGGATTAGAACGACTCCGCCGCCTGTGTCCCCCAGAGGGACTTGGTTTTATCACAATGGGACGCGGAGAGCGAGAAGATGAATGTGACCGGTGTCGCCTTTGAATTGATGATGATGACCGTACACCGTCGTGAATATGGCGGCGATGATGATGATGATGATAACGACGACTAGATGGATACATTACTTCACGTGGGTACGAACTTCCATTTAGGATGACGGTATCATTCATTCCTTGTCTGTTTTCTCGTGCATTCCGTATGTTTTGACCTGGGAAAAATTAGTATGGGTCGTTTGGTTTGTATGAACTACGTTGCTGAGGATGGGAGGGTATATAAAGATGTGGGGACTGAGGGGTGAAAATGGGTATAGGAACTTGGTTAGGTGGAGGTGGGCGCACAGGTGATTGGATGGTTGTCTGGACTGGAGGTCGGGCCCGACTCCTGGCAATTGGCCTACGCGAACGCGACCGACCCCTGCTCGGAGTGCGTGGTGTATGATCAATTGGAGAGTGAGAACGCCTCCGTCACCGGTGTTCCCCTGAGCGACCTGATTCTAAGGTGGGAGGTGACTGACGTCGTATCTGAGTAGATGATGAACTTGACCGTATACCATAGCGTCGATGATGATGGTGGTGGTGATGATGACGACGGGATGGATACAGTATTACTTCTTGTGGGTATGAGCTTGCATTTGGGATGTTTGGGTTGATGATGTCATTCATTCTCTTTCGCGCGAACATGTTTCGTACGCTTTTATCTAGCGATGGTTTGAATGGGTCGTTTGGTTCGTATCGGCCATGTTGCTGTGGGGGGTAACTGGGTTGGGGTGGTTGAGCATACGGATAGTCGGAATAAACGATATATGAGCTACGCTGCCCAGTAAATCCACTGAAAGGTCTGGTACCATTTCCTGGTTGATGATTGTTCTGGTATCCATGCGATCTACCAACATGTGAGTGTATTCTATCCGATCTTTTCTGTCGACTGCCATCATTTTCGTGGCGGCCACCTCCCTCACCATAACCTCCTAGTATTATGTAGTAGGTCAAGTCACTTTTGTCAACGCAAGATTTTATAACTCACCTGGTGGCTGTGATACTGTCACAGGTGGTCGTTGTTGCACAACTGTGCTGTGACTAGTAGTGGCGCCTCCTGGGCCTTGTGCGCTTCGCTCACGAGGCAGCGCTAAAACCAAAAATTATTCATGAATGATGAAACAAGTTTGGCTCATCCATTAGATATTTACCAGAGACGGTAGGTCGCGTTGGAGTGTGTTCTCTAGAGCTATGGCTCCGCCATAAACGGTGGTGAAGGGTTTGCATATTATCCGATTGTCGATGGGTGGAGTTGTGGGAGAAGAAAGGTGGGGTATAGAGCGCGAAGAACCCATTTCGCCATTATATGAATATGTAGATCTGGCGTCTCTTTCGCTCCAAAAAGTGGAGACAGACAAGTATATATTATCTGATAGTCAACGTTATTGTAACTGTCATGGTGAGTTGAATCTTTGTGGGAGCGTGGGAATAACTATTTTAATGCTTCATCGTCTCCTCAATGGGAACAGTCAAGACGTATGTCGTACTTGGTATATCTCCTGAATGTCTTCTTCAAAGAACGAAACATCACAAGCTGAAAAAGAAAAGGTTTCACAGTGATCATAACAGTCTATGCCACCTGTTCAAACAACTAATTTCTCCCCTCGATTTTCATATATTCAGGGTAATATTGCATTTCGTGCAGGTAGATATCCAGAAGCAATTGGGCACTATTCTGCAGCTATCATCGCCGATAGAAACTCGAAAGATGTAACAATACCCCTGAACCGCGCTGCAGCCTATCTGAAGCTCGGCAAGTGCGTCGTGTCTCTATTTCTTTCCTCGTTTGATTGTCGCAAATTTCAATGAGGTTGACGATGTCATCCGATCAGATATGAAGATGCAGAACGAGATTGTACAAAAGTTCTGAACATTGATGCCAAGAATGTAAAGGCGTTGTATAGACGGGGCCAGGCAAGGATAGAATTGGACAAGGCAGCTGAGGCTAAGGAGGGTGCGTGATCAATGTTTTCTATTATCCATATCTACTTAGTTATCAACGGAATAGATCTTGCACATGCAAATAAACTAGACCCAAAAAACGCCGCTGTCAAAGAAGAGCTCCAAAAGGTTGAAACGCTTCTAGCGAAGAAGGTGAAGAAGGTAGGGTTATGCCTTTCTACATTATCGACCCCCTATATCTTACTTGCGTTGTATTTCGGTATATCGTACTGATATTTCAATACAGAAATCTTTGGTATCTGCGTCAATGTCTTCTCAACCAGATCCGGTTCGTCGACGCGTACCTATCAAGATTGTCAACCCACCTTCGACTGTGACATCCTCAAAACCAGCAAGACCTTCCCCATCGAAAAGTATACAAAATGGGAAACCTACGAATCATACAAGCGACCCACTACGTCCCATTTCAACACGCTCACTAGCAACCTCATCTACCAAAGAAACAGAGACTCTCTCCAAGGATCGACCCTCTACTTCTTCGAGAGCCGAAGAACCTTCTATTGCGACAAAAACTGAAGCCACCCCTCTCTTAGACGCCACATCTTCTAGTAAACCGGATCGTGTTTCATCCACCTCTACCCTGCAAGCTACATCTCACCTAGATACATTCAAAGAAGTAAAACGTGCTCGTGAAGGACGTCTCGGAGGTGGAATATTTCGCGCGTCTGGAGACAGTAAGTTGTTCGACGTGAAGGAGATCACAGACAAGTCCCCAGAAAAACTTGTGACTCCCCCGCAGTCTCCCCCTTCTTCTCTCCCTGCTAATCCCGAGTTTCCTGTTCCACACACTCCAAAAGACGACAATCCTTTACCTCCACATAAGAGCTCTTCCCTACACCAAAATTTGGGAGACTTATCAAGTGTGAGGGAGTCTTCGAATGTTGGGAAATCGTTAAATATGAGCGAGATTTTGAATACGGGAGAAACAACCAACGCTGGGCAATCATCAAGTCTTCCACCAGTTTCTCCTCCACAGACACTTTTCGAATTCAGCAAGGCTTGGGCAAGGTTCCCTTCTGTAGAAGACAGATGGCGGATAATACGCGTGAGTATCTGCCTCACTATATTCCTCATTCAATAACTCTAATCTCCCTATATTGTACAGAGTATCCCCACAAAGCATATCCCCACCATATGTAAAGCTTCGCTTGACCCTGCCCTCTTTGCGTCGATATTGGAAACATTACATACTATTCTCAAGGCAGCTCCAGATGGTAGTTATGATGCAGTTATGGTGCGTGCGTATATGGAGTCGCTTGCGCGTGTACCGCGGTTTGGAACACTTGTGTTGCTTTTGAGTAAAGAGGAGAGAGCGAGAGCTTTGGATGTGTGGAAGATGTTGGGTGTGAAGGTTCCTGTGGGGCCTTGGGCTGCTGTGTTGCAATCGTAGATTTCTGATATTTATTTTAATGTTAGTTTAGATACTTAGTCTGAGAAACCTGTGATTCATTCAAGTTGATGTTCATGGCGAGATGAACGTCTATTTTTAGTATCTTGGTTCGGAGTCCGATTGGTTCCTTTACTACAGTACTACTTACACCCAGGGTCTTGTGTTTTAGAAAAGAACCAAAGGATACCCTTACAATATAATGACATCCGAACCAACAGCTTCTTCGAATTCACCACCTTCTGAATCAAACTCAACCCTACTAAACCGCACATTCGCAGGACATCTCGGCCACCTCACTGCTGCGCAAAACGAGGCTCTTTCTTTGTTCAAGGACAGCTTATCGAATGCTGGGTTGTATAAACCACCTACTGATACGCTATCGGCATCTCATGATGACCCAACATTATTGTGAGTTGAAAGATTCAAATCCTGTGTGTTTCACCGACATTTTTGACATTCTCTATTCGTGAAAGACGATTCTTACGAGCAAGGGGGTTCAATCTAAGTGCTGCACAGAAGCAGTTCTCGGATACCGAAGATTGGCGTAAAAAATATGATGTGGATAACCTATATGCGACTTTCGATCATGACGAGTTTGAGAGCTCCAAACGATTTTATCCTCGTTGGACTGGGCGTAGAGATAAGGTGCGTTTTACAAATCCTTTTGGTCTATTAAATCCATATAACTGAGAAAAAACGACTTATTGTTATACTCTGATTTTAGCAAGGTGTTCCACTATATGTATATCGCCTAGACTCGCTAGAACCGATCCGAGGGGAATTGAATGGCGTCTCTGCGGAACGTCGATACCAACGCATGCAAGAGTTTTTTTTATTTGTCCTACCAAAAAATCATGTTTAACTCAACCAGCTGGAAAAAAAATTCAACAGAATTGTGCTTTATGAATTAATGACGCGATTTTCATTCAACTTATGCTCCCATCTCCCGCACCCGTCTCAGCAAACGCCTATCTCCTCTACGACCTCTATCATTGATCTCGAGAACGTTTCAATTACCTCGATGTGGAGGCTTCGCGGCTTGCTACAAGAAGCTTCTCGATTAGCTACAGCCAATTATCCAGAGACGTTAGGCACAGTTGCCGTGGTCAACTCCCCTTCTTTCTTTCCTACTCTTTGGGGGTGGATCAAGGTTTGTATGATCCTCTGATAAATGCGGGCTTCTGATAGCTCTTTCCTCTTAATGACAGGGCTGGTTTGATGAAGGTACCAGAAACAAGATACACGTCTTGGGAAAGGATCCCGGACCTACACTACGGGAGATCATAGATACCCAAAATCTTCCAAAACCATATGGAGGAGAATTGCAATGGCGATTTGAGGACGAACCAAATCTAGATGAAGTAACAAAGCAATTATTGGGCAAAATGCCTTCGGGACCTGCCATTTTTGCAAATGGTGCTGTGGCAAAGCCAGAGATTGCAAGTAATGGCAAGAATGTAGAATAATTTACTTTACATGCGTGGGGTATCGTATTTCACAGATTACCGTAAGCTAGAGCAGGGAAATTTTTAATAATGATAATAGTCCAGAGCAGTGCGTAAAGTGGTAAAATCTTATATGTAGTCATCCTCAGGTTCAGCAGTAAGTCCATCTTCATTCCAAATTTCAAGGAACTGCCAGATAAAATGAATATCGAGTGAACCAAAGAAAGAATATGACTTACACGACTCTTTTGTACGTCGGCATCGTCAGTAGTAAGCAGGGGTGTAGTTGCGAAGGGTAGTCTGTCCCATGACATTGGCTTCTCGTGGCGTCTCACCGCAGGTTTATCACCAATTGCGCTTTTCTTGCCTATCACAAATTTATTGCATTTACTAGCAATATGCGTTAGGCCCTGATTCATGAGACGAGTTGATCAAAACATACTCTTCCGACAACGAATATAATGATTTCAAATGAGCTTTCAGAAGCATCACCATTGCAATTATAACTGTGGTTCTCATGAGCATTATTCTGTCTTGATCATCGGATGGAAGGTGTTTGTTGTCTGCTACAAAAGCAAATAAGTATACATGGTGGCATGACGGTATTGATTCAAAGTACCTTCAACTGGAATTACTTGGTGGACTTCTGTCGTTATGGGTTGCTGAACAAGTTCAAAGTTTTCAATAAAATGCTAACAACCAGAATCTATGACTCACAGAAGCTGAGATAGGAGCTGGACTCGGAACTAGCGCTTCCTGTGTTTGTTGGGTGAAGGGCTGAGAAGGTGCATGTAGTTGTGTGAGTAAATGGGAGGGTGATACAATTTCCAGCAAGTGCATTCCAATCGTAGAAAGCACAGAAGTTAAGTATTTGATTACTGTTATCACCTCTTCTTGGGTCTTATAATCGAAAGCTGAGAAATTTTCTGCCATGTAACGCGTGAAGTCTACATCATCCTGATATAAACTCGATAAGACATGCCGGCGACAAGTAAAAGTGTCAACAAACCTGTGACGATCGATAGGTTGGGTTTTCTTGAAAAACCTTGACCAGTGATTTCAAAAAGTCTTGCCTTGTCGGTCGTTTTTCTCTGACGAGAGAATACCAACGTTGTAGTAAAGCAACAGGGGCCGGAGTTTCCCGGAAACCTTAGTGTTTAGTGATCAGTTCACCAAACGCATTCAGGAGTACCATAGCTTTCTACCTCGAAATGTCCCAGAAGCAATTTTCTTCTGGTAATCGAATGATGTTCTAGCGCTGATCGTATATCTCGTGTTCAGGAGTGAAGCGTGCTTTCCGTGGAGGATCGCATGCAATGCACTAGCTCGATTGCTCAAACTTGTTACAGGGCTAGTCTCGAGAGCTACAATGACGGGAAAAGACTGAAAGGAGAAATGAGTATTCCAGAATAGGAGAGTCAAGTAGAATAGACAAACCTGTAAAGGATGTGCAAGGCCTTGCTTGATCGTAAAACTAAGCACGTCAATAGCTGTCGCTTGGATTTGCATGTGTTGAGAGAGTGCGGCATCCAAGATGGGGTTCAAATAGCGCTGAACAATGGCTGAGCTGACGCTAAAGGGAATTGAGCTAATTGATCTCAATATGTACGGAGATAACATACCCGGAGTCTGCAAACCCGTCAGTGTTCCCTACTAGTTCTTCCATATCTACTTCGGTTGGTTTTCCTTTGGTACCTTCTATTCTCAAGAATGAGGATACCTGCTCCATGGATAGATAATGTACATACCTTTCTCCTTTGCGGAGTGCTTTGAAGCTTCTGAGACCAGAAAATCCTGCATGATCTTAAGCAGCCTACCACAGCCCTCCACTTCAGGTGATGCAAAGATGGCATCCATGATTGTAGCAGACCGTTCCATGGTCATCAAAGTAGGTTGTGCACGGAATAAGAAACCTAAATACGTAAATGAACTTTGCTTTCTTCCTACAACACATGTACTCACCTAAGCATTGAAGGATTCTCGCTCTTATAGATTGTGAATCATATTTATCATACAGGTTTAGGAGAGAGTTGTAAATGTGGTCAATTATCGGGCCCTATTGCTTGCATGAGTTTAGTTATAAGAATTGTACTAAAAAAGTCTACCTGTGAGATACTACTGATCTCTGAAGCAAGGTCTGCATTTGGTCAGAACCACGTCGCTAACTCATGTGAAATTTGTGCTTACTCGGATTTTCTTGCCGGAGCCGGTCGAAATTACAATTTTCACCAAGTAATGAGACAATGAAGATGAGGATTAGTAATGGGCGAACGTCATTGGGTGTCATGGCCTGGGTAGCGGGTCGTTTGATTGCTTGTTGCAATCGGGCTTGAGGATGCGTCATGTTGATTAGAGCATGGAAACTGCTGCAGGATTGCTTACCATTACATGACTTCATAAGGTTCACCAGTCGTATAAAATCATGCGTTAGATGTTGTACAACGATACACATGCAACCAACAGTTTCCTGTAGAACCTTGATTGAATAACGTTTGAGCTTCAGAGTTTATCATAGAATAGAGCAACGTACTTGAACTCCCCCACCGCCACTTGAAGGCTTTATGATCATTGGTTGCAGAGCGCTCTGGAGCTCTTGTCCAAATTTTGCCGCAGTCTTGGGCATGTGAGGAATGGAAACTCGAAATATCTTCAACAAGTAATCAGAGGTTGCTAGTTCCTCAGCCTTTGTGCTTTTCAGTAAGTGGGCTAACTAGATAAGGGTTATTAAACATACAGAAGATGCGTTCTTGAGATAAGGCAGTAATGTGGAGGCATTTGAACTTGACAGTATCGATGGATAAGCCGAAGTCAGCAGGTATATCGTTCTGATACAATTGATTACCGTCTTAAAGGAGCTTTAAGTCAGTTCAACAAACAGGTATTTATGGGACTTACGAAGCCTGGCAGATCGGAAGCATCGACCAATCCATCAATCAGTGTCTCGCAAATTTCTGCGTATCTTGAATGCAAGGAGACAGCCTCGTTGCCTTGTTTGTCGGCCATGATCTTGTGCAACATATCTTCCAGCGGGGATTGTCGATCTTTGAAGTTAGCAGAAGTTCCCATTATGACAACGACTTTTGTCAATAAAGCGCTCTTATTTTCCTGACTGCTGGAGATTGGGATGTTCTTGCTTCTGGTTACAGAGGGGTTGCTGCTCGAGAACCAGATCTCTTCGAGGGTCTTCATTGCAAGGTCTTTCACAGTGTCATCTTCATCCAGCATACGCAAGACGAGACGCGTGGTAATATCGATTTTGCGTGCATTATCATCCGTTACATTATAGAAAGATTTTAACAGTTTGATGACACGTTTTCTGACTGACAATCCAGTGTCCTACATGACAGAAGTAAGTTTTAAGTTTATTGAGTGTTTTCAAAACGTAATATGTATATCCCTTACCGCAATGCGATCAGCAATTTTTTGATAGTAATCACCTGCAACTTCGGGTGAGTCGATCATGTATTTTCCAATCAGTTCTACGGCAGCATCTCTAACAGCGGGGGAGCTGTCTAAAAGATGACTTTCAATGCCCCGACGAACATTTGGCTGCGTAATGTATTTAACAGATTGGAAGTCTGAGTTTTATTATCTTTCTTACCGCTGATAGAATAGTTGAATCGCTCGTGACAATTTGTCCAAGAGCTCTCAGGGCCTTGGTCCTCATAAAAATAGCAGGTGAGTCCAGGGCCAAAAGGATAATGCTTAAAATAGGTTGAAAAGAGTTGCGTAAACTCTGAATAGTTCCAATCTCTTCTGCGAGACGATCAATTCGAATGACCTCCTCTGGGGATCTAGAGATTCGTCTATAAGACATTGAATGACAAACAGAGGAAAACTTGACACCGACCCGATATCAAATACATCTGTTGAAGGATCTTTCCACACTTCTCTGAGTGCTGTTTTAATTTTACGTCCGAAATAGAGAGTTCTATCGCCGCCTTTTAGCAGGTCCATATCTTCATCCGCGTCTGGTTCTTCGATCCAAGTATTGACTTGCTTCAGAGCCAGAGCCAATTCTTGTCCCAATGCTGCGGCTGTGAGTTCTCTTGCACTCTGCACAATCCGATCAGGTCTTGCACAGTATGGAACGGAACGTCGAGCTTACATCATATGCTTGATCCTCCGAAGACCGCTTACATAGGTGAGATGCTACGTCTCTATGCGCCTGAAGTAGCTTTTCAAGTTCTTTGTTACTTAATTTGGAGACCACCTTTCATAGAAACCCTCACTTAAGCTTGTATGCTATCAGACAAGCGGATTCCTCACCTCGTCCAATGGTTTTAAACCAATAAAATCTGGGCCAGATTCAACACTACCGTTCTGCACTTTTAACGTGCTAGAGCGAATACGAGCTGCAATCACACCCAAATGGTCTAGGGAAATAGTTTTAGCTGCATTAGAGTCCGTCTGCGTATTGAATTTGACATCGTCAAGAGATGAAACCTATATTTCCGATTAAAACAGCCTACTAGAAAAAAGTGAGGAAAAGAGCACCATATATTTCGATACGATGCTAAGTAGAATTCCAGCGGAAGGCCACTCTGGCCAATAAAGCACCACAAGTAGATCCTCTATGAGGTTGTCGAATATTGCTCTATATTCTGCTTCATTGGAATTCTTTGTGGCTTTACCTTTCCCAGACCTAAACTTATGTTAGACAACGAAAGATTTCTCCTTATGCCTATTACCTTTGAGTTAGAAACAAGATAATCGTCTTCGCTGCCTTAGTAGCGGATTCCAGGCCAGATGTATACAACCGTATTTCCTAATAGTAATGACTCGATCATAGCTAAAAAATGAGAGGTAACAATATCATACCTCGCGGTCATTCTCATCGAGGAAGGTTTCGTTGATTTGTTGTTGACTTTCCGAGAAACTCTCCTGTCGGCGCAACGCGATTTTATTTTGACGCGATTTCTCGATTTTTCGGGCGTCGATTCGTACGTCGTGGGCAGATGTTTGAACCAACTGAAGGAGTAGAGCAGAGACTGTCCTGATGGAACGTCCGTCGCGTAAACTAATCAAATGAATATCAGTCAACTATGTTGTAATATGCAGGTATCACAGACCGAAATTGGCCAGCTTTCTGTTTCGTGTCCGAAAGTTTGATCAATGACGTTAGGATTTCTTCAATTATCCAGGACCTTTGGTCTTCATGGTTGGCAAATATCTAGGCCATTAATTAGACCAAGACTGGAATATAGCCCGATTGACTTACACTTCTAATAAGCGCTAAAGCATCCAGGCGCAAACCCCTCATGGCGCTCTTTCCCAATGTTTTCAAAACGACACTGTCTTTCTTGCCTTTGACATCCGCACTACCTCCCTCAACTACAAAAAATGGTCCTATAGAAATATACACTGCTTGGATTATGATGGAATCAGACATTGATACACTTTCCGCGTTGATTAAAGCATTGATTCTAGGGAGAACTGCGGAGAGAGCTTGAAACGTTTCGCTAAGCTGATTACGGCGAGATTGAGATACAGAATCGTTGTTTCGGACAACATGAAATAAAAGTGGATTATTATTTGCATTGAAGCCTGGGTCCGCAGATGCTTCAACGAATGGATATATGATTTGCGTGAGCTGGTTTTTGATCGAATTGAGACACCCGGTGATGAGTTCCTCAGAATACAGCTGTTAAGGAGATCGTTAATACTCTCACACATGAACACCCCATCATATTCCCACCTGTTTCGCTAGCCTATCGCTTCCCAATAAAGCTATACAGCAATCAGCAGCAATGATACTATCCCTCGCCAGATCTAGTAACCGAGCTAGCTTATCAAAATCGGATTCATTTAATTCCCTTGACGGGGCAAAATCAACTTGATCTAAATTAGGGCTCTGAGAAGTACGTTGATCATTTTTCGGTCTTGCAGTCTTTTTGGAAGCAGATTTTCTAGGCGAGGCCTTCGCAGAGAATGAGGTAGCAACGTAGTGGAATGGATCAACGTCCTCCCCGGCCTTGACATTTCGATCGAGTAATTTGAGCACGCGAGATAGAACTTGGGTGTCTACCTCGGCCATTCTTCCTTTTACACGTGGAGTTCCCATAGATCCTGTAGCACCTTGACGGAGGCGTTTTGTGGGTCGCGAGACTTGACCAATATACTTCGTCAACTTTTTAATGATGTTTGGGTGCAACATCGGGTGCGAACTGTCACTCGTCAAAGGTGAAAAATATTCAGCAGGAAGGTCTTTAGCGTCAGCATCAGGTGGAAGACTATCTTCCGCTTCAAATATGTCCTCTATAAGTGCAATGAGCTTCTCGAGCGGTGCTGTTGGAACAAAAAACATTAGTTTTGAAATAATACTGCAAACTATCTTATTTACCACGTTCATCTCTGTCACCAGTGCGACGTGCGGAGGATTTTACTGAATCGCCAATATGCCTTCCATGAAGCGGGCTACGAAAATCGTCTTCTTCTGACCCATAACCTCCGAGATCATTGGGCGTGTCATCTAGTTTCCGACCACCTTTATTTACCACAACTGAATTGCTAGAACCCTTGAAGGAAGACGTAGGGGTTAGCCATGGCCTTTGTTTAACTTCAACATATGCTAAGTTGACGCCACGTTTCGGAGTTGGTGTTGATGGGAAGCTCTTCTTTAATATAGAAGTAGGTAATGGTTTCGTACCCGGCTTTGTCGGTTGTTTAGGCGTTATTGGAAGATCATTTGATTTGTGTGGTTCATTTTTCGTTGTTTCAAGATAATGTATGCGCTTCTTCACAGATGGGGACTCTACCTCCACAACTACCTCAACTTTTCGCTTGAGTGGAGATACAGACATTCTGGATGAGGCAGGTTTCAGAGCAAGCGGATCAGGGCTCTCTTCAACTTGTGGTACTTGATTGCGTCTTGGTGTCTGTATCTGCGTTATGGTATGATTCACGGGTTGTGCGGGCGCATTCATCTCTTGAGTTTTGCGCGCAATGAAGTCGTTGAAGAACCTTCCGGAATCTTTAGGTGGGTATACTTTAGGCTGTGGAGGAGTACGTGGTCGCTCTCGTGGAGCTGGAGGTCCAAGAGCAAATGCTAAGGAAGATGATGAACTGGTCATAGTGGGTGGTGGGGGGGTAGGATAAGCCGAACTGGGTGCAGCATGGTGGAAGATGGATTGAGCAAAATGAGGAGTCTGGAAACTCGAAGGAGCGGCCAATGATGGTCCCCAGTGATAGGGGGTTTGATACGGGTATGACCTAAGGAACTAAGAGCTGTATAAAAGCTTTTATAGAGAGGTAAGACGTACGAAGGTCCTGCATCTCCTAACAGCCTCACCGCATCATTTCTCGTACTCTCCCAATACTCTGAGTTACGGACAGGCAACTGGGATGATCCTAGGTATGAAATTTGTTGGTCATACTCCGAATAAGGTGGTGGATTCCCATTAGCGTGGAAGCTATTAGGAGGGGCGTAATATGTTGGTCGAGCGAAGGAAGGGGGGGCGGCATTGAAATGCATGTTATTTAGATGCCGCGCAACTGCATAAAAAGTCAGAGCCATTTACTGGGAGATAGTTAGGCATTACCATGATGTGTAGGAGTCGCAGATGCCATCGGATAGATAGCTAGCAAACGTTGAGCATTGTCAACGGAGCCTGCCGCAACTCCGGACTCAGGCGTATTCGTCGACTGTGGCTCGGTCTGACGTTGGTAGCCATCGTTGGGATTGTAATAACCATTATTTTGGGGATACCAATTATGGTTGCGATCCATGGCGGACGATTTTGAGACATACAAGAACCGCGCTAATTAGCGACAGCAGTCAAACAGAAAAAGACCCGTTTCCGCGACGCGAACATATCAGTCACAGTGTGACACGTTACAACACTCTGGACTGATTTTTGGCGACTGACTTTAACGACCTCATGCTGGAACTCTGCATTTTACATTCATTAAACATACTACAAAGGCTATATCGCTTTCAGCGGTGACATATACCACTGGCTAAAAATTGCATGCCCATTGCAACCAGACCCATGCAGAACGACCGACTAAATAACTTCAAAACAAAAAATACACCACGGGCAAATCTGAGCGACGATGACAACAAGCATCATACAAACATGAAGAGGAACAACTCGCATGTGGAGGGACATAATCTTCAGCACAGTGGTCGACGATACAAAAAGCCTCGTTACATGAACCCCAATGGCGTTCACGAACTAGCAAACCATGATTCAACTCATATCAACGGAAAACATGACCACAGTAAGCTAAGCAGTCACACAAACTCAGCATCGCAATTCGATACAAAGTTTCTCGCGCTTCAGGAGCAGCGGAAACAACTACCGATTGCCAAGGGTGTGTTCTATTTCCTCAACTATTTTCTCTTTATTAACGGCTCTAAAGGCCGTGATGCACTGATTGAGGAGATCCGAAAGAATGATGTAACCGTTCTACTTGGAGAGACTGGTTCGGGCAAAACGACACGTAAGTAGTTGTACTATGATAACTTTTGATCGTTCACCCGTTGCGAAAGAGGTACCTCAATATATACTTGAAAGTGGACTGGCTCGCAATGGCGTTATAGCTGTTACACAGCCACGCAAGGTTGCCGCAACATCTCTCGCTGCCCGCGTAGCATCCGAACAGAATGGGACACTTGGAAAACTCGTCGGTTATTCCGTACGTTTCGACGAGAAATATAGTCCAGAGACTCGCATCAAGTATTTGACAGATGGAATGATTGTTCGTGAACTTCTTTCGGATCCAACACTGAGCAAGTATAGCGTGGTGATAGTTGACGAGGCTCACGAACGAACTCTGCGTACCGACCTACTGATAGGAAACTTGAAAAATATTCAGAGGCAGAGAAACGGTACCACAGATTCGAAAGGGAAAGGAAATGAGAACAAGACAAATCCGCTTAAAATTGTTATAATGAGCGCTACATTGGATGCTGAGAAGTTTGGCGAATTCTACCAAAAGTGAGTAAATCAACCCAACATTTATTATTGAAATATCAACCACTCGTAGCGCCAAGATTCTTTATGTGAAAGGTCGTCAGCATCCTGTCAAAGTGTATCATGCCGCAGAAAGCCAGCCGGATTATGTTGATGCCGCTATGAGGACCTTTTTTCAAATCCATACCGATCAACCTCAAGGAGATGTTCTTATATTCTTACCTGGTTTGTTGTCCTCGACATTTCTGAAGATGCCATTCCTTATTTCATGTAGGACAAGAAGATATCGAGAGTTTGGAAAAATCAATAAAGTTGTTCGCCAACCGCTTACCAAAAGAAAATATGGATGTAAGAAATCGTGATAGCGATTAGAATATCACTCTGACCCAATCAGATAGGTATTATTATGCCCGATGTATGCTGCTCAAGCTCCGGGACAGAACTCCAAAGTGTTTATGCCGACACCACCAAATGTTCGAAAATGTATCCTTGCCACTAACATCGCAGAGACATCAATCACCATTCCAGGAGTCAAATATGTCATAGATACCGGAAAATGTAAAGAAAAAAGGTATCTTACTAGAGATACGGGAGGTGGTACGAAAATTTGCCAGCAAAATTACTCCATTTGTTCATTCGTTATTCTAGGTTTCGATACTCTGCTTACACGAGATATTACCAAATCCTCCGCTTTACAACGGACAGGGAGAGCAGGTCGAGAGGCAAGTTTCGGTACTTGCTTTAATTCCATTGGTATTGACATCGATCAATCTTGCAAAGGGTATGGGTGTATGCTTCCGTCTCTACACGGAAGAAGCATTCAATGCAATGCCTTTGTCTGCGGAACCCGAAATATTACGATGTAGTCTTACTTCCAGTCTGCTCCAGCTCAAATGTCTCGGCCAAGATATCGAAGAACTTGACTTGATGGACAAGCCTAATCAAGATACAAGTACGAGATATTTCTCCGTCAGACATACAGTTGGAGATAACCATTAATTCCAGTCTTTTCTGCTCTCAAGACGCTATGGCTACTGGGTGCTATTGATAATGATAAAAAATTAACACCCATTGGTCGCGAAATGGCCTCGTTTCCTCTGGAATCGCCTCACGCTCGTGCTGTGGTTGCATCTAGAGAATACGGATGTACATCAGAAATCCTCGATATCGTATCGGTATTATCTGCGTCATCAAAACTCTTTTTAGATATTACAGAGCAACGCGAGGCTGTCGCAGATATGCGGCGCAAGTTTCGGCACTCTAGTGGAGATCACATGACAATTCTAAACGTTGTCCATGCATACCAGGACATTGCGGCATCTGAAAGCAAGGCATCCAGGAAGGAGTGGTGCAGAAAGCATTTTCTGAACGAGCGAGCTTTACTAGAAGCTAAGGATATAAGAGAACAGCTGAGGGTAACGTGTATTAGAGTAGGGATCGATTGGAAAGTATCTTGTGGGGAGAAGGAAGATCCTATAATAAGGAGTGTTGGACACGGTTTAGCGATGAACTCTGCTTTTTTGCAGCCAGACGGATCGTATAAGCAGACAATGGGGCAGTCTGTAAGTACCTCTTAAATATTGATTGACTGGTTCTTTGAAGTGAACACAACAGATTGTCAAAATTCATCCTGGATCCGTTTTATGCGATAAAAAGACCCCTGCCATCATATATGACGAATTGGTGCGTAACAATTTTCAACTCTAGCTGCCACTAACCTGAGTTCATTTCCAGATATATACAAGTCAAATATATGCGCGCGGGGTGTCCTCAATACCTAAAAGTTTTTTTGTATCTCATTCGGCTCTGAATCAACGAGGAGCTTAATTATTAATATGTTGTCATGCTATTCAGGGATACCTGAGATTTATAACCACTTACATAACTATTCTACCGAACGGTTCACAATGCATTGTCAAGTCATTTCTACAGTCGCGATTGAAAGGTGGCAAATAGCTGGTTATCACAGACGTAAAGCAAGTTTCGATAAACTTCAACCAAGTCGTTGGCATTGGTTAATAACTAACAAGACCATTCAAGTGCCAGGTTTGTCAATAGCCCTTAATAGCTTTGTCCCTTTTCTTGTTCTGATGGTTCTGACATCCCTTGCAATATGCGGACCTTCTTGAGATACTCCGATACAGTATTCGTGAAATCAGAAAATCTACAATTGATATGAACCCAAGTATCCTGTAGGTGGTTAACGAAATCCATATCATTTCATGCTGTCAGAAAGCTGGCAACTAGGTTTATCATCAGTCAGCTCACTTCAACAGACCATAAAGACACCATCTGTATTGTTTTCCCCTAACAGTTGATGGGAGTAGATCCATCGTATGGCTGTTTTTAGGTTATCATATCCTGGTCTTGAATATGGATCGCTGATCTCCCGTTCAAACCCCAGGGGAGCAAATGGCACCTTTGTCGGAATTTTTTTTTTGGGATAAACAATCCTCTAAAGGAAGGAAACTATTCGTTCTCACAGGTCAAGAAATTAGAGCGACCATTGCTTCGAAAAAACTCCGGGGTTGAATTACCGTTTTTCGATTATAAAAATCCTCACACCTCGCTTCGTCTTCGGTAGGAAGTACAAATTCCACCGGCCTTAATAATACACGATCCAATCCAACACATGCCACAAAGCACAAAGGCACCGAGGGAAAGTATGACATATTCTCACCGCAATGGTATACAACCGGAATGGGATACCACCAATTACCGGTACCCTTATTAACAACATTACATAACAACTTGCACCGCTTTTGTAGTTGCATAACTAACAACATGAAAAGTAGCTCTCTAGGTGAGCATCAAATTAAAATTTTTGCGAAACCTCGCGGGCTTGATTTTGATTTTCCCTGATTCCGAGGTTGTTTACACAATATCATTCCAAGATGATAGAACTGTGAAGATGAAACGTTGATGCATGATGGATTGTATGAAAGTCACACTTATCAACCTTCTATGATGCCATCTGAAGCTGTGAATTTATATAACATCAATAGCTAGCGGGTCCTCCGGTCTTGATTTCCACGCACTCTATCACTTCATTCAGCCGCATGGCATCTCCACCAGTCCCAGAAGCTTTTACTTTAACATGGGGGTGCCAGATGGTTGCTTATATTATTAACGCAGTGTAGGTGCTCTATTCAATGAACACTTGTAACATTGACGAGATAGGTTTCTAGACTGTATGGAATGGCTCTGGTGGGAACAAAAATTAGGGCTATGATACCTGATTTTGCTCAAGATAGACTAGCTTCTTGTTGGACAATACTTCGGTTCTCGACAAAGATCGAGAGACACTACACCAACTAAATTCGTGGTACGTTTATGTTTATATTCGAGTAGACGCCTCCACCGAGATGACCTGACGTTTATTAGGTTGGCACACTGGGGTTTGTTCTTCCTACCCAATTTTAGATGTTCTGTATTCGACGTACTTTCTTCTCCATAGAATTCTGGCCACATTACAGTTTACGTTCCTCAGCCACCAGATATATGTTGACTATGTGATCCTATTGGCAAACAACGGTGATGCTGACCTGATTCCTTTGTACGTTTTCCAATCTTCTCAAAGCTAGGGTCCCGCTTATGGAACCTCCAGTTCTGCAACAGTGAGCAACCTTACACCTATGCACATAGGAAATTATTGATCACACTATAGGCGCAGTTGCTGTTAATAGTGCGTCTGTCAGTCATCCATGTAACAGTGATTGAACTGAATATACCAATCTGTAGTACCTTGTGGCATTCACAGCCCAGATGTAAATACATGAATTTGGGATTTCTGACATCTGATTGACTTGTCTTCTTTATAGATTCTTTGCGAGTCGATTGTGGATGAGTTCGTTTCTATCTCTTATCTTTGGATTAGTTCTCATTATTCACCCAGTTACGAATCAAAATGTTTTCATTACTGCGCCAATTGTAAGTGATAATTTCATATTTGCGGGCACATTCCCTGTGGAATCACGATTGACGTCATTTGACAGGTCCTCCTAGCATTATTACAGATAGGCACGTTGTGCTTTTTCTCTAATCTAGTCTGTAACTTACTTTATATCATCTCGATAGGAGCTGGAATAGGTGTGTAACCGTGCATCTTTTCCTCTTGATCGTCACTAATTTGCCTATTCCAGCGCAAACAGTTCTTGTGTGAGAATACTAAACAGTTACGTACGATGAGTCTCTATTTATGTCAAAAATAGCGCAAAAGTTGGAAGATACAGCCTACTGGAATCGACAGCAGTAGGTCACAATTACCAGCAAGCCTAATTTTTTTATTCATGATAATTCAGAAAGTCACATCCACTCAAAGTGGTTCCACGGCTGCCTGCGACCTCTTGATAACTCTTCTCTTGTGCTATACTCTACACGGAGCAAAAACTGGTATCAGAAAGTGAGGATTCCGTATATGCAGAAGATTACGCACATTGAATAACTAGCTGCTAGCACTGATTCAGTGATTGATCAAATGGTCGTGTACGCGCTCGAACGAGGGTCCATTACGAGGTTAGATGTCTTATTACGCCTCGATATCAAACCTCACCCCTTTCTATTAAAAGCTTATGTGCCCTTCTGAATCTTATCTTGGTATGGACTACACAGCCCTCTACATGCAAGTTCCGAACTTTCTGATTCCGCTTACACAGTTCCTTTCCAAACCGGGAACGTTCATATTGTGAGCGTCATTATGTTGTGGTAAATACAACCCAACGTAACCAATCATATAGCATGATTTTTTTGGAGCCTTCATCACAACGTATGTTGATCCACCTTATCAGTTTCTTAAAATTAACGTCATGGTTCTTATCTAGTTTATGTGATATCTGTTCTTAGCATGTGCGCCCTTGGTGGTATTCTGAATGGGCATGAACTAACGAATCATTTTGACAGGCTTGCCAACAGGAGGTCCCTTCGTAATCAGCTGCAGGGACAGAGTAAAGCTTCCAGCTCAACCACAGCAACCGGGACATTCCAATTAACGTCTTTAACAGCTGTTGCGCAAGGAGCTCATCAAAATCATAAACATGATATACCAGTGGTGGATCATCTTGGTACGAAGGTTTCTCTCACACCCGTGCACAACCCAACTGAGTTCCTAGAAGAAAGAGGCTGGGCTGATAATAAGGTGTGACAAAATTGGTGCCAGGTGACTTCCCATTCCCTATCACAATTAATTAATACGCTAATTTTTGGACTGGCAGGGATCATGACTTTCATAAAGTTTGTTATCTAATGTCCCATTCCATTTGTATCTATTTTTCAAGGATGTACGTTTCTGAGTTGGGTACTCAGCAGACTGAGAATGTTTTATTTCAATGTAGCCAGTGCGCAAGTATACCCGAAATGCACCGATCCATTTTCTTCTTCCTCCGCTCTCCTCCTCATTCCTTATCTCAATACATAACCGCAGAATCGATTTGACTATCATAAGTGCTCAGGCAAGAATTTCAAAATATTGTCTTAAGAGGATGGAGACGACGTTCGCGCAGTCATCATTGATCAAGCCTGCTGTACGATAATCCTAGCATCATCGCCGATGTCATAGGAAATCATTGTCGCCAGATTCTATACTGCGAAAATCATCTTCGAAGTGTTTCAATTTCTTACCTTCATGGTTTCAAAATGCCGGGGTGTAACACATGCTCGGACAATTTGAAGAATTTATTTGAGTGCCTTGCATTCACGGGCGAGTTTCCGATTGATGCCGAGGAGGTTGTTATGATGAAAATTTACCGACTGAATTGATTCTCGATATAGGCGACAAACGTTATCCGGACGGAGAATCAAATTTCGAGTCGTCATGTTCTATTTTTAACATGATTGACCATCTGGCCACAGTCAGTGTTAGCACCAACAGTAGCTTCCAGTGCTCGAAGATGCACACGCATAGCTACGCAGATATCCGAAATAAGCCTTTTTCATCCAGAATCATCGAGCAATGCTTCTGTTTGAATAATCGAATATGTGAAAGTCTCTAAAGTGTCGGGTGTTTACCATCATCACTGCCGGTTACTGGATCAAAATTCACACCCAATGGGATGCTTTCCCAGAACGAACTTACCCTACAGCTACCTACCATGTTGACAATAGCAATAACGTACAATGTCTGGGAATATCGCGATTACACAACATGCAAGTTACTCCTTGAGGAAGTGTGTACACATGGTGGTTCCCTATGCACACGAGTGAGTGTCGGGTTATTCATGACCAGAGCAGTTTGTCAGCTTGAATTCAATTCCTTTTTTCATTAATCAAACTCCAAGATTTATGTCGATCTCTTCATGGATAATCCTATAGTACGCGACGATACTCGAGGTTTGTGAAAAAGGGAAGTTTTACGCGTATACAAGTGAGTGGACAGCCGAATCGCAGGGGTTAAAAAAAACTGACCGAGCTGTACAACGTTTTCGTCGCAATCAGGAGTTTGTGCGATTCTTTCTCAGGCAACTGCACTATAATAGAAATACCTTTTGCGCTCGTTGACATTAAACATACTTCTCTTCCACTGCAATCTGTCTATGGTGCTTTCACGGGATGTCTTCAAAGGAGGTCCCTACCGCACCATCTTCCTTTACGCTTAGCTGGGGATGTCAGATGGTAGCGTATATCATCAATGCAGTGTAAGTACATACCTCGCTTGATAACCATCATCAAAATTTATCATGATTTAAAAGCTTGTATGGGATGGCACTGGTTAGTTTTGGATCATCTATTTGACTCGAGAGATAATGATGATATGGAAATTCTCAGCTCTTAGTTGGTCAGTATTTTGGGAAAAAGCAGAATATCTCCGATTCTGCAATCACCAGAGCTACTGTGAGTTTATGTTGCAAACTATACCCTATCTGTGTTCTTTATCGCATTGTTACAGGTTGCTGTACTAGGGTTAGTTCAGTTGTGGTTCCTCCTTGATATCCGATGTCATCCCTTTCGCTGGCAGGATTCTCGCAACTCTACAATTTGCTTTCTTGAGTCACCAAATATACGCGGACTATGTAGATTTCATGGGGACCAATTCGAATCTTGACATTATTTTGTTGTATGTCTCCTTTTCAGTATGTTACATGATAATGAATAACAACGTCAATGCAAAGCTCTGCCCTGGTACGCAAATCATGTTTCTTGGCCTCAGAAGACCTGCTAAGCTTAATTACTACGTCAGGCTCAACTACTATCCATTGTATGTTAAATATAATGCTGCTTGGGCTTTTGATCTCATTTCATCTCAGTACCTACTAGCATTTACTACCCAGATGTGAGTTTAAAGCCTTTAGTGATTGCAGACTTGAGCTAACGTGCTCTGTTATCACAGGTTCTTCGCTTCACGCGTGTGGATCAGTAAGTTCAACCAGTATTACCATGTGGGCCCACATTTGTAACCAGAACACAGTAACTAGACACAATCCATTCTTTACAATACCAATAGTGAGTCTGCTATGTCTCTTGGAGTTTCTTGTAATTGATTTTTCGAGGAAGGTTCTACTAGCTTTATTACAGCTAAGTATGTATCCGGAAGTGTAAATCAATTCGTCACGCTAATGGGATGGTTTCACTTCAGGCGCGGGTATCGGTGAGTCGCTATAACTGAACATCAGCCAAGCTTCTGAACAAGACACCCTCAAGCACAATGTGTCGCATCGTACGTACAAGAAATGTGTTCAACGATATTGTTCTGATGTATAACAGAGCAAAGGTCGGCAGGTATAGTCTTCTAGCATCCACAGCAGTGAGTCAGATCTACATGATTTCACTTTCAAATCGTTTCAATTTTTTTTGATAGAGAATCACTTCGACACAAAGTGGGGCAACTGCGGCGTGTGATGTACTCATTACCATTATTTTGTGCTATATCTTGTACGACGCGAGGACAGGCGTTAAAAAGTATGTATGTTGTTTATGGTCTTTGTTTGTGGAAGTTGATATACGGTATCAAGGACGGACTCGATGATCAACAAGATGATAGTGTACGCTCTTGAGCGTGGCGCAGTAACTAGGTATGGAATGATTTATAATATAATATTAAGATTACAGCTGTTCAACTTTTCCTATGACATTTTCAAGCTTATGTGCACTTCTCAACCTCATTACTGTGAGTACTTCATGAAGCTCCCCAGTAGAAATGCGCTTTTGTTGACTACGATGTAGTTCCTAGTAAAACCTGGGACTTTCATCTTGTACGTGCAGGTAATATTACAGCTGCTTAAGCCTCATGCATTTCATATGATAGTATGATATTTTTGGAACCATCATCTCAACGTAAGGGTTCTATTGTTAAAGTTGAAATATTATCTTGCTGACCCGGTATTTATAAAGTCTATGTCATATCTGTCCTTAGCATGTTCGAGCTTTTCCATACAATCTATCTACGTAAGGGTTAACACAGACTTTTAACAGGCTCGCAAACCGCGAAGGCTTACGTGGACAACTCAATGCAACCACGCGTAGGTCAAGTGCAATAATTAATACTCGAAACTACGCAACGTCTTCATACACAACAAATACAACCGAGCCCCAGCTCGCTGTGCTACCGACGATAGATCATACTGAATCAGAAGGCGATAAGCTCTTCGTTATTGTACGTCTGAGTAATCTGCTAATCCACAAGATACTACATCTTCTGACGTGTGTTTAAAGCAGAAACACATTGTCAAGTGGGACGTTGAAGGTGGAGATCAAAATCAAGATGATAGCGTTGCCCATGATACCAGCCATGCATGAAGACCTTTGAAACTTCTGGAGATACTAGAGGAGCATTTCTAGTTCTGGTCTTTGCATCCTCTGTACTCTATCTATGATATTTAAGTAGCAGTGAAGTTAAGATTGCTGCACCGAGTGACATGTGACAGGTGACGCACTGTGACAAGGCCCTTTTAAAGAAGCTACGTAAGCAGAAACTACTTATAGGCACACGTAAAGCAGCACCACACACTTCCATAATGGGCGACATCATCCAAAGAATGATATTCGATATGATGGAGGATATGCTGGACCCCATTGAAATAAGGTCAGAACTTGATGGTTATGACGTTATCTACCTCACAGAGTCTTCGGATGGGACTCCTTCCTTGACCCTCTCTGGCAATCCACATGTCGACGTTCTAACAAGGATGCAAAGTGCTGATTTAGACCTGGTCAAAGTTCGCATGCTGCCCAGACCACAGCCGAAGCCGCAGCCTCTCGAAGAGAATGTGTGTTCGCGGGTATGTTTGACGACTTTTATAAGTTCCTTTATATTTATCCAACCTACGGACTGGACTTGGGCTGATTCAAGTGTGGAGGGGTGGTTTGATTGGTGAGTGGCCGAGTAGCTATAATATCCCTACCTACACCTACCTACACTATACTCTCTCTGACAGTTGAATTTGGTGCTTAGCTCTGGCAGCGCTTGATAAAGCTGGTCTAAAGCACGGGGATATTAATCCCAGTTCAGTAATGATACACGGGGACTTACCAGTGAATAACGGTCCCCAAGGCCATCTATTGGATTGGGACGTTGTGGCCCCACCTGGCCGTAAATACACGGTGACAGGTTATGATTATGGCCCTCGCAATGAATCAGAATAAGTAAATTGTGCTTTCGATATCTCATTACTTCCATTTAACTATGCATGATATCTGCCCCGAATGTTATATACCATGTCTACGCTAATTAATACCAATGTTTACTGGTCAATTGGAATCAGTGTTTTCTAGTACTGTACATAGTTGTCGCTGTTGTCAAAAAAAAAAATCGATTGCGATTAGGGAAGAATGAGTCTGCGATTCCCTTGAACAACTAAATGTTTCTTATATTTTGCTACCTCCCATCGTTTATACTCTCAGACTTGGGTGCGGAACTGCAAGTTCCAGTTGTGAAAAAGCATTGCAGGAATACACCAGGCAGTCGTGGTTTCCCTTCGGTGGCCAAGTGGGATGCGTTTAACTCTTCCGTTGGTGGTAGGCTAGTTAGGGCTGTGCCGACAGTGGAGTTTTGTAAGGGTCTGGCTGGGGGCTGTTCGCTAGAACAGCTTGCATAACAACTATCACTGCTAAGACTTTGGAATCTATGTCAGAAGTAGCTGAAGTGCATGCCAAGCACATCTTCGACCTGGATTCGTACCGTTACTATGGACAATACTTCTTCGTTACGTCGACAGGCGCTTTAGCAGAGAGGGGCGTGCCTACTATGGCTGTTTTGACATTCCTGCCTGATGTCAGTGCTTCAGGAGTGACTGAGCTCTTTCAACCTTTTATTAACGACATAGGGGCGATTGTTGGGGTGTTGGTGAAACAAAAAGTATTTATTGCTGATATTAATGATTTGCTTTATCGGCCAGATGGAGAGTCCTCGGAAGATTATATCATTGGGTCTCGTTTGATACCGCCTTCAGCATATGAAGACCTGGCAAATATCCGAAGAATATATAGTGAACTGTTTAAAGTGGGAACAAAGAAGTATGTCTTTGGTTGTACATAATGCGATGATCGAATTTAGCTGTTCAATAACCAAGTATCCTTGGAAATCTTGTTTGTTTATTTCCCTCGCATACTACTTCAAAGTCCTTCATTGATGTAGGTCGGGTGGCGGAAAATGCTGATATCCGAAGTGCGGTTCACCTTGGATGGAGGAAGGTAAAAACTTATGTTGGGTGTTTGCCGGGAACGAAACTTGTAAAAAGGGCTGATAATTGACTATTGAAGGAAAAAGTAATGAATGAATTAAACGAGAAAGAATCTGTGGATGAGAATTAGAAAAGATTCAAGGAAAAGCAGCTACCTTTATTGGAACAACTATCGGGTCGAAGTAAAGGCAACTTCTAAGAACATTCTTTGGTCCGCATTACGGAAGATTAAGTAAGATCAAAGCAAAATATGATCCTACGGATTTGTTTATAGTTCCGAATGTTCAACGTTCAGGCCCAGCAGTTGGTAGCGAAAGATGGACGAGTTTTGCAGGCAAGATCTGTAGGGTGTAGATGACGTCACATGTATACGGCAATGAGAGAAAGCACAAGGCCACAGATACAAATAACGCGTCAACAAACGCGTTTAAGTGTCACATTGTACTCGCGTCACAGAGTGTTACCGTGCCTTCAGCGAGTCTTGGAAGACTCGTCAAAGCTGGTGAACTAACTATGTCTGTTCTTCTTACCCCGCCTAGCACTGCTCATCGCACTGACAAGGAAAACCGTGTCTCATCAAAACCTGCTCAAAGTCGCGTGGTATGGTCAACAAAAAATCAATATCATATCCTTGGATCACCCACAATATCATCCACCCGCTCCATCTCCTCCAAGGACACCCCCGTCAAATCCATTCTCAAAAAAATTCAACATGACTTCCTCGCACCACCTCTCGAAGCACAGCGCGAAGTTACCCCAGAACCAGCAGACCCTCTTGTAAATCTCAACTACTTGGATTATCCAATGTCTCTCCTCCTTACACTGGACGCATCATTACGCGACCTTATTGAGGGTTACAATGTATTGGCTGCTCGACTCAGGGGTTCTGTTTTGGACTCGACTGACGCTGACGCTTCTTGGCCGCTTTTTCAACCACTCCGAAAAAATTCACAGGCGTTTGTCAACGCTGTTGTACGTGATATCACACGGGTCCTAGACGAACCGTGGATACCACCGAAAATGGACGAAGAGGAATGCAAAGATGAAGCCATCTTATCACTTCCTTCCCCGAAAAGTAGTCCTACCAAGAAAAGATGTGGTATGACCGCAGAACAAGCAAAATATGCACGGGATATTTCTACGACGTGTCATTCTGTTCTTAAACTACTCGGAGTCATGCTGTCTATCCCAGCAATTCATAACGTGTTCAACGGTAGGCACTGTCATGCCTCATTGTTGAACTCTAATTTAATGTAATGTTATTATAGATGCACAATTACGAGAAATTATGACAGCTGTCTTAGCGATTCCCATTTCAGCCAAGCTGCCTACCCCAAACGCCCGGAAGACATTTTCTTTGTCGATATGGCTCTTGCAAGTTCAAAGGCTTCCCAGCGAGGTGCTTCTTCCTCTTCGAGACCGTATCACAAACGCAATTCGTCGTGGTATTGAGGGAGAACTGGGCAAGGAAGGGAAGAAAGGGTCTGCTAATGATGGTCTCAAGGTGCATATACTCACTTAAAACGAGGAATATATTCATAACAATTCTACAGGCAATTCATGACCTGTGCATTTTCCAGCCATCCACATTTGTGCCGGCGTTTACTGTCATATTACCTTCCATATTTTCCAGCTTGCTCTCTCAATCCCTCGTCCTCCGGACTCAAGCATGTCATGCCCTTGGTGGGTTTGTAATTGGAAGCACTTCGATCCCCCGGTCATATGTGCATACACGCATTGCCAATGCTACAACTAGCTTCATTACAAACACGCAAGATTCCCCAAAGAGAGGAATAGATAAGCCGTCCGACTCACCCATCGTGCGCACTCTTCGAGCTACCCTCGTCGCAACCGAACCTCTTCATGTCGCACAAGGGCCTGTTTGGGCTTTGAGTGTTATCGCAAGCCTCATTGTGCTCTTGGGATCTCAGCTTTGCACCAATATCAGAATGACGAGGATCATGACAGCTTTGCTCTCCCTTACAATGCGCCACAAACGAAACTCCGTCCGAGCTCTTGTTTGTCTGATTTGGCGTCCTGTGGCATGGGCTTATTTCTCGCCTCGCCTTCCATCAAATATTGACAGTGATGGAGAGTCAGAAGTTGAAGAAGATGCTGACCGAAATGCTTCCGAAACCAATGCACGAAAGGCGTACTGGAAAATAACAGAGACTGTGGTGGAACTACAGGCTGGTATTTCTACCATCGCTGCAGTGTTAGATGTGCTGCCGATAGAAGAGAGTCTGCACAAAACATACTCCATTCTGAACAACATGCTCACCAAGTCCAACATAACCTGTGAAGAGGCGGTTGCTCTTATGAAGCGCCTTGTCAGCTCAGAAACTCAAGCTCCGGAATGGACTTTAAACAAACTTTTACCCCACTCTCTTTTTTCGTCAAATCCCGGTTTGCTTTCTGTCGATTACGAGAGCATCAGTGGTGCTGTGAAAATGGTTTACGAGCAGGTTCCAACTATAGATGATATCAGGTGTCTCACTGTCGAAGAAATTACTACCGAGGGTGTATTTGATGGTTTTATAACAGTCTGGAAGAAGGCACTTACTCGATTAGTAGTATATGGCCAGACAGAGTTACCTGTGAGTATCCTGTCCTGTTTATTTCGACATCTGGCTCATTCCACCTCTTGACAGCCTGATTTGGTTAGTGTATGGAATGGGTTGTTGGCAGCCAACGTCTCAGTGTTGCGAGGTCCGTCTGACATGGAATCATTCACCGAAAATTATTCAAGTGTTACAACAGATAGCCAAGACGAAAACAACCCGATGCCTGGATTTGCTACCCGAGTGGTAGACGTTATCATTGACATTCTACAAGACGAGGATCTTGACTTCCGGCCCAAGAGTCCACCTACACGCTGCTCATCACCCATTAAGATGGAACGACTCTCGGATATGACCAATGGCTTGATGAAATTGAACATTGCACAAAGACTCTGGGTATCTATGCCAGAACACTTCTCTCCTTCTGATGTTGAGCATGCTTCGGAAAACCTACTAGTTTGTCTGATGAGTAACGAAGAAGAGCTGGTTGGATCTAACGATGCTGCACGTATTGCTTGGTCTCTACTCTGCACCCAGATTTTGACGATTTCGGATTACTACACGATGCAAATGTTCTGGGGTTATGAACCGCTCAGAGATGGCACCAAACAGACTTGGAACTGGACCACAAAGATGAGAGCTTTAGTTTGGAGGACTTGTGTGCAAACATGGCGAGAAGAAGAGGCGAATACAAATGGAGCTGCTTTGCTCCTTGGAATTCCATTTACGTGCGTCTTTCGTTTTTGGTTTATATGCCTAATTTTCATCAAGTAATTTTCAAATAGTGACGCATACAGTTGGACTTTGGCGAGCGAAGATTGTGAATTGTGGGAGCAATTCTTGGAGCACGCATTTAGCAAGGCTCTTGACTACGGGGTGGACTCGGTCACCGTTATTGACAATATCGCTTGCTTCATTCATCAAAATCAAACTCCAACGAGAGTATCGTCTTCGCGTGCTCCAGATCTACTCATGGCCAATTTGGACATGTCAGATGCCAGAGATATCCCTGTAGGGGCTCTGGAGTTTGTTAATGAAGCAATGCTGACCACTTATCCTCCTGAGCCTCGTAACAAGGAGGCATCACTATGGCTCGTTCGTGCGCTTCAAACCATCATTGGCAATTGTCCTCCCGAGCTATGCCTGCGTTTATTCGAGACGATCCAAGAAGGGCTATGTCTTTGGTTCTCTGACGATTATAAAGCGTGGACCACCAGCGATTTAGAGTATGATGTACGTATTATTACGCCTTTCCTTCTGATTTGATCGGTAGCTAAGATTGCTTTTGAAACGCCGTCCAGATCATCCCACTTTACCAGCACTTTTTGCTCCGTGTTGAAGATCTTCCAAAAACCAGTACAACTCTGGAGGCCGTGATGCCTGTCTTGGAGTCCGTCTTTTCCGGTCGTGAAGATATGCCTGAGCTTATACATGAGGCTTTCCATGAGTTTTGGCAATCGACCTACTCTGAGATATCTCCTCCCAAAGGTGTTTGGCCGACAACAATACAAGATCATTACCTTTCTAAGATTTCACAAGAGGAAGTTTGTGAATCGTCTTCTCTGAACTCCGCTGATGAAGTCGCAGAAGAGATATCCGAGCTCGATGAGAATCTAGGACACGCCTTTATTACTTTCCCCGCTGCTTCCTCTCTTAATCTCTCGACATCAGATATTGATGAAAAACCAACTTGCAGCAGACTTTTCGTACCTTCAACGCCCACTTCCATAAAGGATTCTTCTGGATGGAGTCCACCCCGTCCTCACAAGCCATCTCCAGGCCTCTTCGAAGCAATCGTTGCACCTCGATCACCTCAATCCCCTATTAGAGTACGCAAGATATCGAATCCTCGAACCCCTGTCCGAACCCCCCGCTCTGCTGTTCATGGCCTGTGTGCCAGTTCATCAAGAAAGCGGAGAAGGATTGCAGATGGGGACAAAGAAAATGCAAGTCCTAATCAGCTAGGAAACATTACTCCCATCGCGGATCGCATTGCGATGACCTCACCTCTGGCACCCACATCTGCATCTTCACTTGGAATCAAACCCTTCAGTTTATCCAAGAGGTGTCTAGAAAGAGATGGACACTCTTTGGCGAGGCCCTCTCCATCTAAGAAAGCAAGATTTGAGGGCCAGTCCCCGTCATCAAGCAATTCTTTGGATATTGAGGAAGAACGTCTCGTTGAAACATCTCTCCTGACTGTGCCCTTCCCTACCCTCGAGAAGTCTCCCTCTAGTGGCTCAGTATCCCTTCCTGCATCCCCCTTTAGGAAACGTAAGCGGGCATTTATGGAGTCTGTAGAAATTCCACGTCTTGCGAGGAGTAAAACCATTTCTCAACTTCGGCATACTGGCAGTATGGATTCCCTTGCTTTTCCACCAAAAACACCTTCGACCAAAGGTATCAGGCAAATGCGGTCGATTAGCAATGCGGAAAACTTCTCGATCAGAACTTCAGTCAAGAGACGGCGGAGCGATAGTGGTCCCTTGCAGCCAGAGACTCCTTCATCCCGACTAGAGACTCTGTTCCCGGATAGCGACGACTCCGTCATCACTTACGGGTCAGAGAGAAAAGCTATGCTTAAAAGGGTTGAACAACTTTCTTCTGACGATGACCCGCACTTTGGTCAGGTCACTCCACATCATATTATATCTCCAGCGTTGCGCAAATATCAGGACAGTGAGCACGATGACGCATCTAGTGATGATATGCCTTCCAGCCCGGTCAAACGTATCGTTTCTAGGAGGTTGCGGAGGATTGAGTCATTTACGATTTGCTCCCCTACTTGAAGTAGGATTAAGTTGGCCAGAGTCAACTGTTGAATTGCACCTTTAATTACCTTTCACTGTAGTGTACCATATTTTTTATTCTTATGTATTTTTTTAACAATGATGTAGATATTTTCGAACTGAAATGAAATCTGAGTTTAATGTCGTCGATAAAACAATTATACACATGTATGGGCCCTAGCTGGATGTAGGTATATGATTACTCAATCGAAGAAGATTTCGAAACTAATTTGATCATTTGTGGTTCAAAAACACCAACTTCCCAGTAGAGCGTGCAATGGTGTGAGGTGGTTCGTTTCTCAAAACCCAATCAATAACCTTCCGCCCATCCTGGTGCATACTCAACCATGGTGTGCTAATCTGACGGTATCAAAAGGCTCATGGAATGTGATGAATATGATAGTACTTAGTTAGTCTATCAGATTATCGATGTCCCACATGATGATGCTACCACCATACGTCCCAGTTACAACTCGTCCCGAGGTCTAAACTTACATCTGCGCACGATCATAACCTAATGTATTGATGTCCCATGTGTGAAGAATGGCTTTTCCAGAGATATCTGTGACAAGAGAAAGTTGATTGGCAGTAAATGCAAAAAAGTCTTCGTCTGAGAACGTCATCATTGTCACACTTCCAATTGATGATTTCAATGAAAGAGTAGCTGACAAATATTGAAGGCTCAATACTTGTCAGTTACTCGCCATCGCCAGAGAATTCTACCCAAAAACTCCGAATTTCTATGATCAATCAGCCTCTTGCGTAGTCGACTAGTCTGTTCATCCCAGACATAATTGTTTGTCCAGAATGACATACAGCTACTCTTTGCGCGTCAGGTGAGAATGTTGCACGTAAAACCTTACTTAGATCACTCTTCATCGGCGTCGGGTGGGCCTCTTCCCCGTTCGTTCCGTTGCATATACGAGCTACCCTACCGCGATCACAACTGTAGAGATGAGAGCCATTTGGTGACAATGCAATGCCGCAAACTCTGCTATGATATCGTTTAATGAAGTAAGGACGATTAATTCCGATTATGTTTGAAGAAAATTCGTCGGGTCCATCGCTGATTTGATCGATGCAGACAGTATAATATCAACGTTGAGGCAAGTATTTGATAGATTGGTTTGCAAGCACGTAGCACACGATACCACAGATTGTTGGAAGCGTTGTGAGTCAAAAAGCAAGCTGAAGAGATGGAGTTAGTAGGAACGGTTCAGAGGTAAGAGGCTGTTGTTGTGAAGACAAGGTTCATTCACGCATGCTTTGGATTGATGGGACGATGGTGAAATCGATAGTGACAGACTTTATCTGGATCAACACGTGTCAGTTATATTAGTGAGCAATCACTTTGAACCCGAAACATCGTTAATAGTACTGGCCTGTCTCGTGACATGAAGTGCCACCGAAAGAACTATTAAGAGGGCACACCACACCGGAATACACCGATATGGGACCGACATGAATTACGGGGTGAGCGGTCGTGATCCTGTTGAGAAATTTAGTCCATTGTGAATTGGACGGCCGCTCAAACGGCGATCTGTATGATGCAGAGCATGTTCTGTACACTTTGCCGTCCAGAAAGTTATACACAAATCAAGAATCTCTAGCGTAGTCATATGTCAACATTAACTGCCAATATACCTTTTCTGAGCTTTCAACTTAGTACAGCCTCCAGACAACAGACGGGGATGGAGAAGGGGGAGTTATATGTTGGTGCGAAATTGGTCGTGACAAAAAACTTTCATCACATAAGGCACATATGGCAATACCTCATTATTTTATGGGTAAAACTACATGGGGTATATGCTGAGATTATAGAACTAAGAATGAACGCGAAGTCGAAATGTGATAAGGATAGTGGAACATAAAATATCATACACGAATTGAAAAGAAAAACAACAAAAAAGAGAACTACCTGGGATTTGCTTCAGCAGCAAGCTTTTTGCTCATCTGATCGTTGAGGACTACATTGATCTGATTAGCCAGACATGTCGCACGAAGTAAATCTTCTATAGGCACTTGCGAGACACCTTCTGTTTCGGTGACGACAGCAAACGCATTCTCTAAAGCATCCAATCGCGCTGATGTCGTCTTGCTCCTTTTCAATGGTGGTGGCCGAAGCTCAGACGAGGGTTCAGGTGTCCTTTGTGAGTAGGTCCGCCGTTTTCCAGGGCGGTATTTGAGTGGTGGACTAATCCTTGCATTTGGCTGTTGGGAGCCTGTAGGAGATTTAGTAAGAACAATATATTATATTTTACGTGATATTTTTCAATAAGGGTACCTGGACCATTCGGGATATCTGTATCACTACTGTTTTCAAAATCAGTTTCGGGCACTGATGCGTCTAGGAGTAGGGGTTCTGTTGAGAGACAGTTTAGGATCCATAGAAGTTTGGTAGGCATACCTGAGTTATTTTGCTGTGATCTTGGATTGAGTTGGAAATAATCAATATCCTCGTGGACTACTCCAGCGGGTGCACCCTCGCATTCAATTTCGTCCGGAAACAGTGACGCATCCTTCAAGCTGGGAGGTGACGGTAGAAGACGATTGGGAGTACCTGGTGCACTTTGTGACTTCCGCACACGTTGGTCATTTTTTGGTAACTCAGCATATTCGTGAGAGACATTCGCAGGTTGCTTGTGTTTCTGCGACGTGGAGGCGGCAGATGATGGTCCCCGCTTCCCATCAGACTGATTTCTTGGCGAAAGTCTTTGGAGGGGTGCGCTGAAACCACGACTTCTCGTTGTTGGCCCCAGAGAGCAATCTTTACCAATGGAAAAGTTACTTATCGGAGACGCTTTCTCCTGAATGGATGCCAACTCAATCTTGCGCCGTTTCGCAGAATTAGAACCTTATAAAAATGGTAATTCATATCTAGAACCATTATGCAGAGATTGGTCACTTACGCCTTGTATCAGCAGGTCGCTTCTTTCCGCCTTGAGAACCATTGGATAGAGCAACTTTTGAGGATGAGGGGCTCCGTGTTGAGGGGTCTTCGAGCGCGTTCTTCGTGCTCCCTTGAGAACGTCTTTGCATGTAGGGAACCTCTCGTTTTCTTTTGGACTCTGGGGAGGCAGGGACAACGGTGCTTGGCTACAAAACATTAAATTTCAGGTAAAATATTGGAGAAGATGTCAACTCACTGGGTGCTGTGATTCCGACACGATTGAAAAGGCATCACCAAGACTATCTTCACACATAACGCTCCATGCCTTTAAACAGACTTGGATATCACTCGGACATGATTGCAAGTCGTCACGATCATGATACTTGGACCGCCAATAAGTTACGAAAGCCTTTGGGCCTAAAGCATTGGCGCGTGAGAAGACTGACACGAGAAATGGGGAAAGGGTATGAAGGATATCCATCGTAGGTTCTAGGAGTGAGATATTATCAAGGGCATTGCAGTATACTGAGGTCACCTGGAAGAGAGCATCGAGTCAGTACGAAGTAAAGAAGAGGACTACGACTTACGATCGTATCATGATCATCATTTGAGAGAATATTTCTTTCATCGCCAATCCAGTAGCAAAAGCTTTTTTGCAAAATCGAGATGAGTCCCACGACTAAGCTACTCGGACAAGAGGCAATAATAGCTCCCATACGATACAATATATCCATCATGGTAGGATGCTTCTCTGCACTGGGAGGATAGTTGGAGTATAGAATCCTATCCACAAGGTTGAATATTTCAGTTGCAAATGGTTTCCTGTCGGCGATCGCAAGGTCTTTTAGTAATAAAAGTACGACATGAGGTACAGATTGAAGCCTGCAATGCTTGCTTGAGATAAAAGGGGGAACGACTGAAAGTGGGTGACCCACAGTTCGAGATGTTTCTTATCAAGCCTTTGTAGAAAACGATCTACAATTATTCGAGGCTTGTCACTAGAAAGGCTTATTGTGCGCCGATAGGTATCTTCCCATACTAACATGTCCATGTCAGACATCTCCCGAAACCTGGAACGAAATATTACAAAAGTGCACAACCAAGTAGAAAAGAATGAAAACCCACTCGAAAGGTATTAAGAGAATCTTGATAATATCATTGTAAGCCATATCTTCATTATCCCAAGGAATATGTTGGCAGAGAGCTTTCCATAGCTGCTTTCTGATATGAATGTTCGTATGATCAATATTCTGAAAAGCACCATTCACGAGGGTGGACAAGTCCATGAAAATCAAAGTTGCACAGGCCTGAGTCCAAGCCGTTTCCACAGAGCTATTTTCTAGATGATAATCTTGTGAAAGGATAGAGGAAAGAATATCCTTTGCAGGTGATGAAAGCCAGGATTTTGTGAATACATGGGTCATGGTCGTACACAGTTTGCGAACTAATACAAGTCGTTGGATCTGTGATACACTTTCACGGGTCTCGATGACAAATCGGGTGATTGCAGAGGTGATTTTCGTGGCAAAAGCGGAAGATGCGGTCAGATGAAGATTACCCTGCGTCAGCTGTGCTTGAGCTAGTAGAAGCGCTTGCCATACATGAACAAGTTCGTTCTACAAGACAAATAAAATATCAGCAAAGCTTTGTATCCACAAAATTTAATTCACTCGCCATATGCGTTTCTAAATCATGTTCCAGAGAGGTATCCATGAGGATTAAGCAAACCTCGAGCAGTTCATCCCAATGGTGAACTATCTCCTCTTCAGAGAATTGCCGTACTTCATCAAGGTTGTAGGAAGGCATCAGACGAATCAATTCCTTGAGCTCTCCCACATCGCAATGCAATAATGTACCATTTATGAGATCGTGGGGAAAGATGGATGATGGACTTGTGTTTGTCGGGTTTCCCGGACGAGAAGCGCCTACTGCACTGACTAGCCTCTTTAGCAGTAAGAATCCTTCAAGGCGTCCAGAGTTCCCGTGCTTGGAGACCAAGTCCTGAAGAATGGATATGACTAGTCCAGAATTTGCATTCGTCTCACGTTGACCTTCTTCTGTTCCGAGGATAATTGCAGCAAATGTTATGCCAATACCGCCTTTGAGTTCTTGTGTAAGGACCTTGAATGCACGCTCCCGCACATTGTCTGTAGTAGCAGAATCATAATCATCGTCCGCATCTTGAATATCTCTTTCTTTAGCGATACGAGAAAATGCCCAGAGAAGAGGTTTCCATAGACAGGGGAGTAATGAAGAGATTGCACTCGTCCTTGGATTTGCTATACATTCTAGTGTCCGTATGAAAAATTTGATGGACGGTTTTTCGGTGAACAAGGAAGCGTCTGCGAGAACCACCAGACAGGTATAGACTGCGGCAGTCCATGATGGACCCATGCCTTTCCAGGACGATTCCTTTCCAATCACTGCAACCTTTATAACATCGATAAGTGCAATTTCCGCCAATTTTCCACGAGAATTTCTGATGAAAGAATGTATGATGGAAGAGATTTCATCTTGTGGGAGGATAACTGTTTCATGAGTTATTTTGGTATGGGCGAAACCACTGAGGGCATAAGCAGCTGTCAGTCTGCATGTCACATCTGGAGAGATCAGGCATCTAAGTGTGTCAGGGAGCAGTGGGAGCAGTGGTTGAAAAAATTCTTTTGGATACTGGGTCAAGAAGTTGGAGATAGCCTGTATTCTAGCATGAGTATCAGATGAGTATACGATACAACCAAGTAACTTTCCTTCAGTCCGTCTATTCTCGCTTGTTCGCCATAGTCATTATTGACAGCACGGAAGATGGTCGAGCAGATGACACTCTTCTTAACAGTCACAATGGCGGATGGGAGTCGCTGGGTTGATAGCACCCATGTAATAATAGACCACGTCTTGCTGGCACTTGGTGTCGGTAAGGTGGGCATAGAGCTGATGAGAAGCAATTCATGTAATAATGATTGAAGGTCGTGATCTGACACAAAATCAGCCGATGGTAATGCTTGATATTTTGTGTGACTGACCAGAGAAAATACAATACAACAAGGGAAGTACGAAGATATCTGATACAAATATAAGAGCGTGATGGCATAATTTCGAGACATCTAGTCTACGCCTTGCAAGAAACAAATCTTGCTCAGTCATAGGCGGGGTTGAATACATAGAACCAAGGTTGGGTGTTTGACGTTCGAGTGCATGATCGAGGATACGAACTCTACGTATATCGCGATTCAAACAGTCGATTAATTCGGATGAATATGTCTTGACTTGCTCCAGCGCTTGAGTAAGATGGTCCAATCGCGAGCATGCAAGGACATGTTGCTTGATTCTATTAGATAAAATGGAATATGCCTCAATGAGGTCGTGTAGAGAAACATAGTCATGATGCGGGTCTTGGAGAGATTCTCGTAGGGTTTGAAGAGGTGACTTTAACAGATCTGTGAAAGTTACATCGCCGATTGTACCCATTACTGGGATAGGTAGCTTTTATTCACAGCAGAATCTGCAGAGTTGATGCAAAGGAAGACAATGTTGCAAAAACGGCTAGCCTTTATGATTGGTAAGGGAATGTTTATGTCTGCCTTCTGATACAGATCATATGTTCATAGTCGAATCGTAGTTTCTTGAGTGCAATGCCTGAATAACGAAGTCGATAGTTATAGTACAAGTCCAAGTTCTAGAGGGGAGATCATAAGGCAGGCATCCGAGTCAGGCTGACAATTAACATGTAAAGAGTCGTCTGGCCACAGCACAGACAAAGCTAGTGTATGATTGAGTAACAATAACCTAACCTGAATCGTATTTCGGAAATGACTTACTAATGTAGACAGTTCACTTGCCACGCTTCAACTTGAGGAGCTGGTCCCTAAACTGCCGGCCAAGCGTTGTATCGATAAGAGTCAGCTAAGTGGTCGAGTCGCGGACTCAGTGCGCCTTGTGAGTCGTGTGCTGTCGTTTACTGTGTCACGGCACACACGTGACTAGCAAGGCCGTGTGACCCAACGCGCTGATTCAATTTTTGTCAAGCATAGACCTGTGGCAAAGGTACATTGCTCATGGCATGTTCCGGAACTTTGCATTTTTTTTACGAAAATACATCTAGGGTATGCTATGGAACTCCTCGGCACTCTTTGCAGCAAAGGGTAGAAGACTCGGAAGATTCGGCCCACGCCTAAAGCGTTAATCGTAAACTCTAACAATCCCTTCAGACTCCTGTCAATGCACATGTAGCCAAAATAAATCTACATTCTGTAATTTATGCAATAGCAGTGATTCGACTTCACGGATCTTATTGCGAGTACAGGACAGCTACACATGTGAGTCAAATTTGATTTCCGTTCCAACTATGTTGTGATCCGCTCCAAAAGTGATTTAGGCTACACTGTAATTCCTCCTATCGGTCCCTTTATAAACGACACTCCCTTTGCAGAAATGTCCTTGATTTCATTTTACCTTATCCCCAAATCATATTATCGAACTCACGCCGGTCATGATGTTCAACTTCAACTTCTTTTTATCCTTTATATTTATTGCCTTATTTTATTCCATCGATGCTGGCGTTATAAACGGCTGTATGCCATGCCAGGCGCATCTCGGCCAAAAGGTCAATTCCGCTAGGTCGGCGTTATTTTCTCGCGACGTCTATAATCCAAAGATCACGAGTCCCACTCACGGAACAGTATGGAAGACGGACTCATATGTAAACGTTACGTGGCAAGTACCTCCCGCTTTGTTAATCTTTGCTCCAGCTGATCAACGGAGGATTTTCACCTCTCCTAGGGATATCCGTGATATGCCCGCGAACACGACGAATAAGCGTGGACGAATCGTCTTAGGCTATCTGAACGATGATAACTCAAATGAGCATTTAGACCTTGGTTAGCCGTTAGCCGTCAAATGATGGTTTGAAAATGTTCCCATTCTGATTGTTGTTTACCTAGATCACCCGCTTGCAGAGGATTTCGATATTTCTGAGAGCAGTCGTCTTGTCAAAGTTCCACGAGTAAATCCTGCGAATAACTACATTGTCGTGTGTAAGTTGCTTTCTTGGTATACCAGTCAGAATCAGAAGACTAAATGGAACTTTCAGTGTTTGGCGATTCAGGAAATCGCAGTCCAACTTTTACAATCGATGGCAATTAAATTAGTATACAGCGCTAGTTAGCGGTGCCGGATGGATAGATAGTTCGTCATTACAATTCATTCGAAACTATTGGGTTATAATTCAATTGAGCCTCTGCTTATTTTTGTGGACCCAATTAAGTACGTTGTATCCTTTTTACTATGACAAGTAAAGTTGGAGTTCGCCGAATCCTGTCTCTTTCTCTGGCAAGTAAATTCTACACCAAGCTGGGGGGTGTTTACTATTGCAAATGATCAGCTTTTACTTTGCCAACTGCATGCCCGTTCCGAAACGAGTATAACTGTATCTAGTATAAGTACTACTTGAACTTCGAATTCTTATTTTCCATCACCACACTGCAATACTGTATCTTGATACTGAGTCCAACAAAGCATACTTGCACTAAAAGTTTCCACCTCGGCTGGCACCGCCTTTTTCTTTAATTGAATGGAGTAATCCTGAGCAATTTGTTGTACGTCTTGAAGATGTAACAATAACCTAGTTCATGGTAACTTGGGCTCTTTTGAGATCTGAGCCCCAAAACGCTGCAGAGATAGTCCAGCTTCCTGGAACAGTGCTTCTGAAAGGCATCAAAGTAGGAAAGAAGAGTATGGCTGGTTCAATCAATGTATTATCGCTCAGCTATAAAATTGCGGCAGTGCGTAGAGCGTTATACTTATCAACAGTAATATCCTTCATCTCTATTGGCAAGTCGACGCTGAGGTCGATATCATTACAACGAACAATTTCTTTCCAATTTTTGCACTCTTTTTACGCTCGTTGACTCACCATGTTCTTCTCAAACATACTGGCCACTGTCCTCCTTGCAGCAAGTGTTGCTTTCGCCGTCCCAGTTGCTGAGCCACACGAGCTCCTTGTTGTCAACCCACGCATAATCTCACCTAAGGCATCTTCCTCTTGGGTGGTGGGATCAAAGCAAAATGTTACGTGGGGTAATCTCCATTCCTGTTTGATACCAATGAACTTGAAGCTCATGTGGTTTTGTTAGATACATCTGAAATACCACACTCTAGGCTGAATGCAACTGGGGTTTTGTTGTTGGGGCATAGGAGCAAAGGCAGCGAGAACCTTGATATCAGTTAAAGTTTTCTCATTATCTTGTTATGCAGTGACGTTGATGTTTCTTCCAGAGCATGCACTAGCAATGGGATTTCCATTAGTAACAGGGAGGGTCGAAGTGTTGATGCCGAAGAACGTTATACCACGCAAGAACTACTTCGTCGTTTGTAAGTTTGAAATACATTTCTTTCCTTTGACGACTGGAAACTGATTAAAATATTTAGTATTCGGTGATTCGGTAAGATCATCCTTGCACTAGCTTATAATTGCCCTACTCAACGAGCTGAAATAAAATAGGGAAATACTTCGGAGGAGTTCGCGGTTAGGAGGGCTTGATCTGTGCCTGAACTAATGGTAATCGTCGTCAATTTTGGCGATAATTAATAGACTCTGGACAGTGAACATTAATGCAATTTAAGGACTAATATCTGTCGTTTCTTCGCTTTTGTTACACATCTTCATCTTCATAATAATTCTTCGACATACCTAATGTTTTTGGTCATTTATTGTCACGTTTCTCAAGAAATAGTTGATAAATTCCAGTTTATGATATAACTTTGTGAATGATGGTAAATTTTGGTGAAGATTACGGAACTTAAACGGAATAAAGCAGTACAAGCAATTGGTAGTGTGGAGACCAGCAACTTTTGGGTATCATGGAACAGTCCCTAAGTTCCGCTCAGGACCTCTTGGCTGTTTTGGTAGCTTGCACGCTGCGAAGGGACCCGGCGATGTGCCCGTACGAATCCACCATCAACCAAAGAGGAATGGATACCCAGCTGAGAAATGAAATCATTAGTTGAATTGCTGTGATCATGGGTATACTCACATGACATTCATCAACTAGAGAGTAAACGGGATTAGATCGGTGTAAAGCAAAATAGCAATGAAACTTACAACAAGGTATACCCATAGGTATAAAGGATTCGAAGTGTTGAGGCTGGGACTTCCGGTCAACCATTCAGGGCAGAAAGTCATCCAACTTTGCTCATTTAAGCTAATTTTGCAAGGTATCAGAATCGCGAGAAACAACATACCCTCCATATAGTTCTGCAGTGCTAAGGACAATCAACCAGTAATGTCTAGCAGGATCATTGTTTACTAGTTGCTTCAATACATAACAACATAGTGGTCCAACTCCAAGCACTGTTAGGATTTCCAGAGAAACGACGGTGGGATCTGCAAGTCCCCAACGATAATCTGCAGCTGCGTATTCTTTCCCTGAATTTATTTGAATTGAAGGGTCGGAGTCTGACTGAAATGGGAAAAGAACCCACACAATTCTGCGAATGGACCAACACTGGTATTCACTTGGCGGCCGAAAGTTGATAGATAGAGGAAAGACCCCTCGAATGTGAAATGGATGAGAGCATCGAATGCCTAGTTACACTAAACGGATCAGCAGGACATAATTAATCACGGTCTACGAGACGTGCGTACCAGCCAGATGAAGGTGTATCTATCCTGCCATCTTGCATTTTTGGGCAGAAGAGCTTTAGAACCGGCGTATGCAACGAGGCCGATAAGGACCACACCAGCGAGAGAAAAAGCGGATGTAAGTGTAAATACGGAAGACAACGTTGACATGGTCAAATTATCCTTATCCACGTTTTCAAATACTTATTAGAAGCGAAAAGGGGGAAGCTGTATAATCTGACGCTCGAGTGACAAGGAATGAAAGCTATTAAGAACGTTCGACTTTTTCAACACGAAGAAAACTTTCCAAATCAGAAGGTTAGGGTCGTGTTCTTGGAAAATTCAGGGCAGGTCAGGATTACGAGACTAAGCTTTCCTCCCACGAAGCAATCCAAGGGGAACAATTGTGTTGGACGCGGCAGACTGCAAGAGGAAGCCATGAAACACTTATGAAAAATTCTGTTCGGCATGATGGATCAAAGCTCTATGGTCGCAACGAGGGTGCAAAATAAGACATCGTACGTGAGTAAATATAAATCTGTCTGACAACCATATCGTTGTCCATAAGTAATGTTGCTTACTTCTATCATAACTGCGCTAGTGCCAATGATAAGAACAATCGGGTTTATGTGCTGATAGATCTCGACCAAAGTGTCACTCTACCCCAGTCACATGTTGTTCTGTTTGCCGAATCTACTTAAACCGTATTTCCTTCAACTGGAGCTCTTGTTGGTTTGGAAAGCTACCCCCACCCCACCCTTTTACACACTCCTAAAGTCCAACCATTATGCTCGCCTTTACGACGTTATGCTTTTCTCTTCTTCTTTCTTTCGTTCACAGCTTCCCCTTGCTCGAAGTTCGTGATGTTTGGGCTCCTCCTATCACTAGTCCCAAGGAGAACGACGTCTGGACTATTGGTACAAAACAATTAGTTACCTGGTCAGTTGTCATGTTTCTCATTGGATGTGTTTGGGCCTAATTCGAGTTATTGTAGGGACACTTCGACAAAACCTCAACAAGTGACAAACCCTGTTGGTCAAATTATACTGGGCCATATGGAAAACGACAGTCTTAACCTTCAGTTTGGTATGTGTTTTACGGTCATTATGGTGGATGCTTTGCTGCGCTGTTCTGCAATGCGCAGGAGGAACGTGGTGGGAGTTATTCGGTGTCGAATGTCAACTAATCCTTTGTGATATCACACAGATAATCCGCTTGCGAAAGGGTTCAACCTGACTGATGGACAGGTGGAAGTCACTGTACCAAATGTCCCTCCTCGACAGGACTACCTCATCGTTTGTAAGTTATGTACCGAACCGAAATCTTATGAGTGTTTCGCTAAATGTATATGATAAGTGTTCGGAGACTCGGGTAATACTAGCCCTACGTTCGTCATCGCTCAAATATCCGACGGTTCGTCTTCCAGCAGCAAAAGTGCACTTGCCGCGGCTACCAGCTCTACCTTAATATCTACTCCCATACCTATAACCGGTTCCGTGATTACAGGGGGTGAAACGGCCTCTACCGAAGCAGCTCCTTCAGACGCGCCTTCGTCCGTTCTCACCAGCATCGAGGCATCACCTACTTCCATCACGCCAACCCCTGCTACTCCTACTCCTTCAATTTCATTAACTTCCTTATCCGCTTCACCATCATCAACAACATCTTCTTCATCAACATCTTCGGCTGCTTCGGGTACTCTTGGGGCATCTACCTCAAGTAGTGCCGCATTGTCGCTGCACGACAAACAGTCTAACATTGTTTTGTCTGTTTGCATGTCTGCACTTGCCCTCATGATTTTCATATGATCGGATGAATCAAACTGCGCACGGTTCTGAAATGAACATTTCAAAGACATTCTAGTTTAGTTTGCACATTCACACGCACCCCACCTCACCCTTACTATATCACACTAGCATTTAATGAACACACTATCTATGTTTTGCATGTACTACTACGTATCCTCGCAAGTTTGGCTTCTGCTTGATATATATGAATGAACTTTGACTCAGATTTTGTTCGAACCTATATTTAATTATATTAATCGGAGTGTCGCGTATTTAAGAGTCACGTGAACCAAGGTAGTCAGCTAAAGGGTGAAATAATAAATATTGATACCAAACCACTCTTCGTTGTTCAACATAATGGCCCGAATACAAGATGTCTGGGCTCCAAATCTTGATGTTGAGATGCGCAAAATCCGCGAAGTCATCGAGCTATATCCATATATTGCTATGGTTCGTATATTTCAGTGATTCGAGCGTAGAGCTTTCAAAACAATAACGTTCTTTCAGGATACCGAGTTTCCGGGCGTTGTAGCCCGTCCGATTGGTACCTTCAAAACCTCCTCCGACTATCATTATCAAACAATGCGGTGTAATGTCGATCTACTAAAGATAATTCAGGTCGGCATTACCTTGGCCGATGAGGATGGCAACTTGGCTCCGGAGTGTTGTTCGTGGCAGTTTAACTTCAAATTCAGTGTCAAGTGAGTTAGTTACCTGGACACATTTGTTGGATATATTCTGAATTTGTAAATTCAGTGATGACATGTATGCACCCGAATCGATCGAGCTGTTGCAGAAGTCGGGCATTGACTTCCAACGACATGAAGAATTTGGGATACATCCGAATGATTTTGCTGAATTGATGATTACATCGGGTATGGTTTTAACACCTGAAACGAAATGGATCTCTTTCCACAGGTGAGGATATGCCTTTTTCGTTACGAGGAATTACCAATCGTCTCCTTATAGTGGTTATGATTTTGGCTATTTTGTCAAATTGCTTACTGCAGAATCTTTGCCAATAAACGAAGATGCTTTCTTTGCTCTTCTTCGAACGTGGTTCCCCGTCGTGTATGATATCAAGTTTTTGATGAGAGCATCAAAGGTCTTGAAAGGAGGGCTCCAAGACGTGGCGGATGAGCTTGGGGTACGTGTTTTTAGTTTCCGCAAGGAAGATAACTGATATCTTTTGCTTTTTCAGGTTATGAGAAGCGGACCCTCACATCAAGCAGGTTCAGACTCCCTTCTTACAGCATCAACGTTCTTCAAAATGAGAGATATATATTTCGGCGGTCATATAGATGATGCAGAATACTCTGGCAAGCTCTATGGTCTTGGTCAGACATTCTCAGTTTCCAATGGGCTTACTGATCCAACACGTGGGGGCGCAACCATTGCCGAAAGGGAAGACCGGGGTTCAGCAAGGGATGTCCATAATCAAACTCCTGGGCCGAATGCCTCCAGTAGCCAGCAAGCACAAAGCCTTGCCCTATCACTGGGACCTATGCAAGCTAGTCTTCAAAATTCCTTGGCAGCTACATATGGTTCAATGGCTGCCAATGGGCCATACATGCGAACATCACTAGTAGGTGGTGGACGATGAACATTTTTCACCCAAAAAATGTTATTTGTTCTGTAACAGCATATACATTGTATTCAATCAATTAGTATCCTAGTGTGTGTCAATAGGGAATGATTTATCATTTAGAACCAAGCCATATAACTAGTCTCCTCAACTAAATCAGTATCGAGTGCTCCATATTCAAAATTAAAGTTCTCCTTTTCTTCAAGCCTAGTTGATGATGGAACAAAAGGTGTCGGTCGAGGTGTTGCAAATGTATATCGATCGTTCATGCTTAACCCAACACTTGCAAAGCGATAAATGTCCGGTAAAAACGAATCTGTATCCATCTTTGCACTTTCCAAAATTTCGTAATAGCTTTCGTCGCCGTTAGTGAACTCGTGAGTTGGATTTGACATGATGCGTTGGGAGGATTCAGCGAGGAGTGGGTGAACATTCAAGAAAGGTTTTGGAAGAGCCGAGTGCTGCTGCGGATAGTGTGGATAGGGAAGAAAGCCTCCGTCCCCTCGTTGTGACGGGGAAGGACGGGATTCCATTAGGATTTTACGAGATTTGTCGCCCAGTGTATTCATTATCGGCTAATAGAGTTCATTTAAAGTTGAAACACCGTTGCTGGGTGATTTATAATTATAAAGACATACCAAAGCTTTTGCACTAAATGGCAAAATTCGCGCTGCACGCCTGAACAAATGACAAGCCCTCTCTAAATATTGAAGTGCACAAGTAGCCATTGGCATAGTTGGTGCTCGAGATATTAGCAATGATAATGTTACCTGGGAAGTGAAATGATTAGCAATTCATGTTCACATTACTGTATTGGTAATGGCTTCTTACTGAAGCAGAGAAAGTATTGAACCAAAAGTGTAAGAATCGGGCGCTGAGTTGCTCCTCCTTCTCGAAAAGGATTTGGAGGGCGGTGATTAGAGAAGATGCACCAAGATATGTCGCTAATACGGATGGGGCGTATCGGTGGTGAAGGTCGAGTGCTAGAGGGAGGTTCATTGCTTCGGTGAAATAACGGCGGTGTAATTGAAGTAGAGCTACGAGAAAGTTAGGAAATATTGAGGCTGTTGGTGAAACCATTCCGACACACCAATGTTACGACCCATTGTGACTAATGCCCTCTGCATGGAGAGAAAACGAGGTGAGGCGCCGCTGTTAACAATTTCGTCAAGTAATGCTGGAACATCGAAATCTCTAGCAGCTTTATCAAGATAAATAATTCGTTCGTAATCTGGAGGGACTACAGATGTCATTGCCTCAAGCATAGGCGCCAAACAGTGGATAAAAAAGGAATTCTTCCATTCGTGATCTGCACGGGTGGAGTTACATAAAAATAGATAAAATGATAGATAAATGAAAGACGCACAAATTATTTCTTCTCGGGGCACATAGATACCTGAGCCCACGTAAGAAGGCGGTTTTGTGTCTACATGCGATAGGCATAGTGACGGCGGACGTCCAAGTGACAGGCTCTATATTACATCCCGGCATTTCAGATGCAGCGGGTGTTATTTTACAATGGGAGTAGCTTACTCACCATTCGGCAATCCATATTCAGCAGTTCCCAGAATACCGCTTTTCGTCGCTCATGCTCTTCCGGGATGGCCTTTAGTCTGGAGTTATCGCGATCTAGGTAATCCTCTTTCAATGTTAGTTACATAGGATATGTGTGATAAACGTACGGAGACCAAGCTAGCCGATAAGGTATGAATGACTGAGACGTGGAGAGGCAAATAAGAAATGATAACGTACACCTTGTGCAAGTTTTGCTACGAACCCCATAAGGTTCCATGCATATCCGACGGCTTTTTTGTTGTCGGAAAAAATGAGGTGATACCAAATCATAAAGAACTAAAGAGATAAGTTAAATTCGTCGGAGTGGTGCACAAGGGTATATGTACCAATGCATGCAGTTCATCAAAATCAGGTTCCTCCATCAGCGGTATCTCACATACAGCTGCACGAGCCAGGTGATGATAGGCCTCTCCGTTAAGAGACCCTAAAGGTCGGTTTAAGTCAACTAGTGACCCTATAGACATGACCATCAGGAATAAAGCCAATCTCCTTGGACGGAGATCTTCAATATTGGTGGTGTAACAGTAGTGCAAAAGATTCGGTAAAAATGTCTCAGAAGCATCAAGGTTATACCTACCGAACATAAGTCATTGTCAGCTGGAACAATGAAGAAAATAGAGTTGCTGAACGTACTGCCAAAGAGCATTTTGTCGAGCTTGTTCACAGATTCTCTGAGCCTCTTCTCTTGGGGGAAGTGAATCTCTAATTCTCTTGCGGATAGAGAGATCGACCGACCAAGGAAATGGGAAGGTGGTACTCAGCTGTAAGATATCGGGAGGAACATCTGGTGGAGTAGACTCTCTTTTAAATTTTTCTAGGTCAGATGTATGGGATGCCTTGTAAGGAGGCTGTTTGGTGATTGTCAATGCGCCAATTGAATCTCCCAATTGCATTGGATCATCTTTGGAAATTTCCGAGGAAGGCGGGCACTGCAGCCCTTGGTCACTGGTTGGTGATACCCCATAGAGTTCTTGTGAAGTCTTGATGCGAAGAAGGTCAGGGATGAGGAGAGGGTGGGTTTGATTGGAATTGGCAGATTGCAGGTGCAGCTCTTCCAATGCTTCTTCAAGTTGGCGCACGCGGTCACTCAATTCAGAGATTTTCTCATGCAGCTGTTCGGTATTGGCAAGAATGAATCTTTTGATATAGCGGGTTAGCATATATAGAGCGCTTTTCAACAAAGCGTAAATCATACCGGCTTCCCCTTCCGGAGGTGAGGGCCCCTAAGGTTTGCGGATAAGATATGGGTAGATGAGAACAAGAAAACTATTGTACAAACCTTCTGGACAAAGGCTCCCACAACCTCGTTTCACACAAGACTAACAAGAGAATCAGCATAATGAAGGAGAACAATTGCGATGAACCGACCTGACAGGGAAACACGCGATCACACTATACGCGAATCAGTAATGATAAGAGTTTGCTTAGAATGAACCATAACGCTTGCCTTTAGTTTTAATCTATGAATAGACAAATCAAAACGGTAAGCAAACGAATAAAATTGTTGATTGGAATGATCACACCTCCGACATTCTTTACAAGACAGTTTGCGATGCTTCTCCTCAGGCTTCCCCTTGCCTGCCGTGGACGGCAAATCATACAACCTATCGGATTTACTCCCAGGTAAGTTTATGGAGAAAGATACCTCATCACGACAGCTGGGCAGGACAGAATCGGGAAACAAAGCCCCACTAGCAGCTTGTTCGTTGCGTGAGCGTTTTTGAGGACGCTGCAGTGGAGAAATTTGCGTTAAATTCCTCGAGTTTTCTTCCATGAAAGAAAAAAATTGGAGATAATAAGAACGGTGAGCAGGAAGAAAGAGAGGGTGTCTTCGCGCACACTAACGAGGGAAGCAAAAGAAACTACAAAGTCGTCGATGACCCGTGACTCTCGGAGAAAAGGGTATAGCATCCGCTGAACTAGGCAACAAGGTCCTTTTCTGAGGGCACAACGGGGGTATTGGCGTTTATCATAATATGAAACGCGTGGTGGTCATTCTCCATAGCCAATAGATTTCTTCGGGTGACCTGAGACATCTGCATTAATTAAGTACGAATTGTGAGACCTTGTCCAGGGCTGCATGTCATCGCATTCCCAATCAGTCGCTTTGTCGCCTTGTTATTGACGTAAATGCTAAGCGCTAATTACCGGCTCAATCAAAATGACCGATAATACCTGATGCCGACTGGTGTGGTGGTGGCCTGTAAATTGTTGGATTGTATATATGCGCATCATCAATCGATACGTATGTGGGACTGTGTCTTAGGATGAGGAGAATATGGTTGTCTCACTTGGAGTTTACTGAGTAAATGGGGAATAAAAAGGTCATTTGATCAACTTGCAGATATAATTAGTATGTTTTGGATCATGCCCCGGTTGACTCGGAATGGCATTATATACAAATCACAGATGAATAAGCTAGATACAACTACGGGTCATTCTCAAGTACTGTATCCGATCAGAGATCGTATTGACGAAAGTGGTTAACTAAAATTTGTTGCCACCGTCTGATCAGAAATCAAAACTACCTATCAGAAAAACGCCATCCAATTTTGGTCACCAGTAAAATGGATTGCACCAAGCTCAAAGTTCAGAGAATCAACCACAGCCATTCGTGACGATTGTTGCAACCCTATTGGCACGGAACCATCCATAGATACCGCAGATCGAGGTTTGTCCTTTACGCTTGCTGATGATCCGGGGCTCATTTGTGTCCACTCCATTGGGGTGTTGTCACGCTGTTGCGTGAATGTCCGGTTATCAGGCGTTGAAGACATGGAAAACAGCCCATTTTGGATGTCAGATCCCAATGTGGGTAAAACAGGTGGGGCTTGCGGTAACACCTTTGGAGGTTCGCTCCATGAATGCGAAGGTGGGCAGTTAACTGCCAGATCATCTGAACAATGGCAGGGTTTTCTCATGGGATAGGCAACCTTGTTGCGTTCATGGACTTCCAGGATGCATTGAGACAAAGTGTAATGTGCAATCCCAAAAGAGTCCCCACAGCCTTGTGGTTTGGGTGGAAAATTGTAGGGTGTTTCTGTTGACGGGGATGGAGTTTCTCTTGAGGAATCTTCTGTTATGTGCCGAAGAACAGTGGGAACTTCTCGTCGTTCTAACCAGCTATTGTAGACAAGATTTGCTTTTGCAATCATAGTCACGAGTATTGGCTGCCAATATTTTCAATACAGAGCGGTAGATGGGCCAGTGTCTAGATGAATCCACTTACAAACACCTGTCTCGCAGGAGCACAAAAATCTTTGGCTGAAAAGAATAATGAACGAGCCCTTTCCATCTCTTGTAATCCAGCTACTGTGAGACATGTGAAAGGTGCTCTGGAGACCAAGAGGCAGAGAGCGACCTTTAACTGATTCAACAACACCCTCTGTGTATGACTTGAGGGCCTAACTCACCACAGATGAGAAAGCATTTGACCAGAAACTCAGGAACCTCGCAGTCAAATGGGGTTCCAGGAAGAAAGCATCCGAGACGGCCGCGATCACACGTGTCGCGCTTAAAAACACAGAGACGACTGATGGGGCATATTTATGTCGTTTATTGAATGACTCTTCAGGTCCGCTCAATGCACGCGTGAAATAAACCCGATGCATTTGGAGAAGTACTGTATATTCGCGTCAATTACAAAGAAGACCATTGTATAAGAAGGCCTCACCAGTATCCACAGCCATTACCTGGGACGCCTTCTGCATGACATACTGCCTAGAAGATAGACGTTCCTCCCGTAGGGGAAGAGATGCAGAGAAATCGCGTATCTGCTTGTCCAGCTCAAGAACCCTGAAATAATGGACTGAAGGCTGGTCGATTATCTCGAGCACTGGTACGAGACATGACTCATAGAACAAGTGTTTCCATTCCTGATCTACTTCACTAAGGAAAAATCACCGAGTAATGAATGACAACAGAACTCACAGGATAGACCGTGGCTGGGGAAATCAGGGTCATCGGCACGAGCATAAGAGGGTTTAGGACAACTAATATTCCTGAAGGAGATCGAAGGGGGGCAGCCAAGAGATAGGGCCTATACGTTGCATTCAATACACCCAGACCGGCAAGATGATACACTGCATCAGTGGAGACGTACCAATCGAGCGTCAAGATGCAAAAGCTCCCATAATAAAAACCTTCTGTGATCTATCTCCTCTGGAATAACTTTACCCTTGTTAGAGTTCTTGTCTAAACATAAAGAGACATTCAACATAAGAACGTATCAAGTTGAAACAGGAACATACGAAGCCCAATCTGAGTTGTGACAATCAGAATTTTTGTCAGCTCCAAGTGTCAATACAATTCGACTCACGGCCTGTGCCAATTTTGATGTTAGACCCAGTAACGCCCAAGCATATGCTGTTGCTTTCTTCTGATCAGAAAACACGAGTAGATACCAGAGTTCATAGAAAAGCGCAGAAACTGTCTCTAGATTCGTTTCTTCCATCACGGGTATTTCACACATGCTTGCGCGGGCGAGCTTGTGGAAGTTTTCGGCATCTTGTGATGGATGTGGGCAGGAAAGGTCTACAAGGAAACCGACAGCTAAAATCATACATAGCAACCCAAGACGTCGAGGGTTGAGGTCTGTCAGGGGTGCTGTATAGCAATGATGCAAGAGGTTAGGGAAAAACGTAGGGCTGGGGAAAGGATTATATCTGCAAAGAATTAGTATTCTATACTATTTCAAGGATGGATGGTGACGCACTGCCAAAGTGCGTTTTGCTGCAATTGTGACCAAATATACTCTGCATCTGCACGAGGAGGTAGTTTATTACGGATTTGCTGGCGCAAAGTAAGGTCTGGGCCCGGATAGACCTTATGAGAGAGCGGGAAGCTGATGTTGAGTTTTGAGATATCAGCTGTCAACTGTTCACTCGTCTCCTCCCATTGCTGTTGGCAGAGACCAAAAAAAAAAAAGATGATCAGTCAGCCGCAAACGAAGGAACGAACAATTAAGTTATCATCTCACGGGGAAGCGAGCTTGTTCCACTGGCAGGGATTCCTCGCTTGACCCTCTCTCTGTTGGGTCCAAGTTCATTCTAGAGTTTGAATCTCTATCTTTCGAGTCATCGATCGGTCCTTTCTCGGTTGCAGAAGCCGGAGCATCCTGGCTGACTTGAGCGCCACTGTACAAGCCCATGGTACTCTTGATTCCGAGGAGGTCTGATCGCATCAGGGGATGAGGGTCGGTTGAACACTGCGCTTGTACTGCCTGTAGAGCATCCTCAAGCAAGCGTATCCGATCGCTCATTTCGTGTATCTTTGTGTGTAGTTGCTCGGTATTTGCGAGAATGAATCGCGTACCTTTTCCGGAGACCAGGACACCTGTGCAATAAACAGATCAGAGACCAAAGAAGGCGATGCATCGATAGGGAGTACCATCAGGACAGATTTCAGCGCATCCTCGTTTCTGAATATCACGTCAATATACTGTTGATTGTTCCGAAGAGAGAGTGAAAGCGGAGGGTTGGATCTGCGCTGCTCACCTTGCATGATGCACATGGGAAATTGCGGTCGCACTAGGGAAATAATGGGGGTTGCATTAGGTAGTGCATAAATGAGCTAGTAGGGATGCATGACGGACTTTAAGTTTCAGTCTGAGATAAAGAATTGACGTTAGTGTGAAATGAGCGGGAGTTGAATCAGGGCACCTTCTGCATTCGCAACATGATAATGGGGTCTACGTATAAGAGAGTGGATGGTAAGATTGCGGTAGGATGAAAATGACAAATGCTATAACCTTTTTGCCCCCCGCCTTCTTCGTGATCCCATCGGTGATGAAAATGTGGTCTATTGGACCGTTATTATTGAACAATTGCTGGTCATCTTGGTCCTGTGTCCTTGAAGATATCGTAGATTTGCGAGGCCTCTTCTGCGGGCGTGTGTCTGGATCAGTATTGGGGACGGAGGGAACCATTGTAGTTGGTGCGAAAATATCGGAAAGTAGCCCAAGGGGTAAACAAGGATGGCTAGCAACGGTGCTTTGTGGTCTTCGGGCTCGCTCTAAGAACTCAAGTGTTTTTAAAGAGCAATTGCATGAACCAGCTGAAGAGTGTGAAGGGGAAGACCGGGTAATTGGAGGAAGAAGAGGATGTCCCCACAAAGCTTACTCCCTTTGTATGTATAGTAATAGCGCTGCGGTCATCCATGGATCAATTGATCGAATTTCTGTAATGTCATACATATCACCCACCAACTCCCATGAGGGTTATTTTTGTGAGCCAATCCAGGGGTGCTTGGCCCTTGCTTACTTCCACAGCCTGTCACTTGCATCTTCCCTGGGAATGTCCACTGTGACCGGGGCCGGGTCAAATATGGTAAGCATATAAGCAGGGTCCAAATCTTATCAATTTATTAGATAAGATAAGATAACAATAAGGTCACGGTACAAACGCCATCACGTGGCAAATCGCGTTGAGAGGTAGAGACAAAGATTCCCACGAGTTCTGTTGACTTTTCCAACTGTGCAAGACACTCTCAACGTTCACCAAATCCTCTTGGTCACCACAATCCATGGCGTCCCAGCACAAATCGCCATTTGCAGACCGTTTGCTATCCAACTCTCCTGACCCAATGAAATCCTCTATCCTCCGTGAGTCCGGCTTGGGCTGGAATTCGTCTTCATCGACTGGCTCTTTGAGCTCGACAAACAGTGCCGGATCTATAACGTCCCCTCTTCGCATCGCTAAACGAGATAGGGACTCACCGGTACGCCCTCGCGGTGCTGATGTAGCTCGCCGGACATCCTCCAGCTTTCGACATGTTCGCAACAACAATCTCGTTAGCAAGTCACCTTTTAAGTCGCAACTTCCAACGCCGACCACGCCTACTCGAGTCTTCCCTATGCCTCCCACTCGCCGCGTATCTGGTGAGAAACGTCCACGCCCCTCTTCTCTGCATGAGTTCTCAGAAGCTGAGAACGAGCGGCCGTTCTCTGCAAAGAGGGAACGAAAACAAAGCAAAACGTTCCAAGGACTTATCGAAAAGGAACCAGTTACTAAGAGTCCTTTTAAGAATATGCAAGCCGAAACCATTTCTCGTCAGAGTCACCCGCTTCCTCCCATACCTGGAGTGCCGGTCCCGTCATCGAACGTATCGCCTTTGACTCAACAATTCATAACCGAACAAGTTACTAGCAATGGTTCATCTCCTGTTCGTTCTTCCCTAGTATCAAAGAGGATGCATGGCCCTCGTTTGAGTGGTGAGAGACGTGAAAGAAGGAAGACTGTCACTTTTGACGAAAGATGCGATGTTGTCGAATTTGATCGGGAGGATACAGATGAAGAAGTATTTGACAGCGCGGATGAAGATGACTATGGAGCAGATCCTATACCGGAGCCCGAACGACACGACAACGACTCTTATGAAGAGATTATGATGCAATTTTCCGAACATGACCATGCGGTTCATTATACAGGCCCAGGGCCTACGGTGGAACAAGATGACTCTTATGAAAGTATACAGCTTTCCGACGCGGATAACAACAACACAACTCCTTCGTTATTAACACTAGACCCAGACACAAGCATAACCGGGATAGTGGATGACATGTTTTTCTCTGCGCATGCTGGACGAGCTGATAATAGTGTCGACTCGAATCATAATATCGCCCTTCGTGAAACTGAAACTCTGGCAGATCGGGAAATCGACGACAATCACTACCCTGCTGAGCAAGTGACGCCAATCTCGTTTTCTCCCCTCCAACGTCAATCACCACACCAGGCGAGCCCAACTGCATATCCGTTCAACCTCAACCTCCCTACCTACGCTTCACCCCTTGGGCCGCCTGCTACTCCTCCGCGTCGTTCCTCTGTTGTCATCCATAGCACTCCTCCTCTTGGTAGGTCAACGCACATCGAAAGGAATAAGAAGGCCAGAGAGGAAGAACAGGATGACTTGGTGAATAGGAACACCCCACCCCTGAGCCCGTCACCTATGAAACAGAAGCAACCAACGGGCCCAATGGGCAGTATTGAGGAGGAAGTTCCAAAACTTGACCTGTTCAAAGGTGGGCATATCATTCTTCACATAGAGATGTTCGGGGGATTTATATTCAATCCACAGGTACACATAAAGAGGGAGAGGATCAGTCAGCAATTAAAGATGGTCCAGACACTCCCGTTGAACAAGATGAGCAACCGCAACAACAAAAAAACGAATCCTTCTGCGCAGATAAGTCAGAGATTTCTCTAGATCCATCGGAGCTTTCCATCGGACAATCTGAGGTCAGCCTGAATGGTTTATTAGGCGATATGAACAATGCAGAGAATGTTGGGGAGGTCGGAAGTTTTAAAAAAATTTTTAATTTGTATCTCATGATTTTTGTTTTCTTAGACGCCCCACAAAAATGAGCGGAGTCCCTCCCCCGACAACAGGCGGCAGTCTTTACTACCTTATGATCAATCCTTGGAAGACGGCGAGGGTCAAGAATCGAGAGAGAGCCTTAGACTCGATCTGGGAAGCGAGTTCAGCCAGGGTGACCTTGACATTGACCTTTCCAGGGCGACAAATAGCCATCATACTCCCGAACCTCGGAACGATACTGGGACAACCGGATTGAACCCGGTGGAAAACAGTCTGAATGTGAAACTGGGTGATGTTGATGTGAACATGGACATGAGAAGCGCTTTGGATAGACTTATCCACGACGTTGCTGGTGCGCGGGCGGATGACTCTATGATGTCAGATGATTGCGACAACTCGTTTGAACAGAGACAGGAACAGTCCTATCTCCCGAGTTCCTCACGCCCGATTCTTTCCCATCACACTGCAACCGATACTGCTATTTCACACTACAATGACCGCAACGGTTTATCTAGTCGAAGTGCTAGTGTTGCGATGACTGCAGGCCCTCCTGCAGTACCTCCAAAAGATGCTATCAAGGATAGAGAAAAGTTGATTCTTGAGAAGAGACGAGAAGCACGAAGGAACGAAGAGGCCGAAGAAGACGGTTTTTATGTTCCCCAGAGGCTAGGAGCTGCTCGAAATGCGAAACCCTCACAGAAAGAACTCGGACTTGGACGACCTAGTCGGAGGAGAAGCATGAGTACTGGTGATGCCGAAGAATTGAGTGGTAATGCGCAAAAGAGGGGACATGCCTTGTTAGACACTGTCACTGTCGAGGCAATAGACGAAGAAAATACGTTCGGTGATAGTATCGAGAAAGAACTAAACAAGCTAGTAGAAGTTACTCATAAGACGAGCGTAAGTTATCTTATTCTCTGAATATTTTAACTGTTCTTACCTACCTACTTCTATTTCATTCAGAGATACCAGATTCGAGAGAGAGAAACCATCTACGCGTCGTCTTCTGACGATAAGGTCTCGCATATGGCTGGTCCTGGAGACGTTGACACAGGGAGGGCATGGAAAACAGTTCGGCGTCCATCCGATATGGTTTGTCAATTTACTTTCCTAAGGTTTGGAAAATGGAGTAAACTTTTTTAATATGAACAGAATGAATATGCAAAACAGATTAAGGAGTATAGGGCACAGGAAAGGGGGAAAGCGTATGGCAAAGTGTTCGTTAAAGGTCAGTTCTACTTTCTCCAGTTGTTCGCAGGTCCTAATGGTGTCATTTCAATAGTTCTTGGTGTCAAGGGAATGCATCTTCCACTCCCACAAGAACCAACGACGATGACTTGTACTTTAAACAATGGGATTCATTATGTTACTACTCCGGAGTGTAAATTAGGTCAAGACTGCTGCATTGACCAGGAGTTCGAGCTGTAAGATTGATTTTTTCTGTAAATGAAGTGGTTCGATTATTTACATTCCTTTTACAGGATCGAGCATAGCAAATTAGAGTTTACACTAACTCTGAAAGTTCGCAAAGACCCCCATATTGTTGCACAGTACAAGTCTTTATCTCCCCCACCTCCTCCTGCTCCCGCTCCTCCCGCTCCTCCGGTTGTTCAGCAGACGTCCTCTAAGGGAGGGATGAGGGGCTTCTTCTCTTCTTCCCCTAAGAAAACTTCAAAAGAAAAGATTGTGGTACAACCTCAGCCGCCCCCTCAACCCGTCGTTCACCGCCTTCCTGAAAACCTGGCTCGTTACCTCAAGCCCGACGCTACTTTGGCGCGCGCCTTTATCTCGTTTAAGGACATTGCTCCTCGTTGTGATGTGAGGTTATTCGAGACTAGTTTTCCGCTCATTGGCCAGCGTGTAGAAATGGGAGGAAAATTCTCTACTTTGCAGGTCGGGGAGCTTGTGTTGCAACTCTTCAGGTTACCACCTTTGCCGGGTATCCCGCCTGACCAATTACCACAGAGCTTGGAAGACTGCCATCGTGGTCTAAGGCATATCAATTGGCATAAAGTGACGTATTTTCAAGGCGTGTTGACGCAGAATGGAGGTGATTGCAGTGTAAGTAACTCATTCTATATTTCTGATTTGATCTGATTTATCTAACTGGTAATTTAGACATGGAGACGACGACAACTACGAGTTGTTGGCGCAAATTTGGTTGCGTTCAACGATGTTACGAAGAAGGCTACGGCTACGATCAGTCTCAAGAAGGCGATTGCTGTTGAAGACGATCAAGAAGTACGAAATAGCTTATTGAGTCCCCCTTCAGCTACAAGGGTTCGGAGTAGTCGCTACGACGAGTATGATGGGCTTTACGGAGTGGAGCGTTCCTTCCGTTTGATCTTCCCGCAAGATCAAGAAATTTTATTCTTTGCAGATTCGGATGAAGAGAAAGCTCGTTGGTATGTGGTTCTTTTACCTGAAGAATGAAACTTTCTGACAATAACATAGGCTTGAAGTACTGCGTGCTCTCGTCGGCCATATTCCTCCTCATCCGTTATGGGCAGAGTTGCTCTGGCAGCGGCAAGAAGATATAGCTAGAGCACTGAAGGTTCCGCCCCCAAGTAATTTGCAAGGCGCACCACCCCAACGATAGTAAGTAATAACAAGCTTCGTTGTTCCTTCAAAAAGGAGCTTTTGTTTTTATATCGTTAGTCCTTGTAAATTTGTTGTTTAGTTCCATTGTCGAAGAAAGATCATGATATCTGTATTAGCAAATTACAATATTCACTCCGTATCTTTGTATTTTGGGTTATTTTTATCCTGTGAAATTCCTGCTACCTTTAGGTAGGGGTTCTTATAGACTAATTTTCAGCCTTTGGCGTGAAATCGTTGAGTTTTGCAGGATACCCCAAACGCGACACGATCACTCTCGTTCCTAGCAATCACACTCACACTAAACCCCCACACTCACATTCAGACCTGCCATGCCCGCAAGATGAGCACTCTGTGAAGGATTTAACTATTATTTGTGTTGGAATAACAATCCTACGCGCGCATTGCCCTCGATCAGTTACCAAAACGGGTTTCTCGAAATTTTATTGTTTTCTCTATTATTTTCGTCACTCACTCCAATTGTCTCAGATATACGATGATATATAGTCTATGTACTTGTAGTTTGTACACCTCAGACGTTGTTCCACTCTTACGGTGCACGACTCTGAGCATTTATTTATCAGGTTTTGTACACCTTTCGTCTCAATCTTTCAATTTGTGCAGTCTTTGTCATATCGCCTGCATATTTTTGTGTCTCTGATGTACAGTCGACTATCTCATAATGCATAACGCCGGTGCAGCATTTTGGCTATGCATTATGAGATTTATGCAATAGGGGGGTTGGACAATATGTGACTCCAGCCCAAGATGTGACATGATGAGATTATTAATAAGATACAAATTTCCTGCACTACACTAAAAATCTATCAAGAGTTGGCTGAGTTGCTTTCAACAATGCAAAAATACAGTAAGCCACTCAAAGAGAGTAAGGTTGTCTCATTTTGTAGGTTGTTGCAATTTTGCTGATATCTTGAGTTGGTCCTATTGTCAGAATCCAAACACCTCTTGTTGAGCAGCCATGTGTGCAAGACACAGTGGAGGAACTCAAAGTCTTACCTTGTGCTTACTTAGATCACACCTTACGGTTAGTGTTACTACTACTACCTATAGAATAGGACAAGGTATCTATTCGCATAAGAGTGTCCTTATATACAGTTCTAGCTGTATGTACATATTTGCATAAGGGTCCGTGCTATGTCCGTCATAGTCACATGTCTACTTCATAGAACCTTTGTAGAAGGTTATAGAACATGCTTAGTCATACTGCACGTGATACATGGGGCATATGTGAGTGTAGTCATGTGACATATCATGTGACATATCATCTGACTCATCACCTGACGAATTATGTAATCCATCATGTGATCGTGCTGACGCAACACCTCTGAAACCTTGTATTGAGCAGCACTGTAAGGGCAACTGGGCAGTTTGCGCGGTGTGTGTTTTGAAGTGTCACAACAGGCTGCAAAACAGGAAGCGTGTCGAACTGGATAGGAAATCTGAAGTTATTATATTGTAAAGTATACATATTCTATCTACTCACCTGGACAGGAAATCCAAAGAGAAAAGTCTAAGGATTTCTGTCCAGGGGTGTTGCTATATATGTGGATAAAAATAGAAGAGGTATCGAAGGAGGGTTACCATCTTAGATGGGTGGCAACCTTAGTAACTGTATCTAAATATATAACTCCCTGATAGTAAGCATGTTGAAGTTGTATTGAGGGTAGTGGGAAGTGGTGTCAAGATATTGCTGAGTGGTTTCAAAGGGTTCAAAAGGTTGAACTTGGGGTTCTCCTTACATCACCCCTCTTCTAAGGAGCGGTGTCCCAATGCATCCTAAATGCCATGAAGCTACTGAATCAATAGAGTCTATAGTAGTGAAGGCAGCTCGAATGCGTCAAGGTGCACCAGGGTTCGAGCGGTAAAATTCTGTAACAAGGTCAGGAGCATAAACATCATCAGCATGAACCCATTGGTTTTCTTCATACCCATAGCCCTTCCATTGTACCAGGAATTATAGGTGGTTGTTTCACATGCGACTATCGAGGATGCGATCCACAATGTACTCCTCTTCATTATTGACAAGGACTGGTGCAGGGGGTCGAGGGGTACGACAACCTGGTATGGGATCTGGTATCGCAAGCAGTAGTTTCACCACATTAAAGACAGGGTGGAGTCATTTCAGGAATGGTGGTAATTGAAGTTGATATGCATTCAAACTGACCCTTCACAACACTGTAAATGGACCGAGGTATTGATGTGCAAGTTTTTGTGAAGGTCGAGTGGTTCGAATATCACCTGAATCTAGATATACCTTGTTACCTGGTGTGAAGACTAGAGCTGGTTCACATCTGCGATCATAGTATCATGCTATCTCTTTCTTTGACTTGGAGAGTACTGCCTTTGCTTCTTCTAATGACTCACTCATTTGTTGCTTGAATTCGTTAACTGTCTCTATGTTCGAAGCAGTTTGGTGTGGTTCGAAACCCATGCGAGGGTTTCGACCTATATTGAGCATGAAGGGAGTCTCTTGAGTTGCAGAATGGACATGGTTATTGTACTGGAATTCAGCTAGGGGCAGTAGGTCATCCTAGTCATCCTGTCTTTCACTCACAAAGAGCCTCAGGTACTGTTCAAGTTCCTGATTGACTTGTTCTGTCTGACCATCCCCTTGAGGGTGGTAAGCAGTGGTGGCTGCAAGTTTGATCCCTAAGAGTCGATAAAGTTCTTGAGTGAACTATGTGATAAACTGTGGTCCTCAATCCAAGACCACACATTTTGGGAGACTATGCAGTTTCCAGATGTTATGTAGGTATAGGCGAGCTGCACTAAGAGCTGTGATTGTAGTGGTTGTGGGAATGAAGTGTGCATGTTTCGAAACTGTGTCAACAATATTCATGATTGCATCATAGCCATGAGAATCTGGGAGCTTGACAATGAAGTCGACACTAACTGTATCCCATTGAGCTTCTGGTATGGGGAGTGGATGAAGCTCCCCAATTGGTTTTCAATGCTGCAATTTGGTTCGCAGACAGAGATCGCAAGTCTTTACATATTCCCCAATATACCTAGATATCTGTGGCTACCAATAATTACAAGACACTAGTTCGAGAGTTTTTCAGCATCCAGAATGGCCTACAATACGTGTATCGTGATGTTGTTCGACAATGCAGTGTCGAAGTTCGGGGTCTCGAGGCACGTAGATCTTGCCTCGAAAGTGGAGCAGGCCATCAGACTTAGACCATTCTGCAGAGTGCACAGATGACCCTCCTGACTTTTCAAGTGCTTGAGTAGCCTGAGCCACCAAATCCTCTTGATTGCCATTGTGGAAGACATTTCGAATGTCTCGCAGTGTATTGCACTCAGCTCCAGTGAGTTCCAGACCTGAAAGCGCTCATACTGCAAAGAACTCAGGTTTCAGGAGAATCAGGTTCGAATTGTCTTCATTGCCAGTACCATGATCTGCCCTGCGAGACAATGCATCAGATTTACCCATGGTTTAACCTGGATGATGGTGCATTGTAAAGTCGAATCGAGCCAGGTAGAGGGACCATTGAGCCTGCCTGTGGTTTAGTTTCTTAGCTGACATGAAATACTCTAGATTCTTATGATCTGTATGGATCTCGAATTTGTGTTTCGAACCTTCAAGAAAGTGTTGCCATTCTTCGAGTGCACAAATGATGGCAAGCATCTCCTTGTCGTGAATCTTGTAGTTTCATTCAACAGGACTCAGGCTTTTAGAGAAGTAGGCAATAGGATGTAGCTTGTCATCATGCTGTGAAACCTGTGAGAGCACTGCACCTGTTGCAAAATCTGAACTATCTGCTTTGATACAATAAGGAAGGGAGTTGTCAGGGAACATCAAGATAGGTGTGGAAGTGATAGCCTTTTTGAGGGCCTCGAAAGCATAGTTTTCGTCATCTCCCCATTGTCATGGCATATCCTTTTTGGTGAGGTTAAAAAGGGGTCGAGCAAGTGTCAAGAAGTCCTGTATGAACCTGCGATAAAAATTCACAAAACCAAGAAAGGACTGCACTTCCTTCTTATGATTTGGTTTAGGCCATTGGGCAACTCCTGCAACTTTGACTAGATCCATCTCAATGTGGCCTTTAGAGATAATGAGACCAAGGTATTCAATCCATGTTTGTTCAAAATCACATTTCTCAGGTTTGAGGTATAGTTTGTGTTCATGCAGTTTCTCAAGAACAGATCATGAAATGTTTCGATGTTCTTCCAGAGTTTTGGTGTAGATAAGAATGTCATCGAGATACATACATACTGAACCCTGCATAATAAGGTTGTGGAATACTTCATTTATGAGTGTCTGAAAGGTTGAGGGGCTGTTTGTGAGGCCAAAGAACATGACAAGGGGTTCGAACAGCCTGCGATTTGTGCAAAACGTGGCCTTCCACTCATCTCCCTCTTTGATGCGAACATTATTGTATCCCCACCTTACATCTAGTTTAGTGAAGTACTATGCACCACAAAGTTGGTTTACAAGGTCTGAAATAAGGGGGAGAGGGTATTGATTCTTGATTGTCATTGCATTAAGTACTCGATAGTCTTGTACTAGTTGTAATGATCCATCCTTCTTCTTCATAAAGAAGACTGGTGAAGCCATAGGTGACTTCAAAGGGCAAATGCGATCTGTTGTGAGGTTCTCCTGTAAGAACTGGTTGAGCTCACTTTGTTAATTTGGGGACATAGGGTAAACCTTGGTTGATACTAGTTTCGAACCTGGCTCAAGTTTGATTGCATGGTTCCAAGTTCTTCATTCTGGAAGGGCATCGAAGGATGTCTTGGAGAAGATGTCTTCGAAATCTTGGAGATACTCTGGGATGCTGTTGGGAATAGTCCCAAGGGCCTTTTGCGAAGCTTCAGCCAAGCGTTATGAGGTGGTTGCACTTGCACGAATATACTGCTCATTTGTATTCATACAGGTGGCAAAAAGGCAGTCTCCCTCCTCTAGTAATAGAGTTTCATCCTGTGTTTCAAGGGTTGTTTTGACATCATCGAACACTGGATCAGGGCCAGACTGACAGGTTCGAATGCATTGAGCATCGGCCTATTGAATTATGTGATCCTGTTTCATTTCAGCATGGCAGATACTGCATTGTGCTGGACAGCGACTCATCTTGACCTCCTGAGTAGACCAATCGACCTCTGGGTTGTGTTCTCAAAGCCAAGTATACCCCAGAATGAGGTGTTGTTGTCCTAGTTTTGTGACTGCAAGTTGAGCATATTCGGTATGATCCTTGAAACAAAGTATAGCATCTACAACCTCTGAGATGGCACCAGCATTATTGAGAGAGCTATCAACATTGTAGACAGGGATCGAACGAGTCAATTTGCATGTTGCAATCTAGTTCGATTTCACATACTCAGAGTCAATGAACAGGCCAGTTGCTCCACTGTCAAGTAGGGCCCAGACTGCCTTGCATTCATGTGTGTTGGTTGTCTTGATCTCTATCTTTAGGTGTAATAAATTAGGGCTAGGTGTGGTCACAATGATATACTGTTTAGTTAGCAGGTGCTCCCAACGTTTGCAATGAGATATTGAGGCAGGGGTATTTGGTGCAACATAAGTTGTTTCGAGCTCAAGCATAGAAGAATCACAATCAGAAATACATTCATGACTATCTTCTACAACAAGGGCACTGAAACAATTTGTTACAAGCAGTGGGGGCATACTATTCACCCGCTGCTTGAGGGAAAATCCTCCTCTGCTAGTCTCACTGCAATGTCCCGTGTTTCGAGGGCTGTTTCGACCTCTGGGTTTGCATTTGCAACATCTGCTGTAGTAAGGAGGTATTGTATCCATTCCTCTCGTTCCTCCTCTGATATGTATCGAATGTCAAAAGCCCTTGGGCATTCTCGTGCAAGATGCCCTGGTTCACCACAATGTCGACATGTCATCGAGGCCAAGGTGCAGTGTTTCGCAACATCAACATCCATGGGAATGGGGTGATAAACTGCTATAAGAGGTTTAGGGGCAGTCACAGATGCAGCTGGGACTGGGAGCTGAGGATGAAATGGAGGATTACTATTGGTGCAAAAAGTGAATATGAATCAAGGTGGATTTATGGGGACTGAGAACAGAGGTTGGGTTGCAGCATGAAAGGCATCATTAGCAGTTCGATTCTGGTCTAGAAGGCGAGTCATGCTATATCAGCCTTTAGGATCATCATCTGCTGGGCGGTTTTCATCCATCTCTGCAATCCTGTTCTGTATTCGAGGTTTGAGGCCTCTGCAAAACTTCATCACAATTGCAACACCATCTGTGTATCGAGCTTCCTCAATCAAGTCCTTGAACTCATCCACATATTCATTCATAGTCCTTTTTCTCTGGAAGTATCAAACTGATTCAAGGGTAGTGAGAGCAACAGTGGTCTCATGTTTTGGGCAGAATTCTGTGGTGAAGGCCTGTTTGAAACAAGTCCAGTCATTATAGGCAGCTTGGTCAGTTTTGGCTTCACATTGCATAATTCGATGTGTGAAGGTCGCAGCTCGATCCTCTTTCATGAAGGAAAGGGCCCAGTGAATACGTCGCTGCTCATCAGGGAACTGTTCTGGGCACAGGGTAATATAGAGTTGACAGGAGTTGAGAAAGGAGTGGCCTCAAGTGTAATCTCCATTGAAATCATTAGGCATTGAAGGTTGCAAGGGTGTGATGCTCTTTGCAACTGGTTTGAGGGTTGGAAGAGGTGGAGTAGGGACAGGAGAGTCTTGGGGAATTGTGGATAATTGATTAAGTTGTTGTAGGATCTCATTTAGGATGTGTTAGTGGGTTTCACTTCTCACATTGGCTTCATGGACTGCATTTTCCATGGCAAAGAGACATTCTTCCGCACTCATGGTGATGTGGGGCAATAGGCTGCTATGAGAGAGTGGCTAAAGGAGGGGTATTGAGGTGCAAAACCTGCTAATTGGTTTGGCTCAATAGCACCAGTCCTTTTGGTGAGACTTTTCTACTGTAAGGGCAACTGGGCAGTTTGCGCGGTGCATGTTTCGAAGTGTCGCAACAGGCTGTGAAACAGGAAGCATGTCGAACTGGACAGGAAATCTGAAGTTATTATATTATAAAGTATACATATTCTATCTACTCATCTGGACAGGAAATCTGAAGAGAAAAGTCTAAGGATTTCTATCCAGGAGTGTTGCTATATATGTGGATAAAAATAGAAGAGATATCAAAGAAGGGTTACCATCTTAGATGGGTGGCAACCTGAGTAACTGTATCTAAATATATAACTCCCTGATAGTAAGCATGTTGAAGTTGTATTGAGGGTAGTGGGAAGTGGTGTCGAGATATTGCTGAGTGGTTTTGAAGGGTTTGAAAGGTTGAACTTGAGGTTCCCCTTACAAGCACCCTGTATCACACAGTGAAGGAGACTGATCTTACCTTTGTGCTTACTTTGTTCTTAGGGGCTTATATAGAAAGTATGATAAAGGAGAGTGAGACAGTATTAATGAATATGTTTATTAATGAGAGGAAGATATTAATATAAAGATAACATGTATGTAGTATTGGATTGTTTGACTTGTACTGTTAAGTTACAGTTTGTTACAACTAAATGTGACATGACATAAGTGTAGTCACAATAGCTTAGGCTAGTACTAACTACTATAAATGTAATTTGACAAAGGACATAAGGTCCAGTAGCTCTACTTATATACATAATTGATATTTGTACACCTTTATATAATGGTCCATGCATGTATACACTAACATATCATGTGACTATATATAGAACCTTGTAGAAGGTTATAAAATGTTTGTGAGTATCACATGTTATAGAGCATATGAGTGTGAGACATGTCATTAGTCACATGCTCCATCACATGATCAATTATATAATCAGTCATGTAATTGTTGCTGTCACAACACACCTCCTCACTTAGTACACAGTGTGAGTCCATTGAAGGATGTCATTCTGGTATCTAAGTGGAACAAAGACAGCAACTAGAGAACAATCTCAATAGTGTGTCTCTAGTTAAATAGAGTAATAGTGCCAGAGAATTAGCATCATTTTTATGATCTGTAATAGATCTACTATGTGCTTCTCACTCTTGGGAGGCATTAACCAAATTGCTGCAAGTAAAACTCTAACTGTAGTTGGGTGCAGCACTTGTGAAAAAGAATATTGGACAGAGGTTTTGTTAACATGTCCACTGGATTGTTTACATCTTCAACAAAGAATATCTTGACTTTTCTGTTTTTGATATACTCTTGTATATAGTAGTAACAAATGTCAATGTGCTTTGTATGCTGTTCAGCAACAGGATTGGATGCGATGAAGTTTGCACTCTAATTATCTATATAGATTGGTACTAGTTTTATGAAGGGTAAACCAATCTCATCAAAGACATTTTGCATCCACATGAGTTGGCAACAACAGTCAGAGTCTGCCATATATTTGGCCTCAGTGGAGCTTAGTGCTATAGTTTTTTGTCAATGGCTTTGCCATATAATAATGCCTTTAGCTAGCATCATATAGAAACCAGTATGGGACTTACACAACATTTTGTCAGATGCCCAATCAGAATCAGTGTAGGCATATAACCCTTCACCAGACTTGCCCACATAATTAATTATGTAGTCCCGAGTACTGACCAAGTACTTCATAATATATTTTGCCTTTTTAATATGGTCTGGTGTTGGGTTTGCTGAAAATGTTGATAACCCAATTACTGCATAGGCAATATCAGGTTGAGTTCCAATCATAAGATACAGTAAGCTGCCTATGATTTATTGAAACTCTGTTCTCAGAGCCAGTATTATAATTCCCTCATTAGGAATAGGCTTATAGCCAGCAGGGAGTGGTGTATCAGCTCTATGAGCATTTATCATGCTGAAGTGCACAAGTGTAGTATGTGACATGTGTCACGTCACAGTCACATTAAGTTGTAGCAAACTGTAACTACACAGTAGACTTAACACAACTAATCTATATGTTATAATAAACATTCTCTAATTTATTTAACTCCTCTCCAGTACTCTCCTCCTATCTGAAGTCATAGCTATTCATCAGCAAGAATCTTTTTCAGGTAAGCTACTTAGTCTATCTTGTAGAACTGACCACTTCACTCAATATGCATGCCAAGGAATTTCTTGACATCTCCCAGATTATGACATTCCCATTTCTTCATAAATTTCTTTTTGAGCTTGTTAACTAGGGTAGGATTAGACCCTGTCCAGATTGCATTGTCAACATAAACTACTGTAATCACAATATCTTGTTGGTCTTTTGACCAATGGACAAATATTCCTGCATCACTCTAAGTTCTCTGGAAGCCAAGCTCTTCCATACTTGTTACAAGTCCTCTCCACTATGCTAGAGTGGCTTGTTTAAGGCTGTTACCATTTGTGGGGTTTACATCGTCCTGTACTTGTCTCATTGTTTGGGTTGTCTGGGTTAGGGAACAGGGTTTGTTGCTAGTCAGATTTCTCTAGTGCAATAGTGGGAGATATGACTATACAGGTATTTAACTGCCACCTGTCAGGGCCTTATGGAGGTCAGTTACCATGGAAAACTAGTCAGGCATTTCAGACTAGATGATGTTGCCCATGCTATTATATATAACTTGCTAGCCATCCTAGACTGGGGAGAGAGTTATCACAAAGGTAAGAGAGTAATCGCCAATGTTATTGGGTACTCGAAACTAAGATCAAGCTAGTGCTTGTCTATAGTTTTGCACTACTTAAGTATAAGTATACTACTTCTAATAATAAGCTATTGTGTGCTCAATGAGCAAGTCTTGAGTCAGCTACGAGTCATATAGAAGTATTATGAGTCATTTGGAAGCAAGTACAAGTCATTTAGAACAATATAAGAGTCAGAGTGTGAGATATAGAGAAATAAGGCATAAATGCATTGTATATGCATTTTAAAGTCCAGGGAGATAGTGTGTATCCAGATAAGATCATAACAAAGACCATATGTTGCTCTTTGTAGGTAGATGACTTTCTTTTCTTGTCCTTTGACAATGAAGTCTTCAGATTGGATTATATAGATCTCTTCTTCAAGTTTCCCATACAGAAAGGCACTCTTGACATCCAGGCCTGTAATAGCCCAATTCTTCAATGCTGCTAGTACAAGAAGGATGTGCACAGTTTCAAATCTTACAACTGGTGAGAAGATCTCTTTAAAGTCTAGCCCTTCTACTTGTGAGAAACCTTTGGCAACTAGTTGTGCTTTTTTGCGACCATTAGACTTGGTCACAAATACCTATTTGTTTTTAACTACCCTTTGACCTTGGGGTAGATCTACAAGACCAGACATTATATTGCACTTACAAAGAGCCTCTATTTCTTTGCAGCAAGCAATATACTATTCATCTCTGGCAGTTTTGGGTAGGTGTGCTATATCACAAAATTGAGTTGGAGTATCGCCCACAGCTGATGCACCCATGGCAAGCAAATATGCCATAAACTCTATACTCCCTTCCTGTGCTAGTTTTGCAACATCAGGTTCATCTGATCCATTTTCCCTAGTGCTCATATCAGAGTGCATATTATCAGATGGGTGTGATTGTGCAGAACTAGGTACAGGAACCTGTCATGGCTGTGTAACCTAATGTTGGTCTATATTATCTCACCAATATGCTATATCATTTTGATTCAGGAGTATATCCTGAGGGTTCGTGTTCCCATAAGCATTGTCTTCTGTGACACATCTAGGTATTCTCCTTTGTCTCTCTGAGCATTGTGGCAGTTCTTGTCTGGTAACAAACTGCTGTTTAGGCATGCCTGTTCTTTGACAATATATATATTCAATATCATCCGCTGCACTCCTTGGTCTAGGTGATAGTGGAGATAAGCATTAATATTCCCTATTTGAAGACACAAGGGGAGTTGGGGCTTCATCAAGCCCTTCACTCCCATGGAAAGGAATAGATGGTCTGTATACTATCTGTTTGGGTCTTTGCCTTGGTGAGCTAGAGACCTCATCAGATACTATAGGATACTCTGGGATATGGTTGTCTGGTTTAACAGACTCATTATCAACATTTGGTTTGTAATGTAAGCTATGCTCTGAAGTATCACTATCCTCATTATCTGAGTTATCAGGACTTTGAGATGGGGAATCTTGTCCTAATTCAGTAATACCACAATTTTTCTGATCTGGACATTTTGAAAAGAAAAACTCATCAAAGATGGCAGTAGCTGCCATACAAATGCTATTGTTGTGTAGTTGCATGAAGCAATAGCCCTTTACTCCTTCAGAGTATCTAATGAATACTATTAGCTCTGATTTAGGAGCAAGTTTATTCACCTGTTTTTCTTCAGGATATATGCTGCATATCCAAAAACTCTGAGATGATTGAATTCTGGTTTAATTTTATTTAATGCTTCAAATGGAGTGCATCATTTAAGGTGTGCCATAGGAGAATGATTGTAGACATGTACTGCTTGTTCCACACTAAATTCTCACTAGCTATCTGGTAGATAGGTGTTATGTCGCATTGCTTCTGCTTTATCCATAATGATGTGATTTAAATGTTCTGCTCAACTATTCTGCTGTTGTTTATATGGTACTGATTTCTCAATGAGTACTCCTATTTCCTTTAGCAACACTTCAATCTGCTAATATTCACCCTCTTCATCAAAGCACCACTTTTTGATTTTAGTGTTGTGTTGTACTTTAATAAATGTAGTAAACTTTCTCATTGCAGCCACTGAATCAGATTTATGGCACAGATTCATAGTCTATGCATGAGATGTGAAGTTATCATGGAAGGTTATTATATAGTGATATTTGTAATAACTTGCTATTGGAAACTGCTTTAAGTCAGAGTGAACCAACTCAAATGGTGCAGAAGCTCATGAAGAGCTCTGGGGGAAAGACTTACTATATTGCTTTCCTTGGAGATAGCCCGGACATAATGGATATTCCTTAGGCACTTCCAAAGAGGACGGAAGACCAATTGTATACTCAGGTGCTTTCTGGAGTACCTGTTTAGATGGGTGTCCAAATCTCTTATGCCATGTATCATAGGTAACTTTATACACCATAACAGAGGCCTTATCACTAGGTTTGCACACAATATGAGCATTACACCAGTATATGATATTACCTTTTATGTGAGATTCACAGGACAAAAATGGGACACCTTTATAATCATGCATATTAATGAGGGACTCTTTCCCTCTAACACTGTTCCCCTTTTCAGCCAGGAACTGTCCCATAGAGAGTAGGCAATCACTCAATCTAGGAATGTAATCATCCAACAAAGACTTATCACAAGTAGTTATACTGTAGACTTATACTTGCGAAGAACATTGAGAGGTTGATCCATTAACATGGAACTCTTTCACTCAATAATTGAGCTGCTACTTGCTCTCAAAAAGTAATCTTTGTTGCAAAAATGAGATAATGTTAAGAGAGAATGGAATCTCTTGTCTTAATTGACTATAAAAGTATGCTTTCTTATTGAACAATTGGTGAAATTCACATGGTGATGCTTGATTTAATTGCAAACATTCCATTTGCTTATACCATCACCTATTATTACTACAGTTTGCAGACATGTCTCCTAATCTGGTTGAAGACTTGGTATGACAATTGGATTCTCTACACCAAGAGACTCTAAGAGTATTTGAGCAAAAGTTGAAATTATCCACACTATTAGAATTGTAACAGATCATCCATTTTTGACTCTGATTCACTCTGTGGAGAGCAAATATGTAAGACTCTCCTTTCCAAGCTTGAAACACAGTATCTGCATTGGTCAACTATACTGACATTTAAGCAGATTTCTAGTCACAGGTATTAAAGTAGGATATTCTCCCTTGATGACTGAAACAGTCTCATGCAAGCGCTACACCAAGCTGCTGCATTCATCTATTTGAAGGGGTGTATTGCAAAATGAATTCAAAAATCTTGCTGTATAAAGAAAGGGGTGACAAGGCATGATGCATTCATTGAGCATAGTGTACATGGATTGCTGCATTATTTTGCGCAACTTGGCAGCATGTAAAATGACCAGAAGACTTAAGTGTCCTAGTGTATTGCCCTTTCACATCCAAACACTGATGGAAGAAAAATTTTTTAAATGATCTAAATCTATGTGGTTCAAGTCAGAAATCTAAACTGTCTCAAATTTTATTGAAGTGGACTTGATAAATTGTCTCTCTATTAATTGCAAATGACTTTGTTACTCTAATGAGTTGATGACTTTTTATTGAACACCCTAAACAGAGATAAGGACTAATGCTGAAAAGCATATCCACAATAATAACTCTCACTTCAATCCAATTCTGAACAAAAGCAGATATTATCATAACAATAAGATCCAGCTCTCTAACAAGGATAAGTGATAGTTTTGAGATTTATCTTGCTCCCTCACAAAACATTTGATTAATTAAGATTCTGTTAATTCAAACATTAGACTTAGAGAAATTCCTAAGACTTTTGGTCAAGAAATTAGTTGATTGCTTGACTAAAACATTACTTGTCACAAAAAAATTCTCCCAATTGTCTACAAGGATATCACCATTCTTATCCATTAGAAGAGTCTGACAAGACTCCTATTCACTTTTATCTTCCTTGCAGGACTATCAGTGCTACACCAAGCTGCAGATAGAGATCAAACTTGCATAATAAATTATAAAAATGCTTGAGTAAATCTAGTTGAGATATAGAAAGTAGTATCTAGTCAGGAAACTGATTCATGCAGTTGTTGCACGAAACCTCTGGTGAATAACTGGATTCAGGTTGAAGTCCATTGATAAGGAATTAACCAGTAACCAATCTGGAAATCAGGTAAAGACACAGACATCCTGATCTATCTAGCCACCTTGATCATACTAAATGTAATGCCCTGAAAATTGCACTAGGAACATAGATGTTGTATTATACAATGAGCCTACTTAGCTTAGAATGAGGGGTGAACTGACTTTGCACTCACTGCACTTTGTGTGATAATTAAAGTTTTGCATCATTAACATTTCCATATAAATTGTGATTCTATCAGCACTTTTATCAGCTATAGATAATCTAAGTCATTAGATCTTGATGCATATTGGAGAACCCTTACATACTCCAACTTTGCTTGAATGCAATGTTTACTGAATTAAGATACCTACACCAAGGTTGAGGATATTAAGAAACAAATGATGTGTATGACTATGTCTGATAGTTATATTTTGCATGACTAATTGTAAACTGATATCTCGTAATTCAAAGAAGTCACTAGCTTCTAAGAATATGCTTGTAGAAATCTAATTACAACACAAATCAAGGACACAAGTGAGTGATCTATATGCTGCTCTACTCTAGCATAGTAGAAACATCTCAATGAGTTGTTGAAGAGATCTTGACTCTCACAAACTTAGTAAAAATATGTCTATCTATTGCATTGATGACTAGAGATATCCAAGTTATCTTATGCATCAGCAAACTCTGTTTTGGTCTGACGAAATCCATAGCAAGCCATAGCACTATTGTTACTGTTTAGGGGTTTATATGTCATCGTTTACTAGTCTTGTTGTAGGGATGTCTGGATTAGGGAGCAGTTGGTTGTTACCAGTCAGATTTCCCTGGCATGATAGTGGGTTACACCACTACACAGGTTACAAACTACCTGTTGGGGTCTCTCTGAGGTCAGTTACAGAGGAGAGGACAGCCAGGCATCTCAGGCTATATGGTGTCATCTGTGCCATTATATACAATGATCCTGCTATTCTAGACAGGGGAGGGAGAGTCACTTAGATTGTTATGGAGGTAACAGAGTAATCACCTATATTAGAGGGTACTTGAAACTAAGGTCAAGCTAAGGCTTGTCTATAGTTTCATGCTACTTAAATACAAGTATGCTAGTTCTAATAATAACCTATCATGTTGAAGAGAGGTTAAGTACAAGTAGGTTCAGAAACCTATGGGACACAGCACTTCCATCTGTGTATCTAAAATGTCTTCTAGAGATCGGTAAGAAGGAGGTTGTATGAGGTTACAGATAAATGCAACGTCGAGAGCAGATAAAGAGAGCAAACACAGGACAAGGTCGAGAGAATAAGTGAAGGCAAAAGATGTCCAAGCGAAGCAAGGGAGAACAAAGTGATAGCAAGATCCTCACTTGGATGAGTGAGTTTTTTTTTTTTATACTAAAGAGTCCTAATATGCCAACAGAAGAGTGTGAATGACGATATTTGACAAGTTAGATGACTTATAGTGGGTGGAAGCGGTGAAATCAGTTGGAAGAGTGAAGAAACTTAGGGTGAGCTAGTTTTCTCTGCTTCTGAATATTCTCTGAGGAGAGGGGAAAGGAAAAACTAAATTTTCTTTCTAACTACTATACAAGTTTTTGTTCTTTCTACAGAGAGAGAATATTTGCAAGTAGCTAGCAAAGTATTTTTAATTTTACTGTTTGTAAGACAGTGTGAAAAATAAGATAAATGGAGAAATAGTTCAAAGAGTGTGGGAAAATCCAATCTTTAATAAGCAAAAGGGTAGGAGAGAAAATGAAGTAGTTATGAAGAGTTTGGTATAGTCAATAGGCCAGCAAGTGAGTGTGCAATGCTCACATTGCACATGATCATGGAAGTCTGAGGCATACCTTGCTATTTTTGGAGTCGCACATGAGATAACCAGATAGCACAAGAGTGGACAAGGGTGCTGAGCGATCAGATAGCACGATCGTCAGGATAGGAAGGGCAATCTCATGGTCTGGTTATCTCAGTGGCTGTTAAGTGGAGAGTTGGTCAGAAGAAGTCACATGTGATGTCATGGGGTACGGAGATTAAGAGAGGATGTGCAGGGGATTGATTGGTCGCTGGGCTGGAGGAGTAAAAGAAGGAAGTAAGGGGAATCACATGGTATATTCAAATAGACATGTCCAAGGTTTCTGTAGCTTCTGGATTGGAGTTAATATGACATGGAATCAAGAGAATATGTGGTAGGCTTATCAGTCACTTGCTAATTGGATTGCTAAAGTTGTGGGTGGCAATCAATAGTGAGAAATGGTGATTTCCGAGGCAAGGCTGTGCGGCCTTCCCACAACGTGCTTGCTCAGTAGGCTACAAGTCAGTAACTAGTCATATAGAAGCTAATACTAGTCATTTAGAAGACTATCTAAGTCATAAGAACCAAAGCATGAGTCAGAATATAAACATATATGAGAAAGTAGTAAATGAAATGGGAATGTGTTATATATGTGGCCTAAAGTTCAGGAATATATGTGGAGTCCGGATAAGATCATAACAACTATAGCAACATATAGTAGTCTATAGTAATCTATAGTAATCCATAGATATCAGCCATTTTTCATAGTGACCCATAGTGACCCATAGTGATCTGTAGTAACCTGTAGCATTTTGCCCTTTTTTATAGTTGGCCATAGCAGTCTGTAGTAACCCATAGATATCAGGCTAATTTCCATAGCAGCTTATAGTGATCTGTAGTAACCCATAGATTTTTGGATTTTCTGTAGTGGCCATAGCAGTCTATAGTATTCCATAGATATTAGGCTAATTTGCATAGTAGTCTGTAGTAGCTTGTAGTAACTTGTAGATTTTGACATTTTCTATAGTTGGCTATAGCAGCTGTAGTATTCCATAGATGTCAGGCTAATTTCCATAGTAGTCTGTAGTGGCCTGTAGTGTCTCATAGATTATTGGATTTTCTATAGTTTACTATAGTATGCCATAGATATTAGGCTAATTTGCATAGCAGCCTGTAGCATGTAGTGTGATGAGCTTTTTGTTGAGCAGCCATGTATGTGTGACACAGTGGAGAGACTCAAGCCTTACCTTGTGCTTACTTGATTCACATCTTATGGTTAGTGTTACTACTACTACCTATAGAATAGGACAAGGTATCTATTTGCATAAGAGTGTCCTTATATACAGTTCTAGCTGTATGTACATATTGACATAAGGTCCGTGCATAGGGCATGGAGCATATATGAGTGTAGTCATGTGACATGTCATGTGACATATCACGTGTAACTCATCACCTGATGAATTATGTAATCCATTATGTGATCGTGCTGTCGCAACACTTTTGATTAAATTGTAAACTTTATAGAATAGCACGAGATTTTGCAGAATAAAGATATATGAAATTATAGACATAAAAAGGTGTGCTTATTCGCTTTCAAACGCGTTGAATAACAGCCAAAACGGTCCAGATTTGAGTGAGATATCATGAAAACATCATAAGAAAACATACCCATAATGTTTTTATTATATCTCACTGAATTCTGGACCATTTTGGCTACTCTTTAACACATATGAAAGTGAATAAGCACATCTTTCTATATCTATAATTTTATATCTTTATTCTGCAAAATCTTGTGCTATTCTACAAAGTTTATAGTGATCAATCACTAATTCTATATTATTCTGCTTTCTGGATTACATAAGCAAAATGTCAGACTTGCATTGGACTTTTGAAAAAAAAGTATAAGTCCAATCTTTGTCAACAGCAGAGTCATATGACTGTGGGAAATTTATCCTGGATACTTTGAACTTAAATTTTCTTTTTGCTTCTTTTCTATCTTCTTCTTCAACTACCATCTTCTCTCATTTTCATAGTTGTTAGAGTCTGGTAGTGATAGAAGGAGTTGTACAGATACTGGTATGTTCTTTCTTTTCTTTTCTGTTATATGTCCGAGTTTTTCTCTTTCCTATGTTTTTTTTATGTTTTTCTATGTTTTATTTCGATGTTTTTCTATGATTTTTTTTGATGTTTTTCTATGTTTTTTTAAATGTTTTTCCTATGTTTTTATATGTTTTTTGTCATGTTTTTTTATGTTTTTGTATATATTTTTATTATGTTTTTATATGTTTTTTATATGTTTTTTTATCTTTGTGTAGTGACATATAGTGTTATATTATATAATTAATATAATTATAAATATATATAAATATGAATAAACAAACAAAATAAATAAATACAAATACAAATAAAAAATATTATCTATGGCTTACTATAGCTTGCTATGGAGCACTATGGAGTACTCCATAGTACTCTGTAGTAGCTTCATAGTATTGCATAGCATATATCAATTATAGATTGCTTATATAAACCATCTATGGAGTGCTACAACACTGCTACAGCATACTACAGCCTATCTATAAAGTGCTACAGCACTGCTACAGCCTATCTATGGGGTGCTATGAAGCACTCTGCAGCTTATAACCCCATGCTACAGCTGCTACAGCTGCTATGATGCTATAGAGTACTCCATAGTAAGCCATAGCAGACCTGGGATTTGCTGATGTATTAGATGTCATACAAGCTATCCAACACTAGATTACTGGGACAAACATTACTAGAGCCACTACTGGCAGTGGAGGACAGGTGAATAAAATGTTGAACATGAAGCCTAAACAATCAAACTCCCAATATAAAGACCAATCTCAAAATAAAAAAGAAGACTCTTCTAAAGATAGTCAAAAGGGTGGTAAGAGATAGTCAAAAGGGTAGTAAGAAGCAGTGTGGTAAAAGGGGAAAAGGCAAGAGAGAGAAAGGAAAAGCAAAAACAGTGGAAGAAGAAAATATAGGAGAAAGTAGTTCTTATATTATATCTGTGGCTATCATGCTATCTAGTTTATTGGTAAGTCATATTGAGCCTCCCTATGCTTCAACTTCCAGACCCACTTTCTTGCAGGAAAATCCCCACAAGTTTTATACTCTACCAGCTGCTAGTACCTTCACTGGTATATAGGCATTGAGACATTCTGAGACACTCTATAAAAGTGTCAAAAGGAGTAGGAAGCTTGTAGACTATGAAGGTCTACCATAGTGACTACAGCATCTTTGTGTTCACAAGGAGACTATGTTGCTTTGTAAGTGGTTGGAACTCTCTACTTCTAGATTAAAGGAAGTACCAGAAGAGGTAAGTGCACCTCCACCAAAATGTTTTAAGTCCACAACACTGGAGACTTATGGCCACTAGCTTGCCCAATCTAATTCAGGTGATTCTATATTTCTCAGATCAGAGGAAGAGGACCAGGATTCTCCATGTCCTGCTAACGGATAGACAGAGAGATGGAGGTTGATGAAGAGATTGTGAATGCTATAGGAATTGGGTGCATCAATGAAGCACTTGAATCCAGATATGTGAATGAAAGGCAAGTACCTACTTCTTACACTCATAGCAACAAGATTGATCATGACCTACAGTGTCTACTTCTAAATGACTGCTATGACAGACTTTTATATACCTTGTCACATATATCTCTTGGCTCTTCTCAGGGCAATATTAATAATCATTTTGCTGTTTGTTCAAAGTATAAGGAAAAAGCAAAGGATCCTAACTACACATCATGGATTATGGATTCTGGAGCATTGATGCATTTTACAAGTTAATTAATGGACTTCATTGAGTATAACACTCTAAAGACACCTATACCCATTGCAATAGCTTCTGATGAAGTTGTATATATTGAGGGACAAGATACCATAATGATGAGTTATAAGATAGTTATATCTCTTAATGGAAACAAAGAGAGAAGAACACACATCAGCAAATTCCAGGTCTGCTATGGCTTGCTATGGAGTGCTCCATAGCATCATAGCAGCTGTAGTAGCTGTAGCATGGGGTTATAAGCTGCAGAGTGCTTCATAGCACTCCATAGATAGGCTGTAGCAGTGCTGTAGCACTTTATAGATAGGCTGTAGTATGCTGTAGCAGTGTTGTAGCACTCCATAGATGGTTTATATAAGCAATCTATAATTGATATATGCTATGCAATACTATAAAGCTACTACAGAGTACTACAAAGCACTATAGAGCACTCCATAGTGCTCTGTAGCAAGTCATAGATAATATTTTTATTTGTATTTGTATTTATTTATTTTATTTGTTTATTCATATTGATATATATTTATAATTATATTAATTACATAATATAACACTATATGTCACTAAGTATCCAGGGTAATTTTCCCACAGTCATATGACTCTGCTGTTGACAAAGATTGGACTTATACTTTTTTTTCAAAAGTCTAATGCAAGTCTGACATTTTGCTTATGTAATCCAGAAAGCAAAATAATATAGAATTAGTGATTGATCACTGTGGACTTTGTAGAATAGCATGAGATTTTGCAGAATAAAGATATAAAATTATAGATATAGAAAGATGTGCTTATTCACTTTCATATGTGTTAAAGAGTAGCCAAAATGGTCCAGAATTCAGTGAGATATAATGAAAACATTATGGATATGTTTTCTTATGATGTTTTCATGATATCTCACTCAAATCTAGACTGTTTTGGCTGTTCTTTAATGCGTTTAAAAGCGAATGAGCACATCTTTTCATGTCTATAATTTCATATGTCTTTATTTTGCAAAATCTTGTGCTATTCTACAAAGTTTACAAGTTAATCAAAACTCATCACACTATATGCTACAGGCTGCTATAGAAATTAGCCTAATATCTATGGCATACTATAGTGAACTTTAGAAAATCCAAGAATCTATGAGGCACTACAAGCCACTACAGATATTACAATAGTCTACTCCTACATGTATAGACATACTAAGATAGAGGATAATAAGAGAATAGTATAGTATAGTATATAATAGTAGACAAGAGGGGAAAGGAAGAATGGGTTCTGGTAGGAAACCAGTGGTCTTATATAGATACCAGAGGTGCTTCTATCAGGGTAGCCTAGAAGCACTCAGGATAGACTAGAAGCACTCAGGGCAGACTAGAAGCATTGGTATTATAGCAACAGAAGTAGACTAGAAGCTGTCAGGGTAAGCTAGAAGCACTACCCTGAGCAGTCTAGAACAGTAGTCTAGGCCTTCCTGTATTATATATAAGGAGGCCTCTGTAGCATACTTTCCCCCCAAGTGAATACACACTATTTATACTCTAATAGGTTATGGGCCCTCAGCTCTAACTGTGCCCCTCCATTAACTCCTTGTCTTACTTGTCCACTGTGCTTGCTCAACTACTATCTCCTCTACTCCCTAACTCTTTCCTACTTAGTTTATCTTTCTCCTTTATACTCCAAGTTTTTGGGAAGCTAAACTTAGCTAGTCATTAGCTAGTCAGTCCATAGTAGTTAGTAAGGACAAAAGATCTCCCTCCCAGGGGGTCTCTTCAGTGAACTGTTGGGTCTGTGCACTTCAGTGGGCCAGCCTTTAACCCACACAGCAATATCTCAGGTAGTCATCCCTGTAAGCTGTGAGGTGATACAACTGCTGTTAAAGTTAGTAGATGCCATAACACAGGCATTAGTAAAGTATTAGTTCGCACTTTGTGCACTTTAATGTAAATGCCACAATAGTGGCATTAGTAAAATACTTTCATTTCACACTTTTACACTTAGTTTACATTTCTTAATGTTTCTCCTTTTGTTTTGTAGTTGTAGGTCCACTGAGTGTTGCAAAACACTCAAACGCGATATAGTGGACACTATTTATCACGCCTTATGGTTTCCTGGGTACAACAGGACCAAACAAGTGCGCTTTCCTTATGTATCTAGAGATAGATACTAGATACTTGCTGAAAACAAAGTTAATCATATTACACTTGTTTGAACGCATTTTAGAGGGTTTCTTGCATTGTATCTGACTGCTTACTGTTAGAGTGTGAATAGTGTGTATTCAGTTGAGGGAAAGTATGCTACAGAGGCCTCCTTATATATAATACAGGAAGGCCTAGACTACTGTTCTAGACTGCTCAGGGTAGTGCTTCTAGCTTACCCTGACAGCTTCTAGTCTACTTCTGTTGCTATGATACCAATGCTTCTAGTCTACCCTGAGTGCTTCTAGGCAACCCTGATAGAAGCACCTCTGGTATCTATATAAGACCACTGGTTTCCAACCAGAACTCATTCTTCCTTTCCCTTCTATTCTACTACTATCTTATACTGTCTGTACATATAGCAGTAGACTATTGTAACATAGCCCCCTTAATGCTACATGTCAGACTATTTCTTGGATACAAGGCCAAGTCCTATTCTACATTTGTCATGCTTGATTCTAGCAAGAGGTTTGGTAAGACAGTCTGCAACCATATCATTGGTACCAACATGTATTGGATTGATGATACCAGACTCTACATTCTCTCTAAGCCAGTGGAACTTCAAGTCAAGATGCTTCATTCTACTATGATGTTCTGGATTCTTAGACACACTAATTGCAGACTGGTTGTCAATACAAAGAGTAGATGCCTTAGTAAAGGTATATCCAAATTCACCAAGTAGGCTTCTCATCCATTTGAGCTCTTTGCCTGCTTCAACAGCTGCCATGTACTCTGCTTCAGTAGAAGACAGTGCAACACAAGTCTGCAGCTTAGAAGACCAGCTGACTGCACCATTGCCAATCATAACACAATAGCCACCAGTAGATCTACCAGTGTCTTTGCATGCACCATGATTTGCATCAGAGTATGTGATAAACAGCTCCTTAGCATCATCTTGCCTGTACACAAGCTCATAGTCCTTAGTGCCTTGCAAGTATCTAAATACATGCTTGACAGCCTTCCAATGACTTGGGTTAGGATTGGAGTTGTACTTAGCAAGTGTACCAACAGCAAATGAGATGTCAGGTCTAGTACATTGAGCCAAGTAGGTGAGAGTGCCAACAGCAGACAAGTAGGGAACCTTGGACATGAACTCTACATCCTCATCAGAGAGGGTTTGAGTTTTCTCTAGTACAAGTCCTGGATCCATGGGAGTAGAGATTGGATTGCAATCAGTAAAGCCATACTGCACAAGCATGTCATTAATGTACTGTTGCTGGGATAAGGAGATAGTGTGTTTGGCAGAATCAACACTGATTTTCATGCCTAACAGCCAAGTAGTAGGTCCAATATTCCTGAGTTTAAAGTGACTCTCTAGCTCTTTGATTGTGGAATCAATCTTAGAGGTTGAGTTTGATGCAAGTGTAATGTCATCAATATACACAGGAATAATGACTAGGACTCCTTCTTTGGCATACACATAGATGCTCCTATCTGATTCCAATCTGCTATAACCCATGCTACTAAGAGCTGCATGCAGTTTCTTGTTCCATTGTCTAGCTGATTGCTTGAGACCATATATAGACTTTTTGAGTTTACAAACATAGTCTGGTCCAAGCTGCTCAAAGCCAGCAGGCTGTTGCATATAAATATCCTCTTCCAAGTCTCCATTCAGGAAGGCAGATGAGATGTCAATAGAGTGCAGATGGTAGTTGTGTTTAGCTGCTAGTGCAATAATGGTTCTGATTGAAGCCATTCTGAATGTGGGTGCAAAGACTTCAGTGAAGTCCAAGCCAGGTCTCTGAGAGAACCCCTTTGCAACTAGTCTAGCTTTGTATCTTTCAACTGAGCCATCTGCATTCCTCTTTACTTTGAACACCCATTTACTACCAATTGCCTGTCTGTCCTTTGGCAACAAGGCCAATTCCCAAGTACCATTGTCCATAAGAGCCTTAAGCTCATCTGTAGCTGCCTGTCTCCATAGTTCTGCATCTGGTGCTTTCATTGCCTGTTTGTATGTATTAGGCTCTGTAACACCAGTAGCAGTAGCAACACCACTGAACTCTTCTTCATCATCAGCAACATCTGCTTCAGATTCAGAAGAAGTCTCAGGGATTGCAGGGGAGTGTCTGACTTTCCACCATTCACCAGGAGGTTGAATATTCCTTCTGGTTCTCCTAAGAGCTAAAGGAGGAGTTACTGGATTGGGTGTGAATTGTCTGACAGGAGTGCATGGCAAGGAGATTGGTTGAGGACTAGGTGACTGTAGTGGAGTGGCAAGTACAAGTGGAGAAGGAGGAGGTTCATATTCTGCTTGAACAGGCAGTACAAGAGGAGAATGCTCATTGTCTGGCTGCATTGGCAGATGAACTACAGATGAAGAAATAGTGGGAGTGGCTGACTGATTTGTAGGAATGTCATACCCCCCTAAATCTGGCATGTCACTGCCATTGACAGGATTTACAGTATCTGGAGATGGAATGGAGTTCATCACAGTGGGTTTTATCCCAGGAAAGTATCTCTCATCAAACTCAGCTCTTTCTGAGATAATGAACTTCCTTGTTACTGGATTGTAAAACTGCCACCCTTTATATCCTGCTGGATAACCAACAAAGACACATTTCTCCATATGTGATCCAAAAGATCTCCTTTTGTCCTTTTGTACATGGACATATGCTAAACATCCAAATACTCTGAGATGTGTCACATCAGGTTTCTTACAGTGCCAAGCTTCATAGGGAGTCCTGTCTTTTAATGAGACAGTAGGGCATTTATTAAGAACATGCAGCACTGCCATGAAACAATGAAACCAAAATTGCACTGGCAAGTTGGCTTCTGTTAACATGGCTGTAACTAAGTCTGCAACTGTTCTGTTTGCCCTTTCAACATCCCCATTTTGCTGTGGCCTGTTTCTGACTGTGTGATGTCTCTGGATACCATTATCAATGCAGTACTGATTAAATTCATTGGACATGAACTCAGAGCCTTTGTCTTCTCTTATGCATTTAATGCTAGAGTTGTGCAAGTTCTCAGCATATGCTTTGAACTGCTTAAAGGCATCAAAGGTGTCTGATTTCCTTCTGAGTCCAAAACCACATTTGAATCTAGTACAGTCATCAACAAAGATGATCCAATACTGGTAACCACCTATAGACTTGACTTGGATTGGGCCTTTCAAATCCATATGCACCAGTTCAAGAGGTTTTAAAGCTCTAGAATCTGAAGTGGGAAATGGACTAGCATGCATTTTGCCTGAAAGGCATGGCTCACAGACTGGGTCTGATTTGGAGTTATTGCCAAGATGCATGCCAGTTACCATGTGCATGGAATGAAGTTGCTTAACACTAGCATGATTGTAGTGGCCAAATCTCCTATGCCAAAGTCCAAGGTCCAGTGGGAGAGTAGAGGAGAGGTTTGCAGATTCTAGGCAAGCAGAGACAGTAATCCCATCCAGGAATGCAGCATTGTGGCTATTAATACTAGCTGTGAAAAGCTGTCTACTGGATTGATTAAAGTGAATGAATTGAGAATCAATGGATATATCATAGCCTTTGTGTCTGACAAGAAAGAGAATGGAAAGAAGATTGCTTTGTAATTGTGGAACATGAAGAACTCTAGTAAATAAAAGAGATTGTGTTTCCACACCATTAATAAATGGTCTGAAGAGAATGCTTCCAACACCAGAAGAATATATAGTAGTGTTGTCAGCTAGTCTAATAGGGATCTGGCAGGATTTATAATCTCTGAGCCAGTGTTTATGTGGAGTCATGTGGGATGTGGCTCCTGAGTCTGCATTCCAATCATAGTTAGCATGATGGGAAAGTGGGTTATCTAATTGTACTTGTGAAAAGATACTTGCCTTTCCTGCTGATTCCTGGGAATTGACTGCCTTTGCCTCTGCCTGTTTTGCTAAAAATAAAGAACACCTTTTGAAGGAATGACCTTGTTTACCACAGAAGTAACAAGGAGGATAAGTGGTAGTAGCAGAGCTAGATTGCTTCTGTTTTCCCTTGTCTGTGGAGACCTTGTTTGCAACCTCTGAGACTTGAGGTGCAGATCTCCTTATCCTCTGAGTTTCCTCAGTGTGGAATGCTAGGGTGATAGAAGCTCTATCCAGTTTGTCACTCTGCATCAGGTTTGACACAAAATTACTGTACTGATCTGGAAGAGCCCTAATCATGGCCATACACAACAACTCCTCATCCAGCTGTTTCAGAGTGAAGTCCCTAGGTCTCAGATTGTTAATCTGCTGCATTGCTGCAGTGACCCTATTTGCAAGTGACTGCAAGGACTCCTCCTCTGTTTTTCTGATGCTGAACAAGTCATCATAGGCATTAAATCTGGCACCAGGTTTTTGCTGGAGGTGCACAGACTTTAAGGCTTCCCATATTGCAACAGGGTCATCCTCTATCCCAATCAGATGCACAGTCTGAGATGACTCTACACTAAGGTATAGCCATCCAGCTGCTTTCTGGGCTTTACTGTCCCAGTCATCCTGTCTTTGTATTTGCAACTCATAATCTTTAGAGGATTCCATGGCTTCAGGTCTCTTTTTGATGCCACACACAATGTGCAACAGCTGATGAGCCCTGAACCAGGCTTGGATTTCTCCACTCCATTGATTGTAGTTGTCAAGTCCCAGTTTTTTAATATCTGGTCCTTTAGACATGGTGGATTATGGTAAATGCAGCAAGGGAGAGGGGTGTGTAAAAGGAATTAAAGGTGCAAGTCAACTAGAATGCAACCAAGCCCTTGATAATGTTGAAGTTCAAACCGAACTCTGCAATTGTACTACTGTAAGCAGTCAGATACAATGCAAGAAACCCTCTAAAATGCGTTCAAACAAGTGTAATATGATTAACTTTGTTTTCAGCAAGTATCTAGTATCTATCTCTAGATACATAAGGAAAGCGCACTTGTTTGGCCCTGTTGTACCCAGGAAACCATAAGGCGTGATAAATAGTGTCCACTATATCGCGTTTGAGTGTTTTGCAACACTCAGTGGACCTACAACTACAAAACAAAAGCAGAAACATTAAGAAATGTAAACTAAGTGTAAAAGTGCGAAATGAAAGTATTTTACTAATGCCACTATTGTGGCATTTACATTAAAGTGCACAAAGTGCGAACTAATACTTTACTAATGCCTGTGTTATGGCATCTACTAACTTTAACAGATAAAGGTAGGGTTCTAGGACAGCCAAAAGAAATTAAAGGATGAGGGAAAGGAAAAGAAGTGAAAAAAAAGTGAGGGAGGGGTAGGGAGGGGTAGGGAGGGGAATAGGGGAATGGGGAATGGATTGTTGTCCTTTGGTCTTCTTCACCACCAGTAAGTGTATGTCAACACCTTTAAACTACAGTGCAGTTGTACCACCTCACAGCTCACAGGGATGACTACCTGAGATATTGCTGTGTGAGTTAAAGGCTGGCCCACTGAAGTGCACAGACCCAACAGTTCACTGAAGAGACCCCCTGGGAGGGAGGTCTTTTGTCCTTACTGACTACTATGGACTGACTAGCTAATGACTAGCTAAGTTTAGCTTCCCAAAAACTCGGAGTACAAAGGAGAAAGATAAACTAAGTAGGACAGAGTTAGGGAGTAGAGGAGATAGTAGTTGAGCAAGCACAGTGGACAAGTAAGACAAGGAGTTAATGGAGGGGCACAGTTAGAGCTGAGGGCCCATAACCTGTTAGAATGTGAATAGTGTGTATTCAGTTGAGGGAAAGTATGCTACAGAGGCCTCCTTATATATAATACAGGAAGGCCTAGACTACTGTTCTAGACTGCTCAGGGTAGTGCTTCTAGCTTACCCTGACAGCTTCTAGTCTACTTCTGTTGCTATGATACCAATGCTTCTAGTCTACCCTGAGTGCTTCTAGGCAACCCTGATAGAAGCACCTCTGGTATCTATATAAGACCACTGGTTTCCAACCAGAACTCATTCTTCCTTTCCCTTCTATTCTACTACTATCTTATACTGTCTGTACATATAGCAGTAGACTATTGTAACACTTACAGTAGTACAATTGCAGAGTTCGGTTTGAACTTCAACAGGTTATGGGCCCCGGCCTCTAAAACTTAATACAAAGTTCTTTCTGTGTGTTGCTGTTGCTTCAACTGTTATTACAGTTACTTGGCCTAGCTATTAGTCTTATCAGACTACAAATTTCGTCTCAGAGACACTTCTTGACTTGGGGTACTTGATCAAAATGTCTGATCCTTCTTCCTCCAAATTCAAAGTACTGTCTAATACAAACTATTCTGAATGGAGTGGTTGTATGAAGGCTTGGCTAATGAAGATGGGTTATTGGAAGTTGGTGAGTGGCAAAGAGAATAAGCCCACTAAAGATAGTGATGCTCTCGAGTTATGGGAGCAAAGAGCAGAGAAGGCAGCAGGTGAAATATTCCTGGCTGTAGACTGTGATCAAAGGGTGTACTTCAAAGATTATGAAGAGGACCCAGTGATGATGTGGAAGCTTCTGGAGCAAGCCCATGTCCAAAAGAAGCCTGGAGCGAGATTTAATGCCTATGATGAGCTGTTTGGCATTCAAAAGAAGGAAGAGGAGTCCCTTACAGAACTAGGAATTCGCATTTCTAAGAGTATGGGGGACATTCAAGCACTAAGGCCAGCAGGCTTTACAATAGAGAAGTTAGATGAGGAACTCCAATGCATGTCACTCATTAGAGCCCTGCCAGAGGAGTATTCACACCTCACTTCTTCTCTCCTGCTGTTGGACACATTATCCAAAGATGTAATCCTACAAGCCTTTAGAGCTGAAGAACTCAACCACCAGAGGCGAATTCAAATGGCAAATCGCACTCAAACTGGCTTGGACAATAGTATTTGCAAGTACTGCAAAGAAAAAGGGCACTGGATAAACAAATGTCCGGTTTTGAAAAAGCAAAAGAAGCAGAAGCAGAGTCAGAAAAAGGAGGAGAAAGGAGATAATGCCAACAAGGCAGAGGAGTCAAAGGCAGAGTCTAGTGTTGAATCTGCAGGAAATGCAAGTACTGTTTTGGTTCATAATGCACACTCCACAATGGCTAATATTTATGATTGGAACACAGACACAGGGGCCACTTCTCATATGACCCCTCACAAACACTGGATCCGAAATTATACTCCCTATAGAGTGCCTATTAGGCTTGCAGATAGTACTGTAATATACTCTGAAGGTGTAGGCAGTGTTCTGTTTCGTCCCTTCATTAATGGTGTCCAAAGTCGAGATGTAGAGTTATCTAGAGTGCTACATGTACCAGCCTTACAAAGTAATCTCCTAGCAGTGTTGTTCCTAACTAGACACAAAAGCTTTGATGTTCATATCTCTTCTCATACTATGCAATTTCGTCTTAATGGCAATTTACTGTTTACTGCTTCTATCAATGAAAGGAATATTGGTTACTTGGATGGCATTACAGTAGACAAGTCTGAGAGTGTGCATTTGACATCAACTCTGCCTCTTGATCTCGCTCTGTGGCACAGGAGATTAGGCCACCACAACTATAATGATGTTAAAATGCTCTTTGACAAAAATATGGTTGCTGGGATGACTATCAATTCAAAGACAAAGCCAGATCCAATTTGTGAGCCATGTCTAGCTGGTAAAATGCATGCTAGTCCCTTTAAATCCTCTGAACATCGAAGTGGAAAGCTCTTAGAGCTAGTACACACAGATGTGCACCATGTTGGAGTCCCTACACATTCTGGTTACAAGTACTGGGTGTCATTTATAGATGATTACTCGCGTTACAAGGTCATTGTGCCTATTAAAACCAAGGATGCAGTGTTCGAAGCTTTTAAGCAGTTCAAAGCATTTGCTGAGAACCAGCTTGATTGCAAAATCAAAGCACTTAGGGATGACAAAGGAGGTGAATACATGTCTAATGCATTCATAAAGTACACTAATGAGTGTGGCATTGTAAGGCAGCATACAGTTAGAAACAGACCACAACAGAATTGTTAGAGTGTAAATATAGTGTATTCACTTGGGGGGAAAGTATGCTACAGAGGCCTCCTTATATATAATACAGGAAGGCCTAGACTACTGTTCTAGACTGCTCAGGGTAGTGCTTCTAGCTTACCCTGACAGCTTCTAGTCTACTTCTGTTGCTATGATACTAGTGCTTCTAGACTACCCTGAGTGCTTCTAGTCTACCCTGAGTGCTTCTAGGCAACCCTGATAGAAGCACCTCTGATATCTATATAAGACCACTGGTTTCCAACCAGAATCCATTCTTCCTTTCCCCTCCTGTCTATCATTACATACTATACTATTCTATCCTCTTACTATCCTCTATCCTAGTATGTCTGTATATATAGGAGTAGACTATTGTAACATAGCCCTCTTAATCCTATATGTAACAGACTATTTCTTGGTAACAAGTCCAAGTCCTATTCTGCATTTATCATGCTTGATTCTGGCAAGAGGTTTGGTAAGACAGTCTGCAACCATATCATTAGTGCCAACATGAATTGGAGTAATAATCCCTGCTTCCACATTCTCTCTAAGCCAATGGAACTTCAAGTCAAGATGCTTCATTCTACTATGATGTTCTGGATTCTTAGACACACTAATTGCAGACTGGTTGTCAATACAAAGAGTAGATGCCTTAGTAAAGGTATATCCAAATTCACCAAGTAGGCTTCTCATCCATTTGAGCTCTTTGCCTGCTTCAACAGCTGCCATGTACTCTGCTTCAGTAGAAGACAGTGCAACACAAGTCTGCAGCTTAGAAGACCAGCTGACTGCACCATTGCCAATCATAACACAATAGCCACCAGTAGATCTACCAGTGTCTTTGCATGCACCATGATTTGCATCAGAGTATGTGATAAACAGCTCTTTAGCATCATCTTGCCTGTACACAAGCTCATAGTCCTTGGTGCCTTGCAAGTATCTAAATACATGCTTGACAGCCTTCCAATGAGTTGGATTAGGATTGGAGTTGTACTTAGCAAGTGTACCAACAGCAAATGAGATGTCAGGTCTAGTGCATTGAGCCAAATAGGTGAGAGAGCCAACAGCAGACAGATATGGAACTTTAGACATAAACTCTACATCCTCATCAGAGAGGGTTTGAGTCTTTTCTAGTGCAAGTCCAGGATCCATAGGAGTAGAGATTGGGTTGCAACCAGTAAAGCCATACTGAACAAGCATGTCATTAATGTACTGTTGCTGGGATAAGGAGATAGTGTGTTTGGCAGAATCAACACTGATTTTCATGCCTAACAGCCAAGTAGTAGGTCCAATATTCCTGAGTTTAAAGTGACTCTCTAGCTCTTTGATTGTGGAATCAATCTTAGAGGTAGAGTTTGATGCAAGTGTAATGTCATCAATATACACAGGAATAATGACTAGGACTCCTTCTTTGGCATACACATAGATACTCCTATCTGATTCCAGTCTGTTATATCCCATGCTACTAAGAGCTATATGAAGCTTCTTATTCCACTGTCTGGCAGATTGCCTTAGACCATAAATAGACTTTTTGAGTTTACACACATAGTCTGGTCCAAGTTGCTCAAAGCCAGCAGGCTGTTGCATATAAATATCCTCTTCCAAGTCTCCATTCAGGAAGGCAGATGAGATGTCAATGGAATGCAAGTGGTAGTTGTGCTTAGCTGCTAGTGCAATAATGGTTCTGATTGAAGCCATTCTGAATGTGGGTGCAAAAACTTCAGTGAAGTCTAAGCCAGGTCTCTGAGAGAACCCCTTTGCAACTAGTCTAGCTTTGTATCTTTCAACTGAGCCATCTGCATTCCTCTTAACTTTGAACACCCATTTACTACCAATTGCCTGTCTGTCCTTTGGCAACAAGGCCAATTCCCAAGTACCATTATCCATGAGTGCTTTAATCTCATCAGCAGCTGCCTGTCTCCATAGTTCTGCATCTGGTGCTTTCATTGCCTGTTTGTATGTATTAGGCTCTGTAACACCAGAGGCAACACCACTGAACTCTTCTTCATCATCAGCAATATCTGCTTCAGACTCAGAAGATGTTTCAGGGATAGCAGGAGAGTGTCTAACTTTCCACCATTCACCAGGAGGTTGAATATTCCTCCTAGTCCTTCTTTGAGCTAAAGGAGGACTAACTGGATTTGGTGTAAAGTGTCTGACTGGAATTTGTGGTAAAGAGGCTGGTTGTGGACTAGGAGATGGTGGTAGAGATACTGGTTCTGGACTAGGGGATTGTAGAGGTATAGGAAGTGCAAGTGGAGAAGGAGCATCAAGGTCTACTTCAACAGGAATAAAAGGAGGTCTGTCATTATTTGACAACATTGGCAAATAGATCACAGAAGATGAGATAGAGGGAGTGGCTGACTGATTTCTAGGAATGTCATACCCCCCTAAATCTGGCATGTCACTACCATTGACAGGATTTATGTCATGAGGTACAGGAATGGAGTTCATCACAGTGGGTTTAATCCCAGGAAGATATCTCTCATCAAACTCAGCTCTTTCTGAGATAATGAACTTCCTTGTTACTGGATTATAGAACTGCCACCCTTTATAACCTGCTGGATAGCCAACAAAAATGCACTTCTCCATATGTGATCCAAATGATCTCCTTTTGTCCTTCTGCACATGGACATATGCTAAACATCCAAATACTCTGAGATGAGATACATTAGGTTTCTTACAGTGCCATGCTTCATAGGGAGTTCTGTCTTTTAATGAGACAGTAGGGCATTTGTTGAGAACATGTAGCACAGCCATGAAGCAGTGAAACCAGAATTGCACTGGTAAGTTTGCTTCTGTTAACATGGCTGTTACTAAGTCTGCAACTGTTCTGTTTGCCCTTTCAACATCCCCATTCTGCTGTGGCCTGTTCCTAACTGTATGATGTCTCTGGATACCATTATCAATGCAGTACTGATTGAAGTCATTGGACATGAACTCAGATCCCTTATCCTCTCTAATTGTTTTAATTTTAGAGGAATGCAAGTTCTCAGCATAAGCTTTGAACTGTTTAAATGCATCTAGGGTATCTGATTTCTTTCTGAGTCCAAAACCACATTTGAATCTAGTACAGTCATCAACAAAGATGATCCAATACTGGTAACCACCAATGGACTTGACTTGGATTGGGCCTTTCAAATCCATATGCACTAATTCCAGAGGATGTGATGCTCTGGAATCTGAAGTGGGAAATGGACTAGCATGCATTTTGCCTGAAAGGCATGGCTCACAGACTGGGTCTGATTTGGAGTTATTGCCAAGATGCATGCCAGTTACCATGTGCATGGAATGAAGTTGCTTAACACTAGCATGATTGTAGTGCCCAAATCTCCTATGCCAAAGTCCAAGGTCCAGTGGGAGAGTAGAGGAGAGGTTTGCAGTTTCAAGACAGGCAGGCACAGTGATCCCATCCAGGAATGCAGCATTCTGGCTATTAATACTAGCTGTGAACAGTTCTCTACTAGTTTGGTAAAAATGAATGAAATCTGAGTCAATATTAATATTGTAGTCTCTATGTCTGACAAGAAAGAGAACTGAAAGAAGGTTGTTTTGAAGTTGTGGAACATGAAGAACTCTAGTGAATAAAAGAGATTGTGTTTCCACACCATTGATAAATGGTCTAAATAAAATGCTCCCAACACCAGAAGAATAAATAGTGGTGTTGTCAGCTAGTCTAATAGGTATATGATAGGGTTTGTAATCCCTGAGCCAATGCTTGTGTGGAGTCATGTGGGATGTGGCTCCTGAGTCTGCATTCCAATCATAATTAGCATGATGGGAAAGAGGGTTATCTAATTGTACTTGTGAAAAGATACTTGCCTTTCTTGCTGATTCCTGGAGATTTGCTGCCTTTGCCTTTGCCTGTTCAGCTAGAAATAGATTGCATCTCTTAAAAGAGTGACCCATTTTGCCACAAAAGAGACAAGGAGGATAAGTGGTGGGGGCAGAGCTGGACTGCTTCTGCTTGCCCTTGTGATTGGTAGCCACTTTGTTTGCAACCTCTGAGACTTGAGGTGCAGATCTCCTTGTTCTCTGAGTTTCCTCAGTGTGGAATGCCTGGGTGATAGAGGCTTTATCCAGTTTGTCACTAAGCATCAAAGATGACACAAAGTGACTATAGTCTTCTGGTAAAGCCCTGATCATAGCCATGCACAATAACTCCTCATCCAGCTGTTGCAGAGTGAAGGATTCAGGTCTCAGATTTGAAATCTGCTGCATTACTGCATCAACCCTATTTGCAAGTGACTGCAAAGACTCTTCATCTGTCTTTCTGATGCTGAACAAGTCATCATATGCATTGAATCCGGCACTAGGCTTTTGCTGAAGGTGCACAGATTTCAAAGCTTCCCAAATAGCAAGAGAGTCATGCTCTATCCCTTTCAGATGCACTCTCTGAGATGGTTCTACTGTGAGGTATAGCCACCCAGCAGCTTTCTGAGCCTTATTGTCCCAGTCATCCTGTCTCTGCAATTGCAACTCATAATGTGGGGAAGACTCCTTGGCATCAGGTCTAGACTTTTGGCCACTAACAATGTGCCAAAGCTGTTCAGACCTGAGCCATGCTTGGATTTCTCCACTCCACTGGTTATAGTTGGTAAGTCCCAGTTTTTGAATATCTGGTCCTCCCATTGCAAGAGAAAACAAAGGGATGTGGTAAAAACAGGCAGAAAAAGGGAAGAGTAAAAGATGCAAAATAAGCAAGTCAACTAGAATGCAACCAAGTCCTTGAAAAAGGTAGGGTTCTAGTGACTGCTGAGAAAGTGAAAAGGGTAGGTGTGGGAAAGGTGATTAAAAAAAAAAGGGAAGAGAGTTGGTGGGGAAGATAATGAAGTCCTGGGGTCTTCTTCAACCACCAGTGTGTGCAAGTCAACACAATTTAACTACAGTGCAGTTGTACCACCTCACAGCTCACAGGGATGACTACCTGAGATATTGCTGTGTGGGTTAAAGGCTGGCCCACTGAAGTGCACAGACCCAACAGTTCACTGTAGAGACCACCTGGGGATGGTCTTTTGTCCTTACTAACTACTATGGACTAACTAGCTATTGACTGGCTAAGTTTAGTAGCCAAAAAAGCGGAGCAAAAAGGAGAAACAATTTAACCCAAGGGCAAAAGAGTTAAGTCAAAAGAGGAGTGGTAAAGGGAGCAGTCACAGTGGTCAAGTAGGACAAGGAATGAGGTGTTACAATAGTCTACTCCTACATGTACAGACATACTAGGATAGAGGATAGTAAGAGGATAGAATAGTATAGTATGTAATGATAGACAGGAGGGGAAAGGAAGAATGGGTTCTGGTAGGAAACCAGTGGTCTTATATAGATACCAGAGGTGCTTCTATCAGGGTAGCCTAGAAGTACTCAGGGTAGACTAGAAGCACTCAGGGTAGTCTAGAAGCACTGGTATCATAGCAACAGAAGTAGACTAGAAGCTGTCAGGGTAAGCTAGAAGCACTACCCTGAGCAGTCTAGAACAGTAGTCTAGGCCTTCCTGTATTATATATAAGGAGGCCTCTGTAGCATACTTTCCCCCCAACTGAATACACACTATTCACACTCTAACAGTACCACAAGATATTGACTGGAGACAGCAAGATAGAGAACTTATTGAAAATGCTGCTAAACTTATATGCCCTTTCATTTTTCTATGTCATATCTATATCTAATGCTATGTCCAAAAGGCTAGGAAGGAGTGCAAACAACTCCAGAAATATACATTGAACTGGGTGACTTTTGAAATTATGAAGACAGTACTCAAAAATAAGCATAGCCACAAATCAAAACTTGACTGTGGTTATATCCCCCCATCCCAAATGTCCATCAATTGAGGCAAGATGAATGCCAGTGATGCAGGGAGCGATGAAGAGCAGAGTAGTAAAGGAGGGAGCAATAGAGATACCACTGATGAAGAAGACAATGGAGATGTTGATGACAATGGAGAAGAGGACAGTGGTAAAGAGGATGGTGTTCAATAGCAGGGAAAGAAATGGGGGTACTATGAAGACAGTGATGATGAGGGACCAAGTGAGGAGATTAGTAGTGGCTCAGTACACAAAAAGCTGAAGATAGTAAAAAAGAGAGGAAAAAAGTGAAAATAATCTCTACTTCTAGTTTATGGTAATAACTACAAAAATATCTGTTCTTTCTATAGTATATAATGTTCTTTTTTCACCCTTTATCTTTGCAATTCTCATTGTATATGATCAAAGTGTGATTAGTGTTGTGAATCTTTAATATTTCAAAGTGAAATTGAAGACAATCACCACTTAATTGGAATTCTAAGTCTTACTCATTTGTTGAGTTTCCAACACTTTATTTCAGAATTTAGCTACATATTTATGAGGCTACTACCAACACAAACTATCAACAAAATCTACATTTTCTACTGAAATCCGGATTGTTTTTCACAACCCACTAGGGTTCACAGTGGTAGTAGTACAAAAACAAGGTATAACAGCAGCCTGAACAAGATCGTTATCTGTTGCTCTTTTGACAATAAGAGTGAGATCATTATAATAGAGACCTTTCTGGGTCACTCGTGCCCAAGATCCTGAGGGCATTGGCATTATACTATTGTTATTGCTGAGGAAAGTTTTATCTTCATTGCATAAACATATGGCTCGAGAGGTGAAATAATTATATACAGAATATTTCATAAGTTTCTGTATATCAGTTATTCCATATATCTCAATAAAAATCCTGCAAGAAAGTGTACTACAATGGTGAACATAGAAGGTATCTTCTATATATGAATGAAGACTCCTAGCTTCTTTTAGTGTATTGACAATGTCTTCTTCAGATCCAAACTGCAAGATTTTGAGCAATGTAATGTATAGTAGTTGGTGTATACTCACCAGAGTAGGAAGCATTCATAGCTGTATGTCATTCTTCTCTATAATGGATCCCCTCCCTATATATAACCTATCTCATTGCTTCAGGCTATCAACCATCATGGCTAACCTCTGCACCTCCTCTCCACTTATTGAGGATATTTGTATAGGCACTTGGTAAGTCAAACGTTCAATGAAGCTTTTATCTTTATCTACTAAGAAACCACCTATTGAGGATAATGTATAAATATTAGCATAAACATATCAAATGCTGCAACTTACCCAAATATTCTTTGTCGCCCTTCTTACTACTCTCACTATCTTCTAAATAAACTTCAGCTTCAAGGTCAAGAAAATAACATTATAACTAGTCAGACATTGCACTGTAGGTGGATACTATACTCACTTGTATATCTTGTGTATATGCCATATAAAAAAGTTAAAAGAGAAATCAATAATGTATAAACCTAATATTTTTGAACTCAAGTTTGGAATACCATAGATGTGCATGTATTCACCAACACATTATCAAAAACATACTAATATATGATATACATGGTATAAAACATACTAATATATAATATACATGGTATATATGTTCCATAATTATAGTAGTACAAATGTAACTATTATCTATTATCTATATATATATCAACATCAATATAGTAAAGAAACAAAAGATGAAAGGGTCTACCAAATTGATGTTGATAATTATTTATAGTGAAGTGATATTTTTGATCAAATAACACCAAAGCTTATGATATCTTAACAAGTGTATATGAAAAGTATTATCAAAGCAATAACACTTCTCTATTTCAACCAAAAATTCAAACTCAGAAAATTTCCTTTTCACTCTTTTCTCGACAATTATGAAGTAACTTATGTAATATAGTACAGTTGATTATATTAGAATACAAATCTTGTGCATAAGTAGCTATCTCAAAGAAAGTCACTAAAACATTTTGATGTATGAAAACATAAGCAAGTATAAAAGATTAGATATAAACTAGATGGTATGTCCCTTCAGTGACATGTTATACCAGACTATTTGATACATTTGGCAGGGCCTAGAAACGAAAAGGAGAGACTGAAATTATATTAATCTCTTCTAACAATAGAAAAGGTGATAATAACAATAATTTTTAGTAAGTCCACTAGCTTTTAGTTGATTCTGTTTGCACTCACTGACTGTCTTTAAACATCAGCATTCACTATATTTTACTTCAAAAAAAAAAGTGTGTTAAACAACTTCAAGGCTGGTCAGACCAGGGCTGCTGCAATTTATCATTGTGTTAGCATTGTAATCTGCTTATGCATATAGTAAGCTTGGTATTTATTTCATTTAAAGGGAATCTTGGCTCAGCATTTTGTCATATCTAGGCTCCGTTTTGGGTTCTGTACTCTTTTGCTTTGAATCACTCTGCTTCTAGTTATGTGAACTGCCAAATACTTGGCTGAATATTCCAGTAGCATTGAAGTATCTAAACAGCCGTTTCCAGATATGCCTGTCACTGAAGAATTTAATTGTTTAGCCACTTGTCCTAGGTTTTACCTCTACTTGCTATCTATGAAAGACATACCCAGGACACTCTAGATAAAGTGCCTGACCATTTCATTGCTCTTTCTGCATACTTTGCATATAATGGAGTTTTTCTTTTGGTGTGGCAAAGGTATATGTAGTTTAGAGTAATATGACTGGTTTTTAGCTAAACAAGTAGGCTTGTGTTTATTCTGGCAAGGTTATGTATGTTTTGCAGTACATAGAGGGAGGATATACTTAGTCATATCTAACTAGCTTCTTGTATTATGAGGACCTAGTGAAGAATTCATTGACTTTTTAGAGTAGGCCTTTTCATATATGCTGTTTTGCTTCTCATTTGCTTATGAGCAAAATTTTTCGATAGGAAGGTAGCCTGCCTTCTAGATGAGGTTTCTTCTGCTGCTTTTTTTCATCTCACCATCAGTCTTTTCATTACTCAGGATTACCTGGTGACTAACAACATAATTTCAATTTTGATGTCTAGAACTGTGTTATTTATTTATTTGATTTATTTATATACATAGTCCATTCATAGACTTTACAGCTAACTAAGTGCCTTGTCAGGCTCAAGATCAATACTATCAAGCAAGTTATTTGCAAGAAGAGAAAAACAATCTATATAGAGAAGTTTCCAGAGCTCATAGAAGTTTTCAAATTGATTTTGGAATCATCAGCAAATCCTGTTTTTAGTCTGACTTGAGCCATAGTAAGCCATAGCATCTGTGGTGTTTGAGTGAAAACAGTGTGTATTTGGTTGGGGGGAAAAGTAGGCATAAGTGCCTCCTTATATATGTTTGGAGAGTGTGCACAGACCACCTAGTAGTTTGGCCTTGTTTGTGTACCAGGTGTCCCTGGTACAATATATAAGCCCACTGGTCTGATGCCACTCCCCATTCTTCCTTTCCCCCACTTCACTACTACAACTTCTACTCTACTTATCATATCTTTATATATTATCTATGTAGTAGTGTCTGGGTATGTAGGACTAGAGTATTGTAACATAGCCCCCTTAGTCCTGCATATCCTAGACTATTTGCTGGACACAAGTCCTAGTCCTATTCTACAATTATCATGTTTGATTCTGGCAAGAGGTTTGGTGAGGCAGTCTGCAATCATATCATTTGTGCCAACATGAATGGGTGTGATGATGCCTGCTTCAACATTCTCTCTAAGCCAATGGAATTTCAAGTCTAAGTGCTTCATTCTACTATGATGCTCTGGGTTTTTGGACACACTGATTGCAGACATATTGTCAATGCAAAGAGTAGAGGGTTTGTCAAAGGTGTATCCAAATTCCCCAAGTAGACTTCTCATCCATTTCAACTCCTTGCCTGCTTCAACAGCTGCCATGTACTCTGCTTCAGTAGAAGACAATGCAACACAAGTTTGGAGCTTGGAAGACCAGCTAACTGCACCAGTCCCAATCTTGACACAATAGCCACCAGTTGATCTACCAGTGTCTTTGCATGCTCCATGGTTTGCATCAGAGTAGGTAATGAACAGCTCCTTGGAATCATCTGACTTGTACACAAGCTCATAATCCAATGTGCCTTGCAAGTATCTAAATACATGCTTAACAGCTTTCCAATGAGTTGGATTAGGGTTTGAGTTGTACTTAGCAAGTGTACCAACTGCAAAGGCAATATCAGGCCTAGTGCATTGTGCAAGATAAGTCAGAGAGCCAACAGCAGACAAGTATGGGACTTTGGACATAAACTCTTCATCCTCATTAGATAGAGTCTGAGTTTTCTCTAGTACAAGTCCTGGGTCCATGGGAGTAGAGATGGGATTACAATCAGAGAAGCCATACTGATTCAGCATGTCTTTGATGTACTGTTGCTGAGACAGAGAGATAGAGTGGTTGGCAGAATCAACACTGATTTTCATACCAAGTAGCCAAGAGGTTGGTCCAATATTCCTGAGTTTAAAGTGACTCTCTAGCTCTTTGATTGTGGAATTAATCTTAGAGGTTGAGTTTGATGCAAGTGTAATGTCATCAATAAACACTGGAATTATGACTAGAACCCCTTCCTTGGCATACACATAAATACTCCTATCTGACTCTAGTCTCTTGTAACCCATGCTACTAAGAGCAATATGAAGCTTCTTGTTCCACTGCCTGGCAGATTGCCTTAGACCATAAATAGACTTTTTGAGTTTACACACATAGTCTGGTCCAAGTTGCTCAAAGCCAGCAGGCTGTTGCATATAAATATCCTCTTCCAAGTCTCCATTCAGGAAGGCAGATGAGATGTCAATGGAATGCAAGTGGTAGTTGTGCTTAGCTGCTAGTGCAATAATGGTTCTGATTGAAGCCATTCTGAATGTGGGTGCAAAGACTTCAGTGAAGTCTAAGCCAGGTCTCTGAGAGAACCCCTTTGCAACTAGTCTAGCTTTGTATCTTTCAACTGAGCCATCTGCATTCCTCTTAACTTTGAACACCCATTTACTACCAATTGCCTGTCTGTCCTTTGGCAACAAGGCCAATTCCCAAGTACCATTATCCATGAGTGCTTTAATCTCATCAGCAGCTGCCTGTCTCCATAGTTCTGCATCTGGTGCTTTCATTGCCTGTTTGTATGTATTAGGCTCTGTAACACCAGAGGCAACACCACTGAACTCTTCTTCATCATCAGCAATATCTGCTTCAGACTCAGAAGATGTTTCAGGGATAGCAGGAGAGTGTCTAACTTTCCACCATTCACCAGGAGGTTGAATATTCCTCCTAGTCCTTCTTTGAGCTAAAGGAGGACTAACTGGATTTGGTGTAAAGTGTCTGACTGGAGTTTGTGGTAAAGAAGCTGGTTGTGGACTAGGAGATGGTGGTAGAGATACTGGTTCAGGATTAGGAGACTGTAGAGGTACAGGAAGTGCAATTGGAGAAGGAGCATCCAGCTCTACTTCAACAGGAATAAAAGGAGGTTGGTCATTATTTGACACCATTGGTAAATGAACCACTGAAGATGAGATAGAGGGAGTGGCTGACTGATTTCTAGGAATGTCATACCCCCCTAAATCTGGCATGTCACTACCATTGACAGGATTTATGTCATGAGGTACAGGAATGGAGTTAATCACAGTTGGTTTAATTCCAGGAAAGTATCTCTCATCAAATTCAGCTCTTTCTGAGATAATGAACTTTCTGGTAACTGGATTGTAAAACTGCCACCCTTTGTAACCTGCTGGATAGCCAATAAAAATGCACTTCTCCATGTGTGATCCAAATGATCTCCTTTTATCCTTCTGTACATGTACATATGCTAAACATCCAAATACTCTCAAATGAGACACATCAGGTTTCTTACAGTGCCAAGCTTCATAGGGAGTTCTGTCTTTTAATGAGACAGTAGGGCATTTGTTGAGAACATGTAGCACAGCCATGAAGCAGTGAAACCAGAATTGCACTGGTAAGTTTGCTTCTGTTAACATGGCTGTTACTAAGTCTGCAACTGTTCTGTTTGCCCTTTCAACATCCCCATTCTGCTGTGGCCTGTTCCTAACTGTGTGATGTCTCTGGATGCCATTATCAATGCAGTACTGATTGAAGTCATTGGACATGAACTCAGATCCCTTGTCCTCTCTTATGCATTTAATGCTAGAGTTGTGCAAGTTCTCAGCATATGCTTTGAACTGCTTAAAGGCATCAAGGGTGTCTGATTTCTTTCTGAGTCCAAAACCACATTTGAATCTGGTACAGTCATCAACAAAGATGATCCAATACTGGTAACCACCTATAGACTTGACTTGGATTGGGCCTTTCAAATCCATATGCACTAATTCCAGAGGTTGTGATGCTCTGGAATCTGAAGTAGGGAAATGGATTGGCATGCATTTTGCCTGAAAGGCATGGCTCACAGACTGGGTCTGGTTTAGAGTTATTGCCAAGATGCATGCCAGTTACCATGTGCATAGGAATGAAGTTGCTTAACACTAGCATGATTGTAGTGGCCAAATCTCCTATGCCAAAGTCCAAGGTCCAGTGGGAGAGTAGAGGAGAGGTTTGCAGTTTCAAGGCAGGCAGGCACAGTGATCCCATCCAGGAATGCAGCATTCTGGCTATTAATACTAGCTAGTGAACAGTTCTCTACTAGATTGATAAAAATGAATGAAGTCTGAGTCAATATTAATATTGTAGTCTCTATGCCTAACAAGAAAGAGAACTGAAAGAAGGTTGTTTTGAAGTTGTGGAACATGAAGAACTCTAGTAAATAAAAGAGATTGTGTTTCCACACCATTAATGAATGGTCTGAATAAAATGCTTCCAACACCAGAAGAATAAATAGTGGTGTTATCAGCTAGTCTAATAGGTATATGATAGGGTTTGTAATCCCTGAGCCAATGTTTGTGTGGAGTCATGTGGGATGTGGCTCCTGAGTCTGCATTCCAATCATAATTAGCATGATGGGAAAGAGGGTTATCTAATTGTACTTGTGAAAAGATACTTGCCTTTCCTGCTGATTCCTGGGGATTTGCTGCCTTTGCCTTTGCCTGTTCAGCTAGAAATAGATTGCATCTCTTAAAAGAGTGACCCATTTTGCCACAAAAGAGACAAGGAGGATAAGTGGTGGGGGCAGAGCTGGACTGCTTCTGCTTGCCCTTGTGATTGGTAGCCACTTTGTTTGCAGCCTCTGAGACTTGAGGTGCAGATCTCCTTGTTCTCTGAGTTTCCTCAGTGTGGAATGCCTGGGTAATAGAAGCTTTATCCAGTTTGTCACTAAGCATCAAGGATGACACAAAGTGACTGTACTCTTCTGGCAAAGCTCTAATCATAGCCATGCACAACAACTCCTCATCCAGCTGTTGCAGAGTGAAGTTTTCAGGTCTCAGATTTGAAATCTGTTGCATTACTGCATCAACCCTATTTGCAAGTGACTGCAAAGACTCTTCCTCTGTTTTTCTGATGCTGAACAAGTCATCATATGCATTGAATCTGGCACCAGGCTTTTGCTGAAGGTGCACAGATCTTAAGGCTTCCCAAATGGCAACAGGGTCATGCTCTTTCCCTTGCAGATGCACTCTCTGAGATGGTTCTACTGTGAGGTATAGCCATCCAGCAGCTTTCTGGGCCTTATTATCCCAATCATCCTGTCTCTGCAGTTGCAACTCATAATGTGGGGAAGACTCCTTAGCATCAGGTCTAGACTTTTGGCCACTAACAATGTGCCAAAGCTGTTCAGACCTGAGCCATGCTTGGATTTCTCCACTCCACTGATTATAGTTGGTAAGTCCCAGTTTTTGAATATCTGGTCCTCCCATTGCAAGAGACAATAAAGGGATGTAGGAAAAAATAGGCAGAAAAGGGGAGAGTAAAAGATGCAAACTAAGCAAGTCAACTAGAATGCAACCAAGTCCTTGAAAAAGGTAGGGTTCCAGTAACTGCTGAGAAAAAGAAAAGAGTAGGTTTAGGAAAGATGATTAAAAAAAAAATAAAGAGAGTGTTGGTGGGGAATATAATGAGGTCCTGGGGCTTCTTCAACCACCAGTGTGTGCAAGTCAACACCTTTTAACTTCTGTGCAGTTGTTACTCCTCCCCAATCACTGGAATGACTACCAGAATATTTTGGAGGTAGGATGAAATCTGGCCCACTGAAGTGCACAGACCCAACAGTTCACTGAAGAGACCACCTGGGAATGGTCTTTTGTCCCTACTAACTACTATGGACTGACTACTATGGACTGACTAGTATCAGTAGTCAAACTTAGAGTCAAAGAAAAGAGGGGCAAGAGAGCAATCACTGGTGTATCAGAGGTGATAGGTGATAGGTGAGGACAGGATAAGGAAAGTGATAAATAGCACAGTCAGAGCTGAGGGCCCATAACCTGTTTGAGTGAAAACAGTGTGTATTTGGTTGGGGGGAAAAGTAGGCATAAGTGCCTCCTTATATATGTTTGGAGAGTGTGCACAGACCACCTAGTAGTTTGGCCTTGTTTGTGTACCAGGTGTCCCTGGTACAATATATAAGGCCACTGGTCTGATGCCACTCCCCATTCTTCCTTTCCCCCACTTCACTACTACAACTTCTACTCTACTTATCATATCTTTATGTATTATCTATGTAGTAGTGTCTGGGTATGTAGGACTAGAGTATTGTAACATGTGGTGATCCATAGTGACCCATAGTGATCCATAGATTTTGGTCATTTTCCATAGTGACCTATAGTGATCCATAGATTTTAGCTATTTTCCATAGTAACTTATAGTAGTCCATAGATTTCAGTCATTTTCCATAGCAACCCATAGTAACCCATAATAGTCCATAGATGTTGGTTATTTTCCATAGTGTCTCATAGATTTTGGCTATTTTCCATAGTGACCCATAGTGGCCCATAGATATCAATCATTTCCATAGTAACCCATAGTAACCCATAGTAACCCATAGTATCCATAGTGATCCATAGTATTCTATAGTAACTTATAGTAGTCTATAGATATTAATCATTTCCATAGTATTCTATAGATGCTATATAAATTTGTATAATGATATATAGTAATCTGTAGTATTTTGACTTAGAGTACTATTCTGCTTTTTGGATTAGATAAGCAAAACATCGGACTTGGACTTAGAAAGATTATTGAACTTAGAAAAAAAAAAATTTTTGAAGTTCAAATTTTGACTTCAGCAAAGTCACATGACCTGTGGCTGACATGGCATACTTTGAACTTCAACTTTTTTTTTTGCTTTGAAGTTTTCAACCTTCATCTTTGTAAGTCATTCTTTCCTCCTTTTCTTTTTACTGACATTCTTTTCTTAGATTCATTCCATTGTCATACATCTTTGCCATATCTGCTTATTGTCAGGACCTAGGAATGGAAGGAGTTGAGAAGATGTGATAGCTTGGGCATTTGGTATGTTTTGTGTCCACTTTTTTTCTCTTTTTTTAAATATATTTTCAACTTTCTCCTCTATATGTCTGACTTTTTCCTTCTTTTTTTATATATTTCCTCTCTTTCTAGTTATGTTTTCAATTCCCCTTCTCTTGTTTCATATGTTTCCAACTTTTTTCCTTGTTTTTTCATATGTTTTAAACTTTTTTCTTTCTTTCTATATGTTTTTGACTTTTTTTGCCTTTTTTGATATGTTTCCAACCTTTCCCTTTTTTGTCATGTTTCTGATTTTTTCTGTCTTTTCATTTATGTTTTCCGACTTGATATGTTTTTTTTTCCAACTTAGTATGTTTTTTTTTATGTTTTTTTCTCCGACTTTTTATGTTGTTTTCTATGTTTTTTTTTCAACTTTTTTTATGTTTTTTTATGTTTTTTTTTCCAACTTTTTTATGTTTTTTTTTTCAACTTTTTATGTTTTTTTGTCCAACTTTTTATGTGTTTTTGTCCAACTTTTTTTTGTCTTTTTTTAATTTCTTCTATGTAGTAATATAGTAATTATAGTAGTAAAAATAAAATGAATATAATAAAATGAATAATTCAATAAAGTATATATACTATTATAGTAGTACTATAGAGCACTCCATAGTGCTCCATAGTTGACCCAAGATTTGCTGATGATGCGGCAGATGTAGAACGAGAATCACTATATAAGCTCAAAGTAGGAAAATACCAGAATGAGTTATGATTATGCTGGGCACTCTATAGGGCTTCACTGGAATGATCATGAGGTAAAAAAAGGAAATATATACTAGACCTAATGTGCCACATACAATTATGTCCCTGCCCCCCTAATCCCTCTGTTGACTATTCCTAAATTGAACACGTTATACATGATATACTGCAGATATCCATGAAATTACCAGCTAGAAGTGAGTCTTATAATAGGAGAAAACACTTAGAAATTTTTAACTTCAACTTTCAGGCCGCCATTGGAGCAAGTGTTCTGCAGAATTAGAATACATAAACATAATATGAAAAAATTCTTAACAATAAAATATATAGTTTACTGAGTGAATGTTCACTGAGGATCATCAATTCAAAGGCAATGCACATGTAAATTAGTGGGATTCTAGCTACTATCATTTTTGGGAAAACAATTGACTGAGATATACAGAGTTCGCTGAGACTATAAACTTATGACTGAGGTTTATAGCTACTATTGTTTTGCAGGGTCATGAAGAAGAAACATATATGAGAAAACAGTTGATATTAATATACAAAGTTTACCATGTCCCTGTGTCAATAAAGTTTTGACTGAGGATCATCAACTCATAAACAAAGCCCATCATCCGTCATAGATTAGTAGGTTAACTTCTATTTTTGTCCACCATCATAGACTGATTTTGCTGAGTTAGAGCAGACAAATGCAACATGAGGAGACATTTGGCTTTGAACTGTGCCAATCACCATGTTAATAAACTTTTCACAAATTAGCAAACAAACAAAATAGTACAGGTAACTAGTTGCTACACAAGTTAAATTTTCTTTATAGTTATACCTTAGTTCATTATTTAAACCCTTTTGCCTATGATTGTAATGCATCATAACTAACCTCAAACCTCATAGTATAAACTTACTTGCACATTAACTACTCACATTCATGAAATGTCTGCTCATGCATTGAAAGAGAGTGCAACTATCGCAAAGATAGTTCCACTCCCTGTCAGCACCTATATATCCCCTATGGGTTATTTTTTTATTTTTTCCTCTTTCAAACAGACAAGTTACTGACTATGAATACAGCAATCATAACAAGTATCGATTTAGATGAAGTTCAATCTCTGCTATACCTACTAGCTCCTCTGCATTGCCAACCATATCAACTGCCCTCAACAATACTCCATTGGACATCCACCTAGATGCTGGTGACACCAATATCACCTATACTATTGCCTCAGATAGTACAGCTTCTAGATGGTATGCAGTCACAGCAGGCCTCAAAGTTAGTGTCTTCAATGATATGTAAGTATTTAGTCTGAAGTTATTTTATATAACTAAATAGCATATTTAGTGCAATTGTTAATGCATATATTATGGGTATCAGAGGATTTTGCTTTAGGAAGTACAACATGCGCACAGGGGCTATCATGGCTTTCAAGCACACTCTAGACAACAAAGCAGTCCACATCATATATTGAATTACTTTGAATGTATCATACAGCACTTTTTTTTTTTGATAATTCAAAATAATGCACATCTCTCCAACTCTTTTTTAACATTATTTGAGTGATTAAATCATAACAACCAGGATAATAGTCCCATTCTGATGTGAAACATGGCAAAACACATTGTGAGTAGTTATAAATTAGATATTTCCATAGGCGAAGTAAAAGAAAAACATAAAAAAAGATAAGATAGAAACTACTGCAAAGAACTCAGGTTTCAGGAGGATCAGGTTCAAATTGTCTCTATTGCCAGTACTATAATCTGCTCTGTGAGACAATGCATCAGATTTACTCATGGTTTGACCTAGATGATGATGTATTGTAAAGTCAAATCAAGCCAGGTAGAGAGACTATCGAGCCTATCTGCAGTTTAGTTTCTTAGCTGATATGAAATACTCTAGGTTTTTATGATCTGTATAGATCTCAAACTTGTGTTTCAAACCTTTGAGAAAGTGTTGCCATTCTTTAAGTGCATGAATGATGGCAAGCATCTCCTTGTCATGAATCTCGTAGTTTCATTCAACAGGACTCAGGCTTTTAGAGAAGTAGGCAATGGGATGTAGCTTGTCATTATGCTGCGAAACCTATGAGAGCACTGCACCTGTTGCAAAATCTAAACTATCTGCTTCAATACAATAAGGAAGGGAGTCGTCAGGGAATATCAAGATAGGTGTGGAAGTGATAGCCTTTTTGAGGGTCTTGAATGCACAGTTTTCATTATCTCCCCATTGCCATGGCATGTCCTTTTTGGTGAGGTTAAAGAGGAGTTGAGCAAGTATTGAGAAGTCCTGTATGAACCTGTGATAAGAACTGCACCTCTTTCTTGTAGTTTGGTTTGGGCCATTGGGCAACTCCTGCTACTTTGACTGAATCTATCTCAATGTGGCCTTTAAAGATAATGAGACTGAGGTATTTGATTTGTGTTTGTTTGAAATCACATTTCTCAGGTTTGAGGTATAGTTTGTGTTCATGCAATTTCTTGAGAATGGATCACAAAATGTTTTGATGCTCTTCCAGAGTTTTGGTGTAGATAAGAATGTCATTGAGATATACATATACTGAATCCTACATAATAAGATTATAAAATACTTCATTCATGAGTGTCTGAAAGGTTGAGAGGCTGTTTGTAAGGCCAAAGAATATGACAAGGGGTTCAACAGACTGCAATTTGTGCAAAATGTGGCCTTCCACTCATCTCTCTCTTTGATGTGAACATTATTGTATCTCCACTTTACATCTAATTTAGTGAAGTACTGTGCATCACAAAGTTGATTCATAAGGTCTGAAATGAGGGGGAGAGGGTATCAATTCTTGATTGTCATTGCATTAAATACTCAATAGTCTTGTACCAGTCACAGTGATCCATTCTTCTTTTTGATAAAGAAGACTGATGAAGCTATAGGTAACTTCGAAGGGTGAATGTGATCTGTTGAGAGGTTCTCCTATAAGAATTGGTCAAGCTCACTTTGTTCATTTAGGAACATAGGATAAACCTTGGTTGATACTGGTTTCGAACCTGGCTTGAGCTCAATCACATGGTCCCAAGTTCTTCATTCTGGAAGAGCATTGAAGAAGGTCTTGGAGAAAATGTCTTTGAAACCTTGGAGATACTCTGGGATGCTGTTGGTGTTGAGCAGCACCCTGTTTAACACAGTAGAGGGGACTGATCTTACCTTAGAGCTTACTTAGACTTAGAGACTTAGAACTAGTACTGACTATTACGAATGAAATTCGACAAAGGACATAAGGTCCAGTAGCTCTACTTATATACATAATTGCTGTTTGTACAGCTTTGTACAATGGTCCGTGCGCAGGTACACTAATATATCATGTGACTACATATAGAAGGTTATAGAACCTTGTAGAATGTTCGTGGATATCACGTGCCATAGAGCATATGAGTGTGAGACACGTCATCAGTCATGTGCTCCATCACATGATCAATTATGTAATCAGTCATGTGATTGTTGCTGTCGCAACACATGATACATGTATTGTAGGCCATTCTAGGTGCTAGAAAACTCTCGAACTAGTGTCTCACAATTATTGGTGGCCATAAATATCTAGGTATATTGGGGAATATGTAAAGACTTGTGATCTCTGTCTGTGAACCAAATTGCAGTATCAAAAACCAATTGGGGAGCTTTATCCACTCTCCATACTAGAAGCTTGATGGGATACAGTTAGTATTGACTTTATTGTTGAGCTCCCAGATTCTCATGGCTACAATGCAATCATGAATATCATCAACACAGTTTCGAAATGTGCTCACTTCATTTCCACAACCACTATAATCACAGCTCTTGGTGCAGCTCGCCTATACCTACATAATGTCTGGAAATTGCATGGTCTCCCAAAATATGTGGTCTTGGATCGAGGACTGCAGTTTATCACACAGTTCACTTGAGAACTTTATCGACTCTTAGGGATCAAACTTGCAGCCACTACTGCTTACCATTCTCAAGGGGATGGCCAGACAGAATGAGTCAATCAGGAACTTGAACAGTATCTGAGGCTCTTTGTGAGTAAAAGATAGGACAACTGGGATGACCTACTGCCTCTAGCTAAATTCCAGTACAATAACCATATCAATTCTGCAACTCAAGAAACTCTCTTTATGCTCAATACAGATCAAAACCCTTGTATGGGTTTCAAACCACATCAAACTGCTTCAAACATAGAGACAGTTAATGAATTCAAGCAATGAATGAGTGAGTCATTGGAAGAAGCAAAGGCAGCACTCTCCAAGTCAAAGAAAGAGATGGCATAATACTATGACTGCAGATGTGAACCAGCTCTAGTCTTCACACTAGGTGACAAGGTATATCTAGACTCAGGTGATATTCGAATCACTTGACCTTCACAAAAACTCACACATCGATACCTTGGTCCATTTACAGTATTGCAAAGGGTCAGTTCATCAGCAAACTCTGTTTTGGTCCGACGAAATCCATAGCAAGCCATAGCACTATAGCAATATGTAGTAGTCTATAGTAACCTATAGTAATCCATAGATATCAGTCATTTTTCATAGTGACCCATAGTGACCCATAGTGATCTATAGTAACCTATAGCATTTTGCCCTTTTTTATAGTTGGCCATAGTAGTCTGTAGTAACCCATAGATGTCAGGCTAATTTCCATAGCAGCTCATAGTGATCTGTAGTAACCTATAGATTTTTGGATTTTCTGTAGTGGCCATAGCAGTTTGTAGTATTCCATAGATATTAGGCTAATTTGCATAGTAGTCTATAGTAGCTTGTAGTAATCCATAGATTTTGATATTTTCTATAGTTGGCTATAGCAGCTGTAGTATTCCATAGATGTTAGGCTAATTTCCATAGTAGTCTGTAGTGGCCTGTAGTGCCTCATAGATTGTTGGATTTTCTATAGTTCACTGTAGTATGTCATAGATATTAGGCTAATTTTCATAGCAGCCTGTAGTATGTAGTGTGACAAGTTTTTGATTAACTTGTAAACTTTGTGGAATAGCACGAGATTTTGCAAAATAAAGACATAGAAAATTATAGACATAGAAAGGTGTGCTTATTCACTTTCAAACGCGTTAAAGAACAGCCAAAACAGTCCAGATTTGAGTGAGATATCATGAAAACATCATAAGAAAACATACCCATAATGTTTTCATTATATCTCACTGAATTCTGGACTATTCTGGCTACTCTTTGACGCGTATGAAAGCGAATAAGCACACCTTTTTATGTCCATAATTTTATATGTTTTTATTCTGCAAAATCTTGTGCTATTCTACAAAGTTTATAGTGATCAATCACTAATTCTACATTATTCCGCTTTCTGGATTACATAAGCAAAATGTCGGACTTGCATTGGACTTGGAAAAAAAGTATGAGTCCAATCTTTGTCAACAGCAGAGTCATATGACTGTGGGAAAATTACCCTGGATACTTCGAACTTAAATTTTCTTTTTGCTTCTTTTCCATCTTTTTCTTCAACCACCATCTTCTCTCATTTTCATAGTTGTCAGAGTCTAGTAGTGATAGAAGGGGTTGCACAGATACTAGTATGTTCTTTCTTTTCTTTTCTGTTATGTGTCCGAGTTTTTCTCTTTCCTATGTTTTTCTTATGTTTTTCTTATGTTTTTCTATGTTTTTTTTTCGATGTTTTCCAATTTTTTTTTAATGTTTTTTCTATGTTTTTATATGTTTTTTGTCATGTTTTTTTTATGTTTTTATATATGTTTTTATTATGTTTTTATATGTTTTTTATATGTTTATTTAATCTTTATGTAGTGACATATAGTATTATATTATGTAATTAATATAATTATAAATATATATAAATATGAATAAACAAACAAAATAAATAAATACAAATACAAATACAAATATTATCTATGGCTTGCTATAGCTTGCTATAGAGTACTCCATAGTGCATCATAGTGCTTTGTAGCAGCTTCATAGTATTGCATAGCATATATCAATTATAGATTACTTACATAATTCATCTATGGAGTGCTACAATACTGCTATAGCATACTACAGTCTATCTATGAAGTGCTACAGTCTATCTATAGAGTGCTGTGGAGTGCTCTGCAGCTTATAACCTCATGCTACAGCTGCTACAGCTGCTATGGCATTATGAAGCACTCCATAGCAAGCCATAGCAGACCTGGGATTTGCTGATGTTCAAACACATATCAACTTCAATTACCACCATCTCTGAAATGACTCTATTCTGTCTTTAATGTGGTGAAACTACTGCATGTGATACTAGATCCCATACCAGGTTATCACACCCCTTGACCCCCTGTACTAGTCCTCATCAATAATGAAGAGGAGTACATTGTGGATTGCATCCTCAATAGTCACATGTGAAACAATCATCTACAATTCCTAGTACAATGGAAGGGCTATGGGTATGAAGAAAACCAATGGGTTTGTGCTGATGATGTTCATGCTCCAGACCTTATTACAGAATTTTACCACTCGAACCCTGGTGTATCTTGACACATTTGAGCTACTTTCACCACTATGGACTCTATCAATTTAGTAGCTTCATGGCATTCAGAACATGTTGGGACACCACTCCTTAGAAGGGGAGTGATGTAAGAGGAACCCCAAGTTCAATTCTTTGAACCCTTTGAAACCACTCAGCAATACCTCGACACTACTTTTCACTACCCTCAATACAACTTTGATATGCTTACTATCAGGGAGTTATATATTTAGATATAGTTACTAAGGTTGCCATCTATCTAAGATGGTAACCCTCCTTTGATACCTCTTCTATTTTTATCCACATATATAGCAACACCCCTGGATAGAGATCCTTAGACTTTTCTCTTCAGATTTCCTGTCCAGGTGAGTAGATAGAATATGTATACTTTACAATATAATAACTTTAGATTTCCTGTCCAGTTTGATATGCTTCCAGTTTTGCAGCCTGCTTGTGATACTTCGAAACACACATTGCGCAAACTGCCCAGTTGCCCTTACAGTTAGGTCATGAGATTAAGAAACTCTGCTCACTATATTAGCAGTACTCACCCATTTCTAACACTCTTCTGGCAACAATCACCTGCAAAGGGAATGTAAGTATATGAGATGTAAATTATATATGTAAATACCCATATATATGCATAAAGTTCCAGAGAAAAGAGATAAAAGAACATAAATAAATCCAACATGAATAATTGTTCTTGAAGATATGTCAATGGACATACTTTTATGATGACTATATGTCTTACATTTTGCACTAGTAAGATATTCTGTGATTCTTTTAACTTATAATTAATCTCTTGTCATTACTCCAATAGGCTTGTTATTATAGATTCTACATGCATACAATGCTGTAATATTAACACAATTGTTACTACCATCTTTACAAAGAAAAAGAAACACTAAACATTTTTCTTAATATCAGTTGCTAGCCAAAACAAGTACTAAAACCCGCAATATATATATCAATAACACAAAACACAAAAACCTGATAAAATGTCAATATTTATTGACATCATAAACCTCCTTACATATATAGCAGATATAATTAAAATTATTAAATTATCAGTACAATATTCATCATGTGTACATTTTCCCATATCAAGCTTGAAACAAATATGAACTGTCTATGTCAATTATCACATGCATATTTTCTCATGTCAAGCTTGAAATGAATAAAAAATCCTGGTTATAAGACTGACTCCTTACAGTGAAGAGAGATTAAGTGCAAGTAGGTTCAGAAACCTATGGGACACAGCGCTTCCATCTGTATATCTAAAATGTCTTCTAGAGATCAGTAAAAAGGAGGTTGTATGAGGTTACAGATAAATGCAATATTGAGAGCAAATAAAGAGAGCAAACACAGAATAAGGTCGAGAGAATAAGCAAAGGCAAGAGATGTTCAAGCGAAGTGAGGGAGAACAAAGTGACAGTGAGGTCCTTACTTGGACGAGTGAGTTTTTACACTAAAGGGTCCAAATATGCTAACAGAAGAGTGCGAAGGACAATATTTGACAAGTTAGATGACTTATAGTGGACGAAAGCAGTGAAATCAGTCGGGAAAGTGAAGAAACTTAGGGTGAGCTGGTTTTCTCTGCTTCTGAATATTCTCTGAGAAGAGGGAAAAAGGAAACTGAATTTTTCTAACTACTGTACAAGTTTTTGTTCTTTCTACAGAGAGAGAACATTTGTGAGTAGCTAGTGAAGTATTTTTAATTTTACTGTTTGTAAGACAGTGCAAAAAACAAGATAAACAGAGAAATAGTTCAAAGGGTGTGGGAGAATCCAATCTCTAATAAGTGAAAGGGTAGGGGAGAAAATGAAGTAGTTATGAAGAGTTTGGTATAGTCAACAGGCCAGTGAGCGAGTATGCAATGCTCACGTTGCACATGATTACAGAAGTCTGGGGCATATCTCACTATTTTTGGAGTTGCACATGAGATAACCAGATGGCACAGGGGTGGACAAGGATGCCAAACAATCAGATAGTGCGATTGTCAAGATAGGAAAGGCAATCTCATGGTCTAGTTATCTTGGTGGCTGTTAAGTGGAGAGTTGGTCAGAAGAAGTTGCATGTGATGTCATGAGGTATGGAGATTAAGAGAGGATGTGCAGGGGATTGATCAGTCACTGGGCTGGAGGGGTAAAAGAAGGAAGTAAGGAAAATTGCATGGTATATTTAGATAGACATGTCCAAGGTTTCTGTAGCTTCTGGATTGGAGTTAATATGATATGGAATCAGGAAAATATGTGGTAGGCTTATTGGTTACTCACTAATTGGATTACTAAAGTTGTGGGTGGTGACCAATAGTGAGAAATGGTGATTTCCGAGGTGAGGCTGTGCGGCCTTCCTACAACAGACTTGGAATTTTGCATTTCTTAAACTTTCTCTACTATCTGAGGGCACTGAGCTTTATAAAGTTGCTCCCCAGGGTTCATTAGTATGTCTACAGATTTGCATTCCATTATTCCAAATGTTTCCAGCATGTTCAGTATGTACTGCTTCTGTGACAAATGGATTTTCTGGTTTACTCTATCTCTAGTAATCTCTACACCTAGTAGAAACAAAGTTTCACCAAGATCTCTGAGTTTGAAATGCTTAGACAAGTCTATAACAAACTTATCAAGTGCAGATTTGGATTTGAAAGCAAGTGTAATGTCATCCACAAATACTGGTACAATGACTTTCAAGCCATCAGAGTCATAAATATAGAGAGAGGGATCAGAGTATATTCTCTTGAATCCCATTATACTCAATGCTGCAATAAACTTTTCATTCCAGAGTCTAGCAGCTTGTTTCAATCCATAGATTGACTTGTTCAGTTTGCACATCATTTTCGGACCACCTTGCTCAAATCCTTCTGGCTGCTTCATGTAGATATCAGCATCAATGTCTCCATTGATAAATGCATAGGATATGTCCACAGAGCAAAGGTGCATGTCCTCAATAGCTGCCAGAGCAAGTACTAGCCTGATTGTAGCTTATCTCATTGTTGGTGCAAACACCTCAGAGTAATCAAATCCAGGTCTCTGATTGAAACCCTTTGCTACAATTCTAGCTTTGTACCTCTCAATCAACCCATCTGCATTGTGTTTCACCTTGAATACCTATCTAGAACCTATTGCCTTTTGCCCAGGTGGTAATGGAACTACTGACCAGGTGCCATTATTAAAGTGAGCTTATATTTCATCAGCAGCAGCTTGTTTCCAAGACTCTGCATCAGATCTGGTAAGTGCTTCCTTGTATGTCAATGGCTATTAGAGTGTAAATAGAGTATATTCACTTGAGGGGAAAGTATGCCATAGAGGCCTCCTTATATACAATTCAGGAAGGCCTAGACTACTGTTCTAGACTGCTTAGAGTAGTGCTTCTAGCTTACCCTGACAGCTTCTAGTCTACTTCTGTTGCTATGATACCAGTGCTTCTAGACTACCCTGAGTGCTTCTAGTCTACTCTGATAGAAGCACCTCTGGTATCTATATAAGACCACTAGTTTCCAACCAGAACCCATTCTTCCTTTCTCTTCTATTTTACTATACTGTCTGTATATATAGCAGTAGACTATTGTAACAAGGTATTGTTTTATACTGCCTAAGAATAGGTTGCTAATTTTCTCTGCTCTGGATCAATATTTTCTTTGTTTTTTCAAGGTGGCATATTGTGGATAGAAGATTGAAAAATTTGAAAGAAAAAATATGATGTATTATATATATAAATCATATATATAATGTTGTCAATTATAGCACATGGATAGTATAATATGGAATAAACTAAATCTTACTAACTGGAATGTTGCTAAATGATATTTTGATTAGGTTTGTGCCTTAACCTAGTCAGATTACTTATTTTTTCATTTTAGCAGATAAACTGTAACCTAACCAAATCCCAACTAGATATCTGAAGGGGGCCTAAGAAACCTGATATGACATATCTTAGAGTATTTGGATATTTAGCATATGTCTATATACAAAAAAATAAAAGAAGATCTTTTGAATCACATATGAAGAAATATGTTTTTATTAGTTATTCAGCAGGATACAAAGGGTGGCAATTTTACAATCCAGTAACAAGGAAGTTTATTATCTCAGAAAGAGCTGAGTTTGATGAGAGATACTTTCCTAGGATAAAACTCATTGTGATAAACTCTATTCCATCTCCAGATACTGTAAATCCTATCAATGGCAGTGACATGCCAGATTTAGAGGGGTATAACAATTCTACAAATCAGTCAGCCACTCTCACTATTTCTTTATTTGTAGTTCATCTGCTAATATAGCCAGATAATAAGCAATTTCCTCTTGTACTGCCTGTTCAAGCAGAATATGAACCTCCTCCTTCTTCACTTATACTTGCCACTCTACTATAGTCACCTAGTCCTCAACTAATCTCCTTGCCATGTACTCCTATCAGATAATTCATACCCAATCCAGTAACTTTTTCTTTAGCTCTTAGAAAAACTAGAAGAAATATTCAACCTCCTGGTAAATGGTGAAAGGTTATATACTCTCCTACAATTCCTGAGACTTCTTCTGAATCTGAAGCAGTGTTGCTGATAATAAAAAAGAGTTCAGTGGTGTTGCTACTGCTACTAGTGTTATAGAGCCTAATACATACAAACAGGTAATGAAAGCACCAGATATAGAACTATGGAGACAAGCAGCTGCAGATGAGCATAAGGCTCTTATGGACAATAGTACTTGGGACTTGGCTTTGTTGCTAAAGGACAGACAGGCAATTCATCAGCAAATCCTCGTTTTAGTCTAACTTGAGCCATAGTAAGCCATAGCACCTATAGTAATCCATAGTAACCCATAGTGATTTATAGATTTTGGCTATTTTCCATAGTAACTCATAGTAATCCATAGTAACTCAAAGTATCTATAGTAACTCATAATATCTATAGTATTCCATAGTGATTCATAGTATTCCATAGTAACTCATAGTAGTTCATAGATATTAATTATTTCCATAGTATTCTATAGATGCTATATAAATTTGTAAAATAATATATAGTAATCTGTAGTATTTTGACTTAGAGTACTATTTCACTTTTTGGATTAGATAAGCAAAACATCAGACTTGGACTTAGAAAGATTTTTGGACTTAGAAAAAATTTTTTTTTTAAAGTTCAAATTTTGACTTCAGCAAAGTCACGTGACCTGTGGCTGACATGACATACTTTGAACTTCAACTTTTTTTTTTTGCTTTGAAGTTTTCAACCTTTATCTTTGTAAGTCATTCTTTTCTCCTTTTCTTTTACTGACATTCTTTTTCTAGATTCATTCTATTGTCATACATCTTTGCCATATCTGCTCATTGTCAGGATCTAGAGATGGAAGGAGTTGAGAAGATGTGATAGCTTGGGCATTTGGTATGTTTTGTATCCACTTTTTTCCACTTTTTTTAAATGTTTTCAACTTTTTTCCTTGTATGTCTAACTTTTTCCTTCTTTTAAACTTTTTTCTTTCTTTCTATATGTTTTTGACTTTTTTTGCCTTTTTTGGTATGTTTCCAATCTTTCCCTTTTTTGTTATGTTTCTAACTTCTTCTGTCTTTTTAGTTATGTTTTCCGACTTGATATATTTTTTTTCCAACTTGGTATATTTTTTTTATGTTTTTTTTTCTAACTTTTTATGTTTTTTTCTATGTTTTTTTTTTCAATTTTTTTTATGTTTTTTTATGTTTTTTTTTCCAACTTTTTATGTTTTTTTGTCCAACTTTTTTTCTCTTTTTTTTATTTCTTCTATATAGTATTATATAGTAGTATATAGTAATTGTAGTAGTAAAAATAAAATAAATATAATAAAATAAATAATTCAACAAAGTATATATACTATTATAGTAGTACTATGGAGCACTCCATAGTGCTCCATAGTTGACCCAAGATTTGCTAATATTGGTAGTAAATAGGTGTTCAAAGTAAAGAGAAATACAGATAGCTTAGTTGAAAGATACAAAGCTAGACTAGTTGCAAAAGGATTCTCTTAGAGACCTGGCTTAGACTTTACTGAAGTCTTTGCACCCACATTCAGAATGGCTTCAATCAGAACCATTATTACACTAGCAGCTAAGCACAACTACCATTTGCACTCTATTGACATTTTATCTGTCTTCCTGAATAGTAATCTAGTGGAAGACATCTATATGCAGCAGCCTGTTGGCTTTGAGCAACTTGGACCAAACTATGTTTATAAACTCAAAAAGTCTATATATAGTCTCAAGCAATTAGCTAGACAATGGAACAAGAAACTGCATACAGCTCTTAGTAGTATGGGTTACAACAGATTGGAATCAGATAGAAGCATCTATATATATGTCAAAGAAGGGGTTCTAGTCATTATTCCTGTGTATATTGATGATATTACCTTTATATTAAACTCTACCTCTAAGATTAATTCTATAATCAAAGAGCTAGAGAGTCACTTTAAACTCAGAAATATTGGACCTACTACTTAGCTACTTAGCATGAAAATCAGTGTTGATTCTGCCAACCACACTATCTTTCTATCCCAGTAACAGTATATTAATGATATGCTTGTATAGTATAGCTTTACTGATTGTAATCCAATCTCTACTTCCATGGATCTAGGACTTGTACTAGAGAAAACTCAAACTCTCTCTGATAAGGATGTAGAGTTTATGTCCAAGATTCTCTACTTGTCTACTATTGGCACTCTCACCTACTTGGCACAATGCACTAGACCTGACATCTCATTTGCTGTTGGTACACTTACTAAATACAACTCCAATTCTAACCCAACTCATTGAAAAGCTGTCAAGCATGTATTTAGATACTTGCAAGGCATCAAGGACTATGAGCTTGTATACAGAGCAGATGATGCTGCAGAGTTATTTGTAATATACTCTGATGCAAATCATGATGCATACTGTTGTGACAGCAACAATCACATGACTGATTACATAATGATGTATCTCACACTCATATACTCTATGGCACATGACCTTCATGAACATTCTATAACCTTCTATAAGATTCTATATATAGTCACATGATATATTAGTGTATATGTGCACAGACCATTACACAAAGGTGTACAAACACCAATTATATATATAAGTAGAGCTACTGGACCTTATGTCCTTTGTCGAATTATATTTGTAGTAGCCAGTACTAGTCTAAGTCTCTAAGCACAAGTAAGCTCTAAGGTAAGAACAGTCCCCTCTATTGTGTGATACAGGGTGCTGCTCAACACATACAAAGACACTAGTAGATCTACTGGTGGCTACTATGTTATGATTAGCAGTGATGCAATCAGCTGGTCTTCTAAGCTGCAGACTTGTGTTGCACTATCTTCTACTGAAACAGAGTACATAGCAGCTGTTAAAGCAGGCAAAGAGCTCAAATGGATGAGAAGCCTATTTGATGAATTTGGATATACCTTTACTAAGGCATCTACTTTGTGTATTGACAACCAGTCTGCAATTAGTGTGTCTAAGAATCTAGAACATCATAGTAAAATAAAGCATCTTGACTTGAAGTTCCACTGGCTTAGAGAGAATGTAGAGTCTGACATCATCAATCCAATATATGTTAGTACCAATAACATGGTTGCAGATTGTCTGACCAAACCTCTTGCTAGAATCAAGCATAATAAATACAGAATAGGACTTGGACTTATTACCAAGAAATAGTCTATTACATATAGGATTAAGGGGGCTATGTTACAATAGTCTACTGCTATATGTACAAATAGTATTAGATAGAGAGATCAAGAGAGAAGAGTATGGATAGTATAGTGTTACAATACTCTAGTCCTATATATCTATATAGTAGCAAAGAAGAAAGTAATGTAGTAGTGTACAAGTTGTAGTAGTAGTAAAGTGGAGAAAAGAAAAAATAGAGAGTGGCATTAGACCAGTGGCCTTATATAGTAGAAGTAGACTTCTGGAATAGGAGGAGAGTATGAGAAGAGATGTTATTAGATTAGAGAATGTTTATTATAACATATAGATTAGTTACATTATTAATATATTTCTATGAGTTAAGTTCTAGTTTGTCATGACCTAGTATGACTATGATGTGATATGTGTTACTTACTATATCTTATATATTGTATCAGGGACATCTAGTACACAAACAAGGCCAAACTACTAGGTAGTCTATGCACACTCTCCAAACATATATAAGGAGTATTACTATTTGGGAAGGTTGTTGTCATTTACTAGTCTTATCATAATACTAGTCAGATTTCCCTAGTATAGCAAAGGGAGATACCAATGCATGAGTATTTAACTGCTACTTGTCAGGGCCTTGTGGAGGTCAGTTATCATAGATAAACAGTCAGGCATTTCAGACTATATAGTATCATCCGTGCCTTTATATACAACTTGCCAGCCATCCTAGACTAGGGAGGAAGATAGAGCAAAGGTAACAGAGTAATGCCAATGTTATTGGGGTACTTGAAACTAAGATCAAGCTGAGGCTTGATAGTAGTTTCTTGCTATTTTAAATATAAGTATTTTATACTAATAATAACCGATTGCATGCTACCTAAGTAAGTATTAAGTCAAGATCAAGTCATACAGAAGCTACTACAAGTCATTTAGAAGGTAGTACAAGTTATATAGAATAACATATAAGTCAAAGTGTGAGATATAGAGGAATAAGGCATGAACATATTATATATGCGTTCTAAAATCCAGGGAGATAGTGTGTATCTGGATAAGGTCATAACAAGAAGGCACTTCTACCTACTTTCTCCCCAAACTAAATATACACTATTTACACTCTAACACTTAGGAATGAATTGGCTTAAACATCTAAACTCTACCATCAACTAGAAAAATGAAATACTGGACATTCCAAATAACTCCCTACTTGCACAAATAACTGCTAAAGAAGCTTTATACAAGAAGACAATAAGAAGACAATAACAAAGAACCCCTTGACTCTAATGAGATAATACACTATTTAGAAGACTCTAGTTCTAAAACCAAAGAAGAAACCTTTCCAATTCCAGTTAAAATTGTTGAGCAGCCATTTGTGTGGTGCATAGTGATAGAGACTCAAGTTCTTACCTTGTGCTTTACTTAATCACACACTTAGATTAGTATACTACTACTTATCTAGAAAGAACCATATTCATATGTAAAGAGTGTCCTTATATACAGCTTTACTGTATGTACATATTTGGCATAGTAGATCCATGTACTATTCTACATAATCACATGTCTAACTCATAGAACCTCATAGAAGGTTGTAGAACATGCTTAGTCATATGGCACATGACATAGGGCATAGATAGATGTAGTCATATGACACATCATGTGACATATCATATGTGACTTATCACCTGACAAATTATGTAATCCATCATGTGATCATGCTGTTGAAACAAAAATGACTCAGGCTCAAATAATAACAGCAAATGCCATATCTCAAGAAGCTACAAAAATAGAAGAAAAACTTCTAAGAGAGTTTCATCTATTTAAAAATATATTCAGTAAACAGAAGTCTGACAAAATACTAGCAAGATGACTTTGGAATTACAAGATAGATCTCAAATCTAATTACAAGAATAAAGATAGCAAAATCTACTCTCTCAACTCTATTGAAGGTCAAAAGATGCAAGAATTTATCAAAGAGAATCTTGCAAAAGGATATATCCAACTTTCTGAGTTAGAAATAGCATTATTCTTCTTTTTTGTCACAAAGAAAGATGGAAGCCTAAGACTCTGTCAAGATTACTGATATCTAAATAAAGGAACAATTAAAAAACCCTATTCTCTATCCCTAATCTCAGAACTCCTTACTAAACTTAAAGAAGGGAAAATATTCACTAAACTCAACATCCAATGGAAATACAATAATGTTAGAATCAGAGAAGGCAATAAGCCTAAAGCAGCATTCAAAACTAGAATGGGACTTTTCAAGCCCATAGTTATGTTTTTCAGAATGTGCAATTCTCCTGCAATCTTTCAAAACATAATAGACATATTCAGAGATATGCTTGATGAAGAATGGCTTACTATTTACATGGACAACATTCTAATATTCTGAGAAACACTAGAACAATAAACTAAAAGAACCCTGAAAGTCCTAAAAAGACTAAATAAACACAATCTCTATCTAAAAATAGAGAAATGCAAATTCAACAAGAAATAGATAAAATACCTGGGACTCATCATATCAGAAAATAAGATTGCAATGGATCCAGTTAAACTAAAAGAAATTGAAGACTAGCTGCTCCCCAAAATAGTCAAACAAGTCTGAAGCTTCCTGGAATTCAGAAACTTCTATAGAAAATTCATACATAAATTCTTAGATTTAGCACAATCACTGAATGAACTCCTTAAGAAAAACAAGTAATTTGATTGAACAGAAGAATGCTAATTATTATTTAAGAAACTAAAGAAAGCATTTACCACCATACTAGTGTTACAAATGCCTGATTTTTAGAAACAATTCCTACTAGAAACAGATATATCAAAATACACATCTAGAGTAGTCTTAAAACAAAAGGACATAAATAAGCAATGGCATTTATGTGGATTCATATCCAAGTCATTTACTGAAATGGAAAAAAATTACAAGATCTATGACAGAGAACTCTTTACAGTTATTAGAGCCCTTACAGAATGGAGACACTTTCTCCTTGGATCTTTATTTCTAGTCATCATAATATGTAATTACAAGAATCACACCTATTACAGAAACCCTCAGAAATTAAACTAGAGATAAGCCTGATGGAGCCTATTCTTATTAGAATTCAACATTATTCTGATACACACTCCCAGTTCACAAATAGTGCAAAGTGATGCACTTTCCAGAAGACCAGACTATATTCCAAACAAAGATCATGATAACAAGAACATTACTATGCTCCCAAAACAAATGTTTATCCAAGTTATTGACACCCAAACTAGACAAGAAATTCTAGACTCTCTTAAGAAAGAACCAATGATACAAGAAGCCATCTGTTACTGCTATGCATGTTATGTGTTTGTAATAGAGTAGATTTCCCTCTGTTGCACTTTCAATATGTATAATACAATTCTTGCATCTTAGATTGCTAGTTGGATTTCTCTAGCATAGTAGTGGGAGATACTACTATACAGATATTTAACTGCCACCAGTCAGAGTCTTCTTGAGGTCAGTTACAAGAGTGGGGTATCCTGGGCAATCAGGCTGCTATCTTGCAGGTATATATAACTATAGCTATCCTAGACTATAGAAAGGGTTTAAAACCAAAGATGACAGAGTAATGCCAATAAGATTGGAATACTTGAAACTCAGATCAAGCTGAGGCTTGTCTGTAGTTTTGCACTACTTAAATATAAGAAGAGAACTACTAATAATAAACTATTGACTCATGATAGTATGCTACATAAATAAGTGTCAAGTCAAGTACAAGTCATAGAAAGCTACTAGTAGTTATAAAGAAGAGACAACAAGTCATATAGAAGTATAAAGGTGAAACATACAAAGAGGGCAGGGAAGCAATGCAAGATCTCAATTGGTTGAGTATAAATAGCTAAATAATCCTTAATTGGTGAATGCTAGTATAAGATACTATATAGAGTAAGCTAAAGTGGTTAAATACAAGTTATCTAGTTGAACCCACAAGGCCATATAGCTTAGTTGATTAGAGCACTTGGTATATATCCAGGAGATCCTGGGTTCAACTCCCTATCTGGCCATTTTTATAGTTTAATAATAACAGTAGTCCAAATAAGGTCATAATACTATTAACATAATAAAGAAATTCTCTATAACTAAATCAGCTCTATCCAATTAGAAAATAGAAGATAGACTAATCTTCTATCAGAATAGATGCTATGTTCCCATGAATGAAAACCTACACAGACAATTATTATAGAAATACATGACTCAATCTCTATGGGACACTCTGGAATACTCTGCACTTGAAAACTCCTGAAACAAGACTACTGGTAACCTGATATTCACATGTTCATAAAGAACTATGTCAAAGGCTACACCATATGTCAACAGACAAAGATAAACAGACACCTAACCATACTGCCCTATAATCCAATAGGCACTCTAGAAAATAATAGATCATTCATGCAAACATTTGTAGATTTTATTACAAATCTCCTCAAATTAGATGGCTATGATTCTATCATGGTCATAGTAGACTCTGGGCTTACAAAGAAAGTAATTCTAATCCCTTGTCACAAAACTATTAATGCCATCCAGACTGACCAATTATCAATCAACCATGTATACAAATGCTTTAGTCTTCCAGACAAAATTATATCAGACAGAGAATCCCAATTCACCTTTAAAGCATTCCAAGAATTTGGCAAACTTCTAGACATCAAATTAGCCATGAGCACTGCCTACTATCCTCAAACAGATAGAGGTATAGAATGCACAAATTAAGAAATAGAAGCATATTTAGCTATCTTTTGCACCAATAACTCTAAAACATGGAACTCCCATCTACCTCTTTTAGAATTTTCATACAATCAAAAACCCCATGCACTTTGAGACAAATCCCCATTCTTTATCATGATAGAATATAACTCACAACCTATTTCCCATAGCATACAACAAAAGCAACATATTTCCACTAAAGAAAGACTTAAATCAATACAAGAAGCACAAGATGAAGCAAATGTAGCATATAAACTCACATATTAAACAATGCATCAGCAAACACCATTTTGGTCTGTAGTAGCCATAGTATCCATAGTGTTCCATAGTATCCTATAGAGAGCCATAGATATGAGTCTTTTTCCATAGTGACCTGTAGTGACCTATAGTAACCCATAGATATAGGCTATTTTCCATAATAACCTGTAGTAACCCATAGATGTTAGCTATTTTCCATAGTGATCTATAGTGACTCATAGATATGGGCTATTTTCCATAGTGACCTATAGTGACCTATAGTATTTCAACTTTTTCTATAGTATTCCATAGATATGACCAATCTGCATGTTTGAGTGAAAACAGTGTGTATTTGGTTGGGGGAAAAAGTAGGCAGAAGTGCCTCCTTATATATGTTTGGAGAGTGTGCACAGACCACCTAGTAGTTTGGTCTTGTTTGTGCACCAAGTGTATATAAGACCACTGGTCTCATGCTACTCTCCATTCTTCCTTTCCCCCACTTCACTACTACAACAACTTCTACTCTACTTACTATATCTTTATGTATTATCTATGTAGTAGTGTCTAGGTGTGTAGGACTAGAGTATTGTAACATAGCCCCCTTAGTCCTGCATATCCTAGACTATTTGCTGGACACAAGTCCTAGTCCTATTCTACAATTATCATATTTGATTCTGGCAAGAGGTTTGGTGAGACAGTCTGCAATCATATCATTTGTGCCAACATGAATTAGTGTAATGATGCCTGCTTCAACATTCTCTCTAAGCCAATGGAATTTCAAGTCTAAGTGCTTCATTCTACTATGATGCTCAGGATTCTTAGACACACTGATTGCAGATATGTTGTCAATGCAAAGAGTAGAGGGTTTATCAAAGGTGTATCCAAATTCCCCAAGTAGACTTCTCATCCATTTCAACTCCTTGCCTGCTTCAACAGCTGCCATGTACTCTGCTTCAGTAGAAGACAATGCAACACAAGTTTGGAGCTTGGAAGACCAGCTAACTGCACTAGTCCCAATCTTGACATAATAGCCACCGGTTGATCTACCAGTGTCTTTGCATGCTCCATGATTTGCATTAGAGTAAGTAATGAACAGCTCCTTGGAATCATCTGACTTGTACACAAGCTCATAATCCAATGTGCCTTGCAAGTATCTAAATACATGCTTGACAGCTTTCTAATGAGTTGGATTAGGATTAGAGTTGTATTTAGCAAGTGTACCAACTGCAAAGGCAATATCAGGCCTAGTGCATTGTGCAAGATAAGTCAGAGAGCCAACAGCAGACAAGTATGGGACTTTGGACATAAACTCTTCATCCTCATTAGATAGAGTCTGAGTTTTCTCTAGTACAAGTCCTGGGTCCATAGGAGTAGAGATGGGATTACAATCAGAGAAGCCATACTAGTTTAGCATGTCTTTGATGTACTATTGCTGAGATAGAGAGATAGAGTGATTGGCAGAATCAACACTGATTTTCATGCCAAGTAGCCAAGAAGTTGGTCCAATATTTCTGAGTTTAAAGTGACTCTCTAGCTCTTTGATTGTGGAATTAATCTTAGAGGTTGAGTTTGATGCAAGTATAATGTCATCAATAAACACTGGAATTATGACTAGAACCCCTTCCTTGGCATACACATAAATACTTCTATCTGACTCTAGTCTCTTGTAACCCATGCTACTGAGAGCAACATGAAGCTTTTTGTTCCACTGCCTGGCAGATTGCCTTAGACCATAAATAGACTTTTTGAGTTTGCACACATAGTCTGGTCCAAGTTGCTCAAAGCCAGCAGGCTGTTGCATATAGATGTCTTCCTCTAGATCACCATTCAGGAAGGCAGATGAGATGTCAATAGAGTGCAGATGGTAGTTGTGCTTAGCTGCTAGTGCAATAATGGTTCTGATTGAAGCCATTCTAAATATGGGTGCAAAGACTTCAGTGAAGTCTAAGCCAGGTCTCTGAGAGAACCCCTTTGCAACTAGTCTAGCTTTATATCTTTCAACTGAGCCATCTGCATTTCTCTTTACTTTAAACACCCATTTACTACCTATTGCCTGTCTGTCCTTTGGCAACAAGGCCAATTCCCAAGTACCATTATCCATGAGTGCTTTAATCTCATCAGTAGCTGCCTGTCTCCATAGTTCTGCATCTGGTGCTTTCATTGCCTGTTTGTATGTATTAGGCTCTGTAACACCAGAGGCAATACCACTGAACTCTTCTTCATCATCAGCAATATCTGCTTCAGACTCAGAGGATGTTTCAGGGATAGCAGAAGAGTGTCTAACTTTCCACCATTCACCAGGAGGTTGAATATTCCTCCTAGTCCTTCTTTGAGCTAAAGGAGGACTAACTGGATTGGGAGTGAATTGTCTAACAGGAGTTTATGGTAAAGAGACTGGTTGTAGACTAGGAGATGATGGTAGGGATATTGGTTTAGGACTAGGAGACTGTAGAGATACAGGAAGTGCAATTGGAGAAGGAGCATCCAGCTCTACTTCAACAGGAATAAAAAGAGGTTGGTCATTAATTGACACCATTGGCAAATGAACCACAGAAGATGAGATAGAGGGAGTAGCTGACTGATTTCTAGGAATGTCATACCCCCCTAAATCTGGTATGTCACTACCATTGACAGGATTTATATCACTAGGTATAGGAATGGAGTTCATCACAGTTGGTTTAATTCCAGAAAAGTATCTCTCATCAAATTCAGCTCTTTCTGAGATAATGAACTTTCTGGTAACTGGATTGTAAAACTGCCACCCTTTATAACCTGCTGGATAGCCAACAAAGATGCACTTCTCCATATGTGATCCAAATGATCTCCTTTTATCCTTCTGCACTATGTACATATGCTAAACATCCAAATACTCTCAAATGAGACACATCAGGTTTCTTACAGTGCCATGCTTCATAGGGAGTTCTGTCTTTTAATGAGACAGTAGGACATTTGTTGAGAACATGTAGCACAGCCATGAAGTAGTGAAACCAGAATTTAACTGGCAAGTTTGTGTTAAAGTTAGTAGATGCCATAACACAGGCATTAGTAAAGTATTAGTTCGCACTTTGTGCACTTTAATGTAAATGCCACAATAGTGGCATTAGTAAAATACCTTCATTTCGCACTTTTACACTTAGTTTACATTTCTTAATGTTTCTGCTTTTGTTTTGTAGTTGTAGGTCCACTGAGTGTTGCAAAACACTCAAACGCGATATAGTGGACACTATTTATCATGCCTTATGGTTTCCTGGGTACAACAGGACCAAACAAGTGCACTTTCCTTATGTATCTAGAGATAGATACTAGATACTTGCTGAAAACAAAGTTAATCATATTACACTTGTTTGAATGCATTTTAGAGGGTTTCTTGCATTGTATCTGACTGCTTACAGTAGTACAATTGCAGAGTTCGGTTTGAACTTCAACAGTTTGCTTCTGTTAACATGGCTGTAACTAAGTCTGCAACTGTTCTGTTTGCCCTTTCAACTATTCCCATTCTGCTGTGGCCTGTTTCCTAACTGTGTGATGTCTCTGGATGCCATTATCAATGTAGTACTGATTGAAGTCATTGGACATGAACTCAGATCCCTTGTCCTCTCTTATGCATTTAATGCTAGAGTTGTGCAAGTTCTCAGCATAAGCTTTGAACTGCTTAAAGGCATCAAGGGTGTCTGATTTCTTTCTGAGTCTAAAACTACATTTGAATCTAGTACAGTCATCAACAAAGATGATCCAATACTGGTAACCTACCAATAGACTTGACTTGGATTGAGCCTTTCAAATCCATATGCACTAATTCCAGAGGTTGTGATACTCTGGAATCTGAAGTAGAGAATGGATTAGCATGCATTTTGCCTGAAAGGCATGGCTCACAGACTGGGTCTGGTTTGGAGTTATTGCCAAGATGCATGCCAGTTACCATGTGCATAGAATAAAGTTGCTTAACACTAGCATGATTGTAGTGCCCAAATCTTCTATGCCAAAGTCCAAGATCCAGTAGGAGAGTAGAGGAGAGGTTTGCAGTTTCAAGGCAGGCAGGCACAGTGATCCCATCCAGGAATGCAGCATTCTGGCTATTAATACTAGCTGTGAACAGTTCTCTACTAGATTGATAAAAATGAATGAAATCTGAGTCAATATTAATATTGTAGTCTCTATGCCTAACAAGGAAAAGAACTGAAAGAAGGTTGTTTTGTAATTGTGGAACATGAAGAACTCTAGTGAATAAAAGAGATTGTGTTTCCACACCATTAATGAATGGTCTGAATAAAATGCTTCCAACATCAGAAGAATAAATAGTGGTGTTATCAGCTAGTCTAATTGGTATATGGTATGGTTTGTAATCCCTGAGCCAATAGTTTGTGTGGAGTCATATGGGATGTGGCTCCTGAGTCTGCATTCCAATCATAATTAGCATGATGGGAAAGGGAGATTATCTAATTGTACTTGTGAAAAGATACTTGCCTTTCCTGCTGATTCCTGTGGATTTGCTGCCTTTGCCTTTGCCTGTTCAGCTAGAAATAGATTGCATCTCTTAAAAGAGTAACCCATTTTGCCACAAAAGAGACAAGGAGGATAAGTGGTGGGGGCAGAGCTGGACTGCTTCTGCTTGCCCTTGTAATTGGTAGCCACTTTGTTTGCAGCCTCTGAGACTTGAGGTGCAGATCTCCTTGTTCTCTGAGTTTCCTCAGTGTGAAATGCCTGGGTGATAGAGGCTTTATCCAGTTTGTCACTAAGCATCAAAGATGACACAAAGTGACTGTACTCTTCTGGTAAAGCCCTAATCATAGCCATGCACAATAACTTCTCATCCAGCTATTGCAGAGTGAAGGATTCAGGTCTCAGATTTGAAATCTGCTGCATTACTGCATCAACCCTATTTGCAAGTGACTGCAAAGACTCTTCCTCTGTTTTTCTGATGCTGAACAAGTCATCATATGCATTAAATCTGGCACCAGGCTTTTGCTAGAGGTGCACAGATCTTAAGGCTTCCCAAATGGCAACAGGATCATGCTCTTTCCCTTGCAGATGCACTCTCTGAGATGGCTCTACTGTGAGGTATAGCCACCCAGCAGCTTTCTGGGCCTTATTATCCCAATCATCCTGTCTCTGCAGTTGCAACTCATAATGTGGGGAAGACTCCTTGGCATCAGGTCTAGACTTTTGGCCACTAACAATGTGCCAAAGCTGTTCAGACCTGAGCCATGCTTGGATTTCTCCACTCCACTGATTATAGTTGGTAAGTCTCAGTTTTTGAATGTCTGGTCCTCCCATTGCAAGAGACAATAAAGGGATGTAGGAAAAAATAGGCAGAAAAGGGGAGAGTAAAAGATGCAAACTAAGCAAGTCAACTAGAATGCAACCAAGTCCTTGAAAAAGGCAGGGTTCCAGTAACTACTGAGAAAAAGAAAAGGGTAGGTTTAGGAAAGGTGATTAAAAAAAAATAAAGAGAGTGTTGGTGGGGAATATAATGAGGTCCTGAGGCTTCTTCAACTACCAGTGTATGCAAGTTAACACCTTTAAACTCCTGTGCAGTTGTTACTCCTCCCCAATCACTAGAATGACTACCAGAATATTTTGGAGGTAGGATGAAATCTGGCTCACTGAAGTGCACAAACCCAATAGTTCACTGAAGAGACCACCTGGGAATGGTCTTTTGTCCCTACTAACTACTATGGACTGACTACTATGGACTGACTAGTATTAGTAGTCAAAACTTAGAGTCAAAAAGAAAAGAGAGGCAAGAGAGCAATCACTGGTGTATCAGAGATGATAGGTGATAGGTGAAGACAGGATAAGAAAAGTGATAAATAGCACAGTCAGAGCTGAGGGCCCATAACCTGTTTAAGTGAAAACAGTATGTATTTGATTGGGGGGAAAAGTAGGCAGAAGTGCCTCCTTATATATGTTTGGAGAGTGTGCACAGACCACCTAGTAGTTTGGTCTTGTTTGTGCACCAAGTGTATATAAGACCACTGGTCTCATGCCACTCTCCATTCTTCCTTTCCTCCACTTCACTACTACAACAACTTCTACTCTACTTACTATATCTTTATGTATTATCTATGTAGTAGTGTCTGGGTGTGTAGGACTAGAGTATTGTAACACTGCATAGTACTCTGTAGTGTTCCATAGATGTTATAAAAAATTGATAGTATTCAACAATAAATATATAGATAACAATGATAAGAATTTATTTGATTAGATTAGATTAGATTTACTATCTTTGATTGAATTACATAACTATCTAAATTTGACTTAGAAGAATATTCTGCTTTTTGAATTATATAAGCAAAACATCAGACTGGTTAGACTTGGAAAAAAAAATTTTTTTTTTCTTGAGTTCAATTTCAACTTTAGAAAAGTCATGTGACCTGTGATTATGTAAGATACTTTGGACTTCAACTTTTTTTTTTGCTTCAAAATTTTCATCCCTCCTCTTTCTCAACTTCCACCTACCAGATAAGTACTTATTTCTTTTCTTTTTCCTTACTAATTCATTATATATCTTTCTAGATTCATTTGCTCCTCTTTGTCAGAGCCTATGGTGGAAGGAGTTGTAGGGATAACAGAAGAGGCAATCTGGTATGTTAGTCTGACTTTTTGTCTTTTTTATATATTTTTTCTCTTCTTTGTTATTATGTTTTTAATATATTTCTATATATATCCAACTTTTTCCCTCTTTTATTATATGTTTTCTATCTCTTTTATTATGTTGTCCAACTTTTTCATATGTTTTTTCTTTCTTTTTATATGTTAGTCTGACTTTTTATATGTTTTTTCATATATTTTCCAACTTTTTTATACATTTTCTTCTTATATATTTTCTAACTTTTTCATATGTTTTTTATATGTTTTTTCATATGTTTTCTGTCTTTTTTATATTTTTTTTATATGTTTTGTCTCATTTTTTATATATGTTTTCTGAATTTTTCTCTATTTTTTTTCTATCTTTATATAGTAATATATAGTACTATTTAGATAGTTGTATAATATAATAAAAATGAATATAATAATAATGAATAATCTAATGAAGTGTTCCAAATATAAATATATAAATATTTTATTTCATAGTTACTATAGTTATCTATAGTATACTATAAGCATCTATAGAGTGCTTTATAGCACTATGAACAACTATAGTAGCTCTGTGTAGTACTATACAGTATTTCTATATACTATGGAGCACTATGTAAGAGGAATCTCAAGTTCAAACCTTCAAATTCTTCAAAATCACTCAGCAATACCTTGATACCATTTTCCACTACCCTCAATACAACTTCAACATACTTACTATCAGAAAGTTATATTTAGATACAGTTATTAAGGTTGCTACCCATCTAAGATAGTAACCCTCCTTTAATACCTCTTCTATTTTTATCTATATATATAGCAATATCCCTGGACAGAAATCCTTAGACTTTTCTCTTCAGATTTCCTGTCCAGGTAAGTAGATAGAATATGTATACTTTACAATATAATAACTTCAGATTTTCCATCTAGTTCAATGCACCTCCTGTTTTGCAGCCTGCTTGTGATACTTCAAAACACACATTGCACAAATCACCCAGTTGCCCACATATTACATAGTATTTTTATATACTATGAAGCACTATATAGCAGCTCTGTATATTATGAAGCACTACATAGTATTCTGAAGTGAGTAACCCTATGCTATGGCCTCTATGGCCACTATGGACTACTATGGGTACTGTGAAGTGCTGTGTAGATGTCCATAGATGAACCAGTATTTGCTGATGTGATAAATCAAGTCAAGAACAAGTTTAAACCCTTTAAGAAAGATGACCTAGTATAGCTAGAGTCAAAACATTTAAAACTCAGATACTAGAAAAGGAAACTAGCACCTAAATAGAAAGGACCATTTCCTATTACAAAAGTCCTTAGTCTCCTCATATACTAACTAAAACTTCCAGCCTATTATAATCTTATTCAGCTTTGTATAATCTTTCTGGACTTTAGCACTTATGTGTGCCTCATTTACTTCTCATATTCCCATTTCCTTTATATGTTTCATCTTCATCACTTCTATATGACTTGTTCTGCCTTCTTATGACTAGTAATACTTCAATATGACTTTTAGCTAACTCAATGCTTACTTAGGTAGCACACAATATCTAGTCATTAGGTTATTATTAGAAGTTCTTCTTATGTATTTAAGTAGTGTGAAACTACAGACAAGCCTCAGCTTGATCTTAGTTTTGAGTATTCCAATCTACTTAGCATTAATCTGTTACTTTTGTGGTAAACTCCCTCCCTAGTCTAGAATGGCTAGCAAGTTGTATATAATGGCAGGGGCAACACTCTCACTCTGAAACACCTAAGTACTTTTCACTATAACTGACCTTAGTGAGGCCCCAACAAGTGGCAGTTAGAAACTCATGTAGTGGTACATCCCACTACCACACTAGAGAAACCAGACTAGTAACTAGATAAAGTTATTACACAAATCCCCCAATCATGCATAGTGGTAACACAGCCTCATGGAAGATACACTCTATGTTTCATGTCTCCCTTCTCACATCATATCAAGAAACTGAGGTACAAGGACCTAACTATACTAAATCATCTCTAGAATTAATTGACAATACCAAGAAATATAAAGTTAAAGATATTATCATACACCAGAACAACAGGAAAAGAATCCACTATCTAGTCAAGTGGAAAGGATACTCATCTTTCAACAACTCTTGAGAACCAGAATCCCATTTAAAGAACTCCCTAGAAATCCTAAACACTTATAAGAAAGCACATAAGATACTACTCCTCATTTCATTCAAACTATATTAGCAAACTCCAGGTCTGCTATAGATGCTATGGAGTGCTATGGAGCACTTCCATAGCACTCCATAGCATCTATAGCAGACCTGGAGTTTGCTGATATATAGAAATGACCAACTTAGTAAAAGAAACTTCTCCAGCACTAGCAGAAATCACTACCATTACTATTCCATGTAGCTCTCTCTATATCCAATTATTACTAGCAACCCCCATTCAAACAGAACCCTTTACCATGACTATATCTCCAGCACTAGTCCTATTCTCTGTATCACCTCTCATTAAAATACTATCCTCACAACCCATTTCACCACCACCTCTTCATGTTCATATCCAGACCCCTGTTTTACTCTTCTCCAATTCTGATAGCACTATCTCTATAGACTTATCTTGCTCCAGAGTCTCTCTGAAAATCAACTATCTCTATCTCTCCAACATCAAACACCTGTTTCAAGAAGAAGACAAACAACTCTTTATTAACAAATGGCTCAATAAAATTATGCCCAAGAATGCCCCCAAGTTTAGAGAATTACACACCTCCTTTGAGATACATAAGAAATTACAACAACTCATAACTAAAATTGTTGAGCTTAGCACTCTCTAGCTTGAGAGTCTCAACCACAATGGTCTCACAGACCAACTATCTATATATATCAAACCACAACAACAGGTTGCCACTTCTATCCATCATACCCTGTCCATACTCTAACTAGACCAGAAATCTCTCCCAATCAAGCAAAGATGTTATCTCCATCTAGACCCCACAAATCTACTTCTAGCACTGCTAGATCTATTGACAACAAATGTTTTAAATGTTGTTATGATCTTATCTGGACTTTTGTTATCTCTCTGGACTTTAGAATATATGCATAATGCATTTCTACCTTGTTTCTCCATTTCTCTCATATGTTTTATATTCTGACTCTTATGTTGCTTCCTATGACTTATCGTTGCTTCTACGTGACTTGTAATGACTTCTTATGACTAGCATTTGACTTGATGCTTATTAACATAGCATACAATATCTAGTCAGTAGGTTATTATTAGTAGTCTCATACTTGTATTTAAGTAGCACAAAACTACAGACAAGCCTCAGCTTGATCTTAGTTTCAAGTATCTCCAATACTACTTGGCATTACTCTATTATCTTAATAATAACTCCTTCTCTAGTCTAGGATGGCTAGCAAGTTATAAATAATAGCACAGGTGACACTATACAGTCTGAAATGCCTAACTGTTTATCCACTGTAACTGACCTTAGTGAGGCCCCAATAGGTGGCAGTTAAATACCTATGTAAAGGTATCTCCCTTTACTATGCTAGGGAAATCTAACTAGCAACTAGACAAAGTCATTAACCAAACCCCTCCTTATTACACATAGTGGTAACAAATGTGGCTCCATTTACCACTAGGCAATAGACTGCCTCTGCTACTGATGTATCTATTGCAAGAAATACAAATCCAGACACTATTTGGGAAACTGCACAGACAAACAGCATGTACTGGATCATATAGCAAAAGAGTAGCACATCCACACTATAGAATTAAACCAGGGCCACTTCTAATGCCCTCACTCCTCTAACTATGGCCATTACAAATGGAACAACATCACAATAAGCAACATGACTAGTGAATCCCACTATTTAATAGATATAGACAATTCTTGTATAAATATCAGAAGTATTGGGACTTCTGACATATAAATGAGGTAATATTATGACCTTATCTGGACTGTCATTATCTCCTAGGACTTTAGTACATGTGTATGACCTTGTTTCCCACCTTGTTTCTTCTTGACTCTTATGTTTCATGTTTTGACTTATTTCTACTTCTATATAACTACTAGTAGCTTCTTATGACTTGTAACTGACTTAATGCTTATTCATGTAGCATATAATCACAAGTTAGTAGTTTATTATTAGTAGTCTTCCCCTTGTATTTAAGTAGCACAGAACTATAGGCAAGCCTCTAAACTCTGTTACTGCTGTGATAACTCTTTCTATAGTCTAGAATGGCTATAGTTATAGATGTCTACAAGATAGCAGCCTGGTTGCCCAGGACTCCACCCTTCTAACTGATCTGAAGGAGGCCCCAACAGGTGGTAGTTAAATACCTGTGTAGTAGTATCTCCCACTGCCATGCTAGGGAAATCCAATTAGTAATCTGGGGTATGAGGATTATATTGTATGTAGTAAACTGCACACAAGAAAATCTACTACAACAAACCATACCAACACACATAGTGGTAATACATATATAGTGGTAACAATATGTACTCAAAGTCCAGGAAGATATTGATAGTCCAGATAAGATTATAATACTGACATTCACTTTTGTAATCTCTGAAACCTCAGACTTCTCCATGATCTTCTTCAAAATAAGATATGAAAGCACAACTTGGTAGTTGAGCTACATCTTACATTATCATTCATAGTCAGATCTTAACAGGCACCTGGAATGTAAATCAGGATTGCCATTGAATTTTCATATTCTCACTATATTCTATTCCTGAACAGGTTATAACTCCATTGCAAAACAGCAATAATTTTAACAATTCACACAATCCCAGAATAAAGAAACAAGAAAAAAAAAAGAATAAATAAATGAAAATCCTCTATTATGTAGAAATTCAATAAAAAAACAAAAAAAAAACAAGAACAAGTAAGAAAGAAACATCACAAGTAATAGTGTGTAGTATTTGTTGTAAGACTACTGCATATGAATGGGTATCAAGAAAATGATGAACATAAGATCCCAGAATAATAGCATTCTACGAAGAAAAAAGAATCAAATCCTACCAGTTAAAGCATTGCGGGGGGAGAGTAGAGACATGAGGTGTGTCGGTGAGTGTATGTGAGGAGCACGATAGGACAAAACAAGTAATCTGAATGGCCAGGAAAGCATCATAGGGTGAACATGACTTGTCGAAAATCCGTCCCTAAAAGAAACAAAAACAACGCATCCACTCCATCCTCTCCTCTAGAGATTTAATAACCGACAAGACAGCGGAAAGAAAAAAAAGTGATAACTAACAAGAATTCCTTTTCCCAAACCCTACCGCCCGACAAAAAAACAACAGTAGAAACGGAACTCAGACCAAGAAAGAAGGTTAACAAGTTTCTTTCTAAACGTAAAAAGTGGGTGTACAAGAACTGGGAAAAGTTTAATGTATAGGTCCGTCGAACAACCGTTGGGATGTGGGGATGAGAGAGTCAATTTTTTCTTCACCAGTTCATACTACTCTCCTGTAAAATCGGCGCCGAAATCGAAGCCGGTCCAATATTCCTCCTCAAACTCATCTGCGAAGCTGTGGGCTGCATCAACGCTGCATCCTCCTGTCTCTGACCATACCCGCGCAGCGAGTCTTCGGCGTAATAAAAGCTTCTTCTCCTCACCCCTCCAACACTATCCTGATCAAAGTCCCTTCCCTCTGGTCTTACACCGACAACATCATCAGGGGTGTCCGAGATTCGCCTATGTGCGAGCTCTCTACGACGCTTCATAGAGCGGTATACGAGGAAGACGAGCACAAGGAGCGCAACGGCGCCAAGCGCACTGACGACACCAATGATCGCGTCCTGTCTTGTCTTTGCGTCATCTGACTTTCCACCAGTAGGGCCAGGGGACCCGGGGTCGCCAGAACCAGGCGTCGGTGAGTCGGGGGACGAAATAGTGACAATAGAGAAACCTGAGTTGACCCGTGCTGCGAGGGCTTGAGCGACAGGATCATTGACACCGGTATAAAACAACGACGTTTTCGACTTGATGGCTGCTGCGAGCGTACTGACCATAGAAGATTGAATGTAGCCAAGATACATTGTGCCCAGTTCATCACGATCGCTTGGATTTCTGTATGATGTAGGTACAAAGACCTGAAGTGCGAATGTCTGCACCTGGTTAGCTACAGTATAAAATCTATTGAGCAATGATCCATAAAATATATAGGCATAACTCACACTCAAAGACAGACTGTATAAGCACTGGCATGTAAGCAAAGATCTGACTCGATGAAATTGAATTGTTGACAACAAATGCCCAGTTGAGTTCTTGAGTAAACAAAATGCTGATTAGGGATTGACCGCTATGATCTGCGTTGGCTGGAATGCCATCATTGGGGTAGATCCTGCTAGGGAGATCGGTTGGTATCGCAACCACAGGAAGAGCCGTCCCCGTTACTTCACTACTTGAGAGAGCTGTGGTTGGAACCATATCCGGATCAGTCAAAGTTGCCGACGCAGTTGGAGTGGGAAGAATATTGACGGCAAGAGAGGATGCAGTCAACACAAACGACAACGCAGAATTAACCGAGATTGAGGTTATACTCGGCGAAGTGGTCACGCTGGCAACAGGAGACTGACCCTGAGAAATAACGCTGATATTTCCTGACGGTAAAAGAATGCTGGGAACAGACGAAGAAGCACCAGACGCGAAGGATGACAACACACTACTGGGTACACCAGATACAGCGGATGAGAAAGCCCCTGAAGAGTCCGTCGCAACAGATGATTGCACCGAGGTTGGGGCATTACCGAGAACAGATGATGAGCCGACTGAAGTAATAGAAGATACAGGACTGTCGGTCGGTGAAACTGAGGAAGCACCTGTTTGACTAGGAGTAGCGCTGTTTGGAGAATTGTCAGAGGATGTTGGACTGAGTATCGACGACAAGATGCTACTGAGAATGCCTCCATTGGATGAACTAGGGCTGTCTGTTGGAGAAGCCGGAGCATCAGAGGATGTGATCGGCAAGGAACTTCCCCCACCACTTGATGAAGCTGGAGGGTCAAAAGTGGAAGAATCAGTAGAGGTTGGCGAGAGGATCGGTGACAGAATTGGAGGGAGTATAGAGCCCAGGAGGCCTGTACTACTTGATGAAGGTGAGGTAGATGAATCAGTTGGAGTTGGCGAAGGAGCCGGTGTGATGGTTGGGGAGCTCAGGGGGCCACTGTCAGATGAGGATGGACTGGGGCTGTTTGTTGGAAAATCGTGCGTATCAGACGACACTGAGGGAACATTTTCCTGGCTACTGGAAGACGTGTGTGGCAATATTGCAGATGTAAGAGTATCAAGAATGCCTCCGTTCGAACCTGATGAAGGAGCGACATCTGAAGTAGTTCCACTGCTCGAGTCAGCGGGCTTTGGGGTTGACTTTGGGGGGTCAGAAACTGTGACAGACGTAGGAGCAAGAGCACTTGTGAGACCAGAACCGATGTCTCCAACATCACTAGGCAAGCTGCTGACAACACTTGGAAGTGACGAGACCACACTCCCAATGAGGTCTCCAGTACTTGAGGAAACAGTACTGGAAGATGTAAGAGTATCTCCGTTTGCACCCGAAGGAGCGACATCTGAAGGAGATCCACTGCTCGAGTCAGAGGGCTTTGGGGTTGACTTTGGGGGGTCAGAAACTGTGACAGACGTAGGAGCAAGAGCACTTGTGAGACCAGAACCGACGTCTCCAACATCACTAGTCAAGCCGTTGACAACACTTGGAAGCAAGCCCACAGGAGACGTGGTGCTGGGCTCTGGCGCAGAAGTGGTGGGTGGTTTAGTTTCAGGCTTTTGAGTGGGGGTAATCGAGTCAGGGACGTCGGTGGCAGAGGCAGCGACTGTAGTAGGAGGACTTGGTTCTGTTTCGGGTACCGTGACAGAAGTGTGTGTTGGGGTAGCAGGAGTGGAACTACTCGGAGGAGGTGAAGGGTGGTCACTGCCGGCTGTGTACGAGGCGTGGTGAGTAACGAGATGTGAGAAGAAAAAGAGAACAGACCAATAGTATCACCCAGTGAGTGAAATACACCATCTCCAGTATTTCCGACGCCGCCAACGGTATCACCAAGCTTGTCTACAAGGCCACCTAAATTCTGTCTTTGCTCAAGAGAGTCCATGGGCAAGAGAGAGCGACGTGCATGAGAATTGACGTTAGAAGAGTGGGAAGCATAGGTTAAAGCCAAGTAGGAGGCCAAGTTGAGATAAATATGAAAACGCATTATGAACAGAAAGCTTGAGGGGCTGGATAAGCTAGGATGAAGGAGCGTGGATGCGCCTCAGATATGAGAAACACAGTGAGAGGACAGCTTTGAAGGTAGAAAAAAAAACAAAAACCGGATGAGAGAATCTCAATTGGGTGGAAACTGCACTTCGAATTTGTCACATCATCACATCATCACATCAATCTCATTCCACATGCAACTTTTTCACAGCGTTGTTTTTAGTTCATCATGTTTCATCAATTAACATGTCAGCAGCTATCTATCTTTACTACTTATATAAACCCAATCTATGTACCCATCAGCTTATATATTATTTATCATAATTATTCTCCGCCTACCTTGTTCGCAACATCCAATGCATCGTGGTCAGATGTCAGTCGTACATATGCCTTCTTCTTCCCGTCAGGTCTATGTAAATCCATAAATATATACATCTCTCCTCCATCTACTCCTCTCACTCACCGAATCAGTGTATTGACTTTTGCTGCTTGCACATCGTACAGCTTTTTAACCGCATCTTTGATTTGCCTTTTGTTCGCCTTGATATCCACAATAAACACAAGTGTGTTGTGCTCTTCAATCTTTTTCATGGCAGATTCAGTGTTCAGTGGCCTATATAAAACCATCAGAGATAGTCCATCCATTACCCGTTGTTTTTACTCACGAGACAATCGTCCTAAACTGGTCCATCCGTGGTGCATGAGGAATAGACTTGCGAGGATACTTCGGATCCCGGGAAAGTCTCAGTGTCTTCGGACGGCGGAAACTAACAGAGAACCGAGGCTTGCGTGATGAATGAGAATGTGCCCCTTGCAAAGCTGCCTTTTTCGCTGCCTTTGCCTTGTTATCCTTCGCTGTAGAGCCTGAAATATATTATTTTAATATAAACAATGAAAACACAGGCAACGCACTTTTGGCAGCTGCCTTGCCCTTGGTAGATTTTGTCGTGGCCATTACTTTTTCAGAACCTATTAAACATATCAGCACCATCGTCGCAAAAATCGACATCCAAAATGTCTGATCGCCATCCACCCAACAACAGTCTCAGAGAACCCTCTCTCCAGCAAGACAACCAAACAACACATATCCTGGACCCATTGCAAAAACTAATACAGCATGAGCTTACCTTGAGGAGTGCCGACAGTGTCGAGTATGATGATGGAGGTCCCTGTCTGGGTGTACAGCTCAAAGTTTGCTGACACATATTACCAATTATGGAACCATAACCCGGCCGGCAACGTCGGTGCTATTTATTCGGATCATTTTATCGCACACACAACAGCACACAAGCCATCCTCATGACCCCAACATATCAGCTTCTTTTCACCACTCAAGTATATGTCAGCGAACCCAACATCCGATTTCCATGGGTAATCAGCCGTCATTTAACCATCTCTGACCTGCTTTATACTTCTCCATCAATCTTCTGATAAACCAAAAGGATACAACAATATCTACATATCTTAGCTTCCGCTTTGTTGCCACACAAAAAGAAATAAAATAAAGTACTCACCGGTTAAATATCATGATACCATCCTCAAAATAAAAATCAATATCTGCAACTGATTGTGGCACTCCAGGCACTCGAGCGGGCGCATCGTTAACCTGGTCCACTGCATCTAAAAATACCACCAACGCCGCCGCCTCGTATGAAATTCCAAGTAATAAACCTTGTTGCCTTCCGTCCGACTTTGACGCAAGGATCAGCGCGCATGTTTCTTCACTCCAAGTAGCTTTATTCCATCTCTAACTGGAAGACAGTAGGACGCCTGTAACATGACATTCAATCAGCTGCAGCTGTGGAGTCCCAAATTCCCGGCGCAATTCTCCATACTCCACCCCACTATACCCTTTCGAAACAAACTTTTTGTTGCACCACTCTCGCCTTGCCTCGGAGATCTAAAATCCCAAAGACTATAAAGTTAAAATACCCCACCAAACATCTGAACCGTAAGTATACTACTTTCCTTCTCTCTTTTCATTCCCCACCTTATATTACTTAGCTATTCACGCAGGAGTTCACTCAGGACCAGGACCAGGACCATTCATGACATAATCTGTTCATTACGATGCCTCAACAAGTCCCTGACTCACTTCCAGATGTCCTCGACACGTAAGTCCTCTCTCTATAAGAAAAGAATATCTATGAACTCATATCCCCCTACATAAAGTATCAGGACAAACGTACGTCCATCTCCAAATCTCTAACCTATTACTATCTGAACAAATGTGCCAGTATGTTGGTTTCGCTAGCTTTACTGTCCTCATCTGGGACCACATCGACACATTCGCAGACGAGGCAAGTTGTAGCACGTGCACTACTTCCCATCATTACCTGTAATCCTCAATAAATATATAGGTGGAGTATATCTGGAAGGGCAAGAAGGGCTTCTGTCCGTCCCATCTCGTCTCCATTCAACTATTATACTAACTATATAGACCTCCAGTTGTATACCTATTCTTTATAGTCCGTATCCATTCTCTTCCTCCGTGTCCTCACTTTTATAAACCTGCGCAACCAGAACCGCTATTTCACCCCCCTCGGTTTTATCCTCAATCTATACGGTTAGTTTCCATGAACTTATCCATGGCAACCGAGCTTGCCTTGTCCCCCTGCACAGCGACAAACAGCTCCTTACTGATTAATTTAAAAATAGCTTACCTCTCTCCGCGCTGGACGGTCGAGCGATGCGCCAGATTCGTCCGCTACGAAGGCTGCACAGTCGCCTTGGCAGTCGAGGTCGTCGGCCTCATGATGCTCATGCGCATCAACGCTTTGTACCCCGAACGGAGATGGATCACCCGTGGGCTCGTCTTTTTGTTGGTCGTGGAAACAGGCGTGAATGCTTGGTTGATTAGTAAAGGCGAACGTGAGTAGAACTGCATATCCATTCCGGACTTCGATTATTGCCTGCTGACAAAAATCAGCCGTAATTCATGACCCTCTCTCAGGTGTTCACGGTCAGTCTCTTCCATAACAAACACAATATTCTTCACTTAATCATGCACACCCATGTTAATTTCATCACATACAGCTTGCAGTATGGTATTTGATCCATCGGTGTGAGTCCCCTCACCTCTTTGTCACATTTCCTTAATCATATGACATAATTGACTGCCAACCCAGGAGTGGCGCCGCATCCGCATCAGCCTGGATGCCCCTCCTTTACGACACAATCTGCTTCGCTTTAACAATGTACCGGACCATTCCGCCTATATGGAGAGAAGAAGCTAGTTACATCCTCAGAAGGCTCTTAGAAGATGGTCTCATATATTACAGGTACATTTATACCCCAAACTCTTGACAGTAACCAATCAAGTCTCATATATTTATCAAAGCGTCATATTTTCCGTTACCTTAGTGCTGACTATTATGATTATTGGAGCACCTCCTGGCACAAAAAATATCGTTGCGCAGTTGAGAAACTTTCTCTTTTATCTTTTTTACCAATTTATAAATAAATACTCACATGATTTCCCCTTCCAACCTTTCTTTTTCTCCTTGATGCAGGTTGGAACAACTGTAAGTCCGCAAACCCTTTCTTATACGTACAAAATCTATATTATTGATCGCTATTTATATTTTGTTCCATTACATACATCTGGAAATCTTATATCTTTCATCAGAATAACGGTTCGTCACCATCTGCTCCAGTTAAAAAACATGATCGTTAACCTTTGTTTTTTTCAAAAACAAAAATAGGTTGCAATGATGTCCAGAATAACCCTTAACCTCCGTAAAGCTGGTCGTCATGAAGGGAAATCCAAACATTCCGATGCTCCACTGTTGCTACTATTCGGTCACAAAGGGAGGAATCGTCAACTAGTCGATGGACTCTGGGAATCATCGCTAGCAACAACAACGAACGGCATATCCCAACTGACGAGCAATGGTTGTAATAATACGTTAAGGACCGACTTGCAATTCGTAGATCCAGATGCACATGCTGAACACGAGCTGACTGGGGTAACAGAGGAAGAAGGCGAAATCATTCCTATGGAAGAGCTGCCCGAACCAACACATACACACCTAGAACGACCTCCTAAAGCCCTCGATCACATATGATGTGATATACACATCCTTACAAACACAACCTCACAACTTGCGGAACAAAGGACCATATGCACTAAGGATTTTTTGATCGTATTTGGAAACACCACGCGGTCCAGCATATAGAATCAGCGGAGTATTCATCAGACATCTGCCCAAACCATTGTATCAGGTTCCATTCTATACGTTTAAAACCTGTTTCGGGCAATCGTAACTCACAGCCCGTCAATCCCCCCTGGTCATAAGCTATCCAATCGCCATACCGGGGAGACAAAGATATACCAAACGACATGGAATAAATACCCTACTCTGTTTCTACCTCCTCCCATACTCACATCCTTCGAAACAAAAAAAAACAGGATTCCAAATAACCGTTAATCAGAAGAATACATACCACCAGCAATTATTTATTCCAAGGATAGCATATCTTTACGTACTGTGTAAAACACCATAATTTCTGTTGTTACAGTATC
>VSJF01000017.1:0-75918 GCA_009739215.1 Floccularia luteovirens
CACTAGGAGATAGTGATCATCAGGAGAGAATGATGCAGAATAACGAAAATAGCCTCTGAAGGAACCAAGCGAATCCCAAGTTTTCGTATTAAAGAAGTGGATTTTGTCAATTGTAGACGAGGCAAGGGTTTCTCCATTTTGGGACACAGCAATGCCGGAGATGTAAGTCTTGCCATTCTCCTTGACCGTGGATTCCAGTGTGACTTTTGGAGTGCATTCGCCAGATTCTAAGTCCCATAAGTGGATTGCATCATCGAACCCACAGAAAGCAACTTGTGAGTCACCATGTAGAAATACAGCAGCTCTCAAAGTGAATCGTACAGGAAGCTCCTTCAAAATCTTGCCATTCTCGCATCCTATACCCCATAATCGAAGCTTTCTTCCGGCTATCCAGTCTATTGCACGGTCCGAATCCTTTGATATCGCTAACACTGTTCGTACCCCAGGAATAGACATACTCCCCTTCAACTCCTCGCCAATTGCAATGTCCCACACCTGTACTCCTCCTGGATCAGTGCTAGTAACAAGGTGCGTTCGGTCTCGACTCCACGTTACAGCATACACTTTGCATTCGGCACTGTGTGCACGCTGGATATGTACCTGTGCACCAGATATAGCATTCCACACACGAATTGTCCCATCTTCCGAACCAGAAACAAGCGACTCCCCATCAGGGGCCCATGCAACACACCGGACACTTTTGGTATGCCCCTTTAAGGTCCTCTTCGATGTTCCGATACTAGCATCCCATATACACACTTCCCCATTTGATGACCCGGATGCAATCAACCTCCCGTTGATGAGAGCACTGCGCGACAATGTCTCGCCTCTATCGGGATCGTGTAGAGACAAGGACCCCCATGCTGAATCTCGAGGCATTGCTGACTTGATAGAATCCTTCTTGCAGGTCGGCATGCTGGCGGAATCGTTTGTAGCGGGTGGTCAGCACACATGATGGTGCCAGCGGGAATGCAGATATATACAAGTGTTCTGGGCAATCGTTGATAGGTGCGTAACACTGTAGAACCAGCGCGTGCATGTCGTCGATTAATTGGATAATTCATTCCTATCCTCGCCCTGTATATGAACCTTGCAAATATTTCAGTTTTCATTTTATTCACATCAGTCAATCATATGCGCACCTCGCACCAAGAAAGCACTGCTAGCAAAGCAGGCACAGCAACCTCAAGCCGGTTCATGTAACTGAGCACCTCCACCCATACCAGCAACTTCGTTCGTGTGAACTCAATGACTGCATCCAAAATATCTTCACCTGGATTATTGCAGTGCGACAAAATGCGTGGCCCAGTGAACACACGAGTACCGCAAACTTGATTTGATACATTTCTTGACAGTATCGTGTAGGCCAGGAATGCTCGATTTCATTATCGTCGGATCATTGAGGTCACAAATGTTCCGTTTGAGTGGATGCCTCACAGTCATCACCTCCAAGCAGGTCGATTGCCAGGCGATGATGATGCACAGATGGATCAATGTAGAACTTGAAATCGGTACAGCGTTTTCTATCGACGAGGAATTGCTGGAAACTCGCATGAAGCATTCGGATCTCGATGTCGTCATCTTCTGGCCACAGGATGACAGAACCAAGGCGACCTAGTATATACCGAATGAAATCTATCGGGATATCAACCAAATATTTCAAGCAAGAAGTCGACACAGGATCCCGAAGCAGGCAAGACTGCCTAGCACGAGTTGAATGTACTCCATCATGTCTGGATTATCAAAGTCGTCATCGTTCGAGCGCATTTTGCAATACAGCGATATATAATCGATCAAGGTTTTTCAGACTGAATGCTGCATCTGATACATTGTTTGACAAGAGATAATCAAGGATTTTGACTGCGAGAACTGGTTTGTTACTCAGGAATTTGACAACAGTGTCGGCATAAATGAATAATCCAGCGGCGAGATTGGTAAGGTCTTTGATAACATCGGGACGGACACTGTGTATCGTTCCCCAGCAGCTGAGATCTGTCAATTTTGCATCGAAGAAAAGTTTGATGTCTCCATCGACGATTTGTCTCGGCACTTCATGTAATCTATATTGTTTCGACACCTGGCGGAGCTTTTCAGTGTTTAGTGCAGCTTCGATCTTCATTTCTGGTCTGGTGGTCACGAACACTCGGACAGGAAAGGGGATGTCGGGGAGCCGTTCCATGAAGAGGGAGAGAAGTCGGATAACCTCATCCTGGGCTGCTTTAGTGCACTCATCGAGTGCATCGAAAACAAGTGTGATTGGGTGGTGTGATGCCTCGACATTCTTCAATGGGTTGATTAGTAAATTGTCGAGGTCCATTTGAAGTTGTTCCCCTTGTTTGCCTTCCTGAATGTACTCTCGAGCAGCTTTCGCAATGTGAGGATATAAGCTCTTTTGGTTGTGGCCCAACTGATAAGCGATCGTTGGCAACACATATGTCGCTGTGTTGAAACTACTAGCGTCATGGACAAAGAAAAATGAGGCACCGAGGGTCCCGGCCTTCTTCAATCTATCGGCTACCTCGTATGCGATGGTAGATTTACCAGTGCCAGCTCCGCCGCCTAGGACATATATGAAAGAGCCGTCACCGTCCGTGTGTGATCGGAGAGACCACTCAAAGATTTCCTCAAGTAGTGCAGTACGTGTGCCCTCTAGTGTTCCTGATTTTGTTGGGTTTGAATTAGAAGAGTAGCCAGCATTGACATGCGGGAGATCTTTCAGGGCCCTTTCATCGACTACAGACCATGTGATGAGTAGGCAGTCTTGATGATTAAAGATGGAGGAACTTACGTTCTCTTATGCGCTCTTGTTCTGCACGTTCCCGTTCTGCGCGCTCTTGCTGTTGCATACATTTAATTTTCTATGGATCCAAATCAGAATGATTGTCTAGCAGCGCAGTACAAGATTATACCTCCATATCAGTTCTAATTCCATTTATCAACATTTCGACGGTTATTCCACCTTGCATCTATGTGACATGTCAGGACAGAGCAGTCAGTTAGAATTAAATCCTTACGTGAAATTTTCTTGTCGCATCGTCAATGCCCGTCCTGATCCTTGATAAAGTATCCGAATTTTTTTTGCTCAACACAAATCTAAATAATCCTTTTTCAAGGTTTTTCGCTTCATTCGCCAGATCATCCAGATCTCTGCGATGTGAAACACATAAGCAAAGCATATGGTTACTATCGTAACAACTCACTTCTTGAGGGTAGCAACCCTCTTCTTTAATTCGGGTGAATTCACCAGACGAGTCCGCGTTTTATCATCGGTTCCCACAACCCACACCGCATTTTCTGCCGTCTCCTCGATTATCGATACGAGTGCCTGTATATGCTTTGCTAGGTCCTCATGTACTCCTTTATTTACTTCGGCAACCTGAATAACTAGTTCATTTGATTTATTCATGCAAAAATATGCATTATTATGGACGCACCAGAATCAGACCGATGAGCACGGATAAGGTTGAGGCTGCAATAGCTAACCCAGGAATAGGAGCAAGGCTGAGTGAATCATGTGCAGCATCGAGAGTCTGCTTGGCCACAGTAAGGATGTCTGCGATACACTGATCTTTCTTTGATAGAGGCATTGTTGAGACTATTTCTGAATGTAGGAACGTTACTTCTGTTCTACTGGCCACAACAGACAGGTTAGACAAGAGGTACCATATCGATGAATAGATGTTTCGACAATTGTATGAGCGACTGGTATGAGAGCAGTCAAACGTGTAGATGAGGCTTTTTGCGCCAGTTATCCTGGATATTGTACAGCATCTCCTAAAATTTCACATGTCGAGTTTTGACAGTTGGAAGGGGGGAATGCTGTCCAAGAGTTCATCAGTAGGAATGTGGAACCCTTGATGTCCGCTAGTCCGGGTGTTCATTATGTTCCTTCCCCTCCGTCATCTCGGACAGTAGGGAATCTGGTGTACAACAGAGAGGCAGCCGTCGATTATTGGGTACGTCAGTGCTTCAGCCAAAATCACCAATCCTCGATTCTCCGTTGATTCGAGGCCGTGTTTTCACAAGTTGTTTATAGAACTCTCACACGCGAATGGAGGTCACTTGGGTAAGAAAAGATACATCCTTGCCTGTACGAATCATCAATCATACAATGCAGTAGAGAAACAGATACATCACGAGAAGACCCAGCTTTAAAACCTGCGAAGTTCAAATATAAGCTGTGTGTGACGGTTACGCGCTGCATCGCCTTGTCTCGCTCTTGCGTTTGTTTGTAACTACAATAAATACTCGTGTACTCACCGTTTGTATTTTCCTTGTTGGATCAGCGCGCATTTTCACTGTTATTTCGTTCGCCTCGCTAACTCTCATCCGTGTCCATCACACTGCGTTTTATGCATATCTCTTCACTTATTTCCAATGTATGTTGTTTTTGTCTCTAGAAAGTTAAACATATCTTCAAAGGGCATGAATACCGTAGGTTATCATAAGGCTGAGTCTTAGCTTTGATCAATTGATCGATCATCCACTTGGGGCCCGTACCTGTTCCAGCCGGAAACAGGTACTTGTGAAGTCCTGCGTGAACTACTGTTCTTTCCATTAATTAGCAAAATTTGAAGTAAGTTCAATTCATCTAGTGGATACTTGTTACTTATCTATTTCTCTTTTATCCAATAATACCACAGCCAACAGTCAACAAATCGAAACCCCCAACTGTACTACAATTCTCAATGCAACCAATTGTCAAACAAGACATGTGACAGTGATCTTGATGGGAAATGCTGTGAGGACTACTACTCCCACATCCCGACCTTTCTCATACCATACCATAGTTAAAGTATTGCTTATCGATACAGTACGTTTTGTCCAGTTGTTTGTTGTGGACCTTAGCGATACAAAACAACGCTCTCACATTCAAACAGTCTCAATAATGTCTCCATCAAAAAGCGATCAACATATCATTGACATTCTTACTATGACGAAGCAGACTCTTGATATTGCACAAGGCGCACTCACCCTGGCTCCTGTTCCAGGGTTATCGAATGCTGCTTCTGCATTGTCCAACCTCATCGATATAATTCTGGTTTGTCTGTAATAATATAAAATTTTACCTACATGCACAATTAAATGATTTGTTTGATTGTAGGTAGCCAAAGGCAATGAGGGGACACGACAAGATCTAGCCAAACATATACAGGCACTCGCATCAATCATCGAAGAGACGGCAAGAAAGGCCGAATCTGTTTTGGGAACCGATGACGAAACGTTAATAAGGACTCATCTGGTGAATTCACCCGAGCTAAAGGAGAGAGTTTTGACTCTCCAGAAGTGAGTTTTCGACATGGGTGATACACTTGCTTTGCTCATAACTTGATAATTGCAGTGATTTGAAGAATTTGATAAATGAGACAAAAAATCTTGAGACTGGACTATTCGGAGTTCTGTTAAGCAAGAAAAATGCGGATACGTTACTGAGGATCAAGACCGACATTGACAATGCTACAAGAAAATTCCTTGTATGCTAGTGCATTGATTCCTACTGAAAGCTCTGTCTTGACATATGATACAGATTCAAGGTGGAATAACCGTCGAGATGTTGATCAATGGCGTCGCAAATGATATTGAGGTGTGAACATTGTTCCCTGCTGTTGCACAATCATACTGATGTGAGTTTTTAGCAAATAAAACGTGTACAACAGCAAGAGGGTAAGTTTCTCATCATATTATCAAAACTAACTACCAATCATCTACCTTGCAGTTGACAAAAGGGCACTCCAAAATCTCCCACACGTCAACGCTGGTTACTCTTCTTCCTCGAACCCAACAAAATCGGGAACACTTCAGGGCACCAGAACTGCATTGCTCGAAGAAATCACCGAATGGTCTCTCCGCTCACACACGGACGATCATGGCCCTTTCATTTATGTCCTAAGTGGCGGGGCTGGCACCGGTAAATCTACCATTGCGTTTGAGATCGCCCACAGATTAGAAGAGGCCGGGGCACTTGGTGCTTCTTTTTTCTTTGTCCATGACGCTGGCGATTTTAACACAACAACACACGTGTTGACGACGATTGCATACCAACTGGCACACAATCAGACTAGTCTATATTCTCACATTGCAAAAGCTGCTCGAGAGTACAGCCGGAAAGGAAAACAGGGGGAACAGCTCCAAATGGACCTCAATAATCTCATAATCAAGCCATTGAAAAATGTCGAGGCATCACACCGGCCAGTCATACTTGTTTTGGATGCACTCGACGAGTGCACAAAACCAGCACAGGAAGAGGTCACCCGACTGCTTTTTCTCTTAATGGAACGGCTCCCCGAAATCCCATTTCCTGTCCGAGTGTTCGTGACCACCAGACCAGAAATGAAGATCGAAGCTGCACTAAACACTGAAACGCTTCGCCAAGTGTCGAAGCCATACAGTTTACATGAAATACCGAGAGGAATCGTTGACGGAGACATCAAGCTTTTCTTGCATGCAAAACTCAAGGTTCTCAACTGCTGGGAGATAATATCCAGTATCATCCCCAGTGTCGTCGAAGACCTTACGAGTGTCGCTGCGGGTCTATTCATTTATGCTTACACTGTCTTCAAGTTTCTGGATGACTATCCGAATCACGCAGTTGATGTCCTCAAAGCCATATTGTCTGGTAATCCATCAGATGTAGCATATAGCCTGGAGAATCTTGACCAGCTCTATGTTGCTGTGTTACGGAATGCACTCGATCATTGTTTCAAAATTCCAGGTATGCAGAAGTATAGTCGAGTTATACTTGGCAGTCTCGCCTTGCTTCAAGATCAGGTATCAACATCTAGCCTAAGCGATCTAATTAGGGTCGAGAAGAGATTTATCCGGGACATTGTAGAACGGCTTGGTTCGGTGATCCTGAAGCCAAAAAATGATGACGTCGAAATTCGAATGCTGCATGCGAGCTTCCCACAATTCCTGGTTGATGACAAGCGTTGTACTGACACCAAATTTTACATTAATCCTTCTGAACACCACCAACGCCTGGGATTGACATGTCTGGAGATGATGACTAGAAAATATGGACTGAAAAGGAATATTTGTGACCTTGATGACCCGGCGATGATGAAGTCAAACATCCCTGGTTTGTACGATACTGTCATGAAATGTATCCAACCAAGTTTACGTTACTCGTGTATTCACTGGGCAACACATGTGTCGCGCTGTGATAATCCAGGTCAGGATCTCTTGGATGCAGTGATGCAGTTCGTACGAACGAAGCTACTGGTGTGGGTGGAGGTGCTCAGCTATATGAACCAGCTTGAAATCGCTGTTCCAGCTTTGCTTGTGGCACTTTCATGGTGTGAGGTGCGTATTTGATTCGTTCACCTAATAAAGAAGAAACCGAAATATTGTTACAAGGTTCACATTCAGGAGGACAGGAATGGTATCCTTCAGTTAATCGATGATACACATAGGCTAGTTCTACGATGTTATACACCTATCAAGGAATGTCCCGAACACCTGTATATCTCTGCATTCACACTAGCACCATCATGTGTGCTCACCTCCCACTACAACAGTTCTGACAACACACCAACTCGTAACCATACTGTAGAATCAATGATGCCTAGAGATTCAGCATGGGGTGATTGTCTCCACACTATCCTGATAGATGCGAGAGGCTGTCAGGCAATGTTTTCCCCCGATGGGAGGTTAATCGCGTCTGGGTCATCAAATGGGGAGGTGTGCATATGGAATGCCAGTATCGGAACATCAAAGAGGACCTTAAAAGGACATACTGAAGATGTTCGATGTGTTGCCTGGGCTCCTGATGGGGAGTCGATTGCTTCTGGCTCGGCCGATGGGACACTTCGTATCTGGAATGCGACGTCTGGAGCGCAGGTACATATCCAGGTGGAGGGCATGGTGAATACCATAGCATGGAGTCCAGACGGAATGCAACTTGTCACTGCAGGTCCTGATCCGAGGGTACAGGTGTGGGACATTGTCATTGGTAAAGAGCTGAAGAGGAGAACGGGAGTTCCTAAAATAGAGATAGTGACTGCGATATCAAAGGATCTGGGACGTGCAATAGACTCGGAACTTCAAGTATGGGATATTGGATACGACAAGGGCAAGATTCTGAAAATGCTACCTAAAAAATATCTTGTGCTCGCAGCTGTCTTCATACACGGCGATACGCAGGTTGCTTTCTGTGGGTTGTTCGATCATACGATTCATGTGTGGGACATGGAATCTGGTGAATGCACTTCGAAAGTCGAACTGGAATCCGACATCTACGGTATCGCGGTGTCCCACGATGGAAACATTCTCGCCTCATCTACTATCGATAGGATACATTTCTTTTGTACGAAATCCTGGGATTCACTCGGATCTTTTCAAGGCTACTTTGATCGCACTGCGTCATTCTCTCCTGACGACCGTCGCCTTCTGACGTCTTACTACACAATCCAAGTCTGGGACTTGTCTTCCGTGCTTGTGCCAATACCACGAATTACTTCACCCATTCCATCTTCCTTATCATCAACACACGACACACGCATACATTTCGTAGCTATTTCTTTAAATGGCTCACGAGTAGCGGCTGTGACACACGAAGCAATTAGTATTTGGTCTCTCAAATCTGCGTCACTGTTATGCACTATTCGGGGATATAACTATGGTAATATTGCCTTCTCCCCTGATGCGCAGAAAATTGCGGTAGCTGGCTATGAGACTCACATATGGGATATGACAACATTTGTGCACACTTTAAACAGCCCCAATGATAGAATCACATGGTCCTCCGATGGACATTGGATCGCGGGTGGGACGTATGATGCTAATTCAGATGTGTCCGAAAGCTTGGGTGTTTTCGATGCTGTGACGGGGGAACTTGAAAAATATCTGGAGATCGTCGGGGGTTCTTCAGATTTAGAATTCTCGCATGACAACACGATGTTATATGTAAAATGTATGACGGGTGAGAAGACAATATTCCGATGGAAGGAAGGGAAGAAAGTCGAGCTCGAGCAGCATAGATGGGAAACAGAAATAGGCCGGAGGATGCGTTTACACAAGGATGGATGGATTGTACGTGAAGAGGATGGAAAGAGATTGTGTTGGGTAGAGCAAGGATACCCGCTTAGCATTGCACGGTGGGGTAATTATTATGCTGTGGGTAAGAATTCAGGCAAGCTAGATATTTTACACATCGAGGAAAGTTCTGTAGATGGCATGACCGAGGATCCATAGTGTACGTAGCCCTACTAGACAATGCATCCCAAGTACACCCTGCAGTAAAAAATAGGATACCACTCTGTTAGGTGCTTGTTCGGTGTAGTAAATTCGATATCTGTGGCTTGAAGTAATTATGACATAATTTTTTGAACGTACTTCGATATGCGTGTAAACCAACTTCGCCGTGCTACAATCAAGAGAAAAGAGACCAGTGGGACTATCAGGATTTGCCTCGGTACCATATCTCTTGAAGCATACATGCCTACGTCATAATATACACAATTGTCAAGAACCGTAACGTTGCAGTATACACGTCTGTTGATTGTGACTGGTACTGGTACTTGAGTATTTTATGAGTAGATTCAAGCGAGAATACGACTTCATATCCGATATCCATGACCCAAACATGAACCTGGCTGGGAGATCCACATTTTCACTACATGTTTTCAGTATGTTGACCCTCTGAGTATAGAGGGGGGAGCAGACTTGATATAGATGTGTGTTCAAATTAAACGAAGGAGATTGTCTTGTGGAGGATATAGGGTCCGTTTTGAGATGTATCGTATATTATGTCGTGGGTAAGACAAGGATTTGTTTCGAACCGTATTCATCCTGTCGACGCGTAATAGTGCTTAATCATGTCCAAGTTTGTCCAACACGGACAAGACAATGAGGTTCATCCTCATATTCCGTTCATTCTCGCGTATCGCCTAAGGTATGTCTTCATTCTCCCTCCGTTTTTCTGTATACTTAATAAGGAGCGGAGATGTCCCAAAGAGAATATAGCAAGGTTTTTCACAGGTGAATTTTTTTTCTTGGATCCATGGGGGGCTGAGCCCCATGGAGATCATTACATGCGTGTGGGTATAAGCACTATTAATTGAAAATTCTGTGCGTGAAGTGTACTTTTGCCGGTAAATGACTGGATGCGGTCACATGTATGCAAGGTGGTTTGTTGGGTAACTGATCGGGAGTGTCGGCTGAAAGACCAGCCAGTTATTGCGTTGCAACAGGGACACGTATTATGGATATAAGAAGGCGTCAAGCAACGTAACGGACGCATGAATGACCCAGTCCTAGTGATTACCGTCCGAGATGAGGCAACGAATTTCCGTGTCACGAATCTGGTGACGAATATTGACAGCAGCTTAAGTACCGCGGCCATTCCTTGAAACGAGTCCAGATAAGAGAAAACAGCAAGCCAGCCAACCGGTTCACAGCATAAAACATAGCACTAGAATATTAGTTCAAATTTGAAAAAAAAACCATGCATATCAAGTATATAGTACAGATGTTGCAGATCACATTCCACATGGTAAAACTCACTTGCGGCTACTCAATACCGCGCTTGAGAATACTTTTTTTCATCGTCTCCTACGTACGGTAAATCCGCTATATACACCGCCGGAAATGGGCCACCGATGTCATCAGGATTATTTTCTTCTGATTCCAACGTTATTGCTTGCAGACCACACTTGGACAAGGTACGCTTATTCCATGTACGCAAGAGATATGCAATATTCTTTTGTAACCTTGTTTCAGTTTCATCTTGCGTTTGTAGCTTTCTTTCATTTATATTTTCATGAACCGCTTTCACGTCCTAATTAAAGAGTGTGTTTGATGACGATGATACTATCGAAATTAGGCAAGAGAAATTTTGCTCACAAGGACCAAATCATCCCATTCCTTATCTGTTAGGCAACAATCTCTAATTTCCTGAGGGATCGATAATGTCCCACTATATTTTGAAATAACTTTTTTCGCACTTGATAAAGGAGCTCTTGTCATGATGATTGGAATATCTGGAGATCTTGTAGGACTTTTAGAGGGAGATGAAGAAGAGCGGTTGGTATTCATAGAAGGGGTAGATGACGTCTTGCGCGAAGGTGATGTGGATGAATATTGCCTTTCTGACGTAGAATGAGAACGCGACCGGCTTTTATAAGATGGATACACCAAGGGAACGGTTGGCGTAATCTTCGAATCCGCGTTAGTCCAAATCCTTACCGTCTCTAGCCACTTGTTGTCCATTTTATCTCCATATTCTCTCAAGGTCGATATAATAAGCACAAAGTATATGCATCCGATACCCAAGACGACGGAGATGACTATTCTTGGCCATAGCACATCCCGGGAGGTTACTAGCACTGTCTCTTCACCACTCACAATGCCAGCGCGCCAAACGAACGACATGATGCAAACGATGTATAAAATTAGCGACCTAGAAAAATTGATCAGTTGTCTTCCTTCTAACTAGTATAATAATGATACCAAGCGAGCCAGACAGCAGGCATTGCAAGAAAGACCCAAAAATTCCACCATATGCGGAAATTTTTCTGATTCTTCTCCTTCCTAATAAAAGTAAAGGTAAAGGTTCAATATCTTAACTACCTTGTTCTAGAAAACATTAGGTAAACGTACCGATGCCCATACTGCAGCTTTATGCGTCTTGCGCATGGTACCAATGCGGATGATATACATACAACCGTACAAGAGGCTCATTAACGCACAGATCAAGGATATTAAAGCAGAATAACGGGTCAAAGGATCCGTCCCAGCGCTATCGATTTGAAGAATGGTCAAAATTGCACTGGAGCATAATTAGCAGAACATCATGTTTGAAAATAGCATGAACCAACGATAGTAAAAGTACGGAGACAATGTTGAGAGTCCTCCATTCCTCCATTAGTGAATCAATAAATGTTTCCCACATATTCTTTAAATTCGCGAAAGGTGGATCAGGTACCGTCTCCAACTTGGTAAACCCACGAGACACATCTTGACCTTGCCTAGCTGCCTCCATGACCATATTTTTTATCTCAGGAATGCTTAAATCCGCTTCTTCAAATATCTTTGTTACCCGAGAGAAGTAAAGTCGTGGTAGACGCAGTAGAAGATGCAGATAAACCTGGTTCGGAAGTGTATCCAGTAAGAAGGCATATATATAAGATCCTGCAGCGATCTTGTGCCAATCAAAATAGTTGTAATCAGGCGTTTGTGTATAGTTGTAACCAGATGTTTGGGGATAATTGTAACTAGGTGTTTGTGGATACGCGGCATTATAGTAAGAGTAGCTTGGTTCGACAACTGCTTGGACGGGCACAACAGTTGGTCCGGGGGCATGATATCTGGACGGACCATAGGGACGTGAGCCATACCAACCTACAGGTGAGGGAGACCTTGAAATATGATGCGCATGTCTAGGAGCAGAAAGCGTAGAAGTGCTGGATCTGCGACGTCTGGAACTAATCGAGCGAGATGGATGATGGTAAGGGTAAGGGCTGTAGGCTCGGTGGGAATGGGGAGAAGGAAAATATGATCGAGAGCGTTCACGCTGTGGTCTAGGCAAAAAACCTGGCTGGCGCTCTGAAGACATAGACACTGGCCCCGCAGATTGACGACGTCGTGGAGGTGCACCCGGCGGATCTCCTGGCTGCACAACAACTGAAACAGTGACTGGTCGAGCATCACTTGGTTGAGGATCTGCAATAGCTGTTTGTAATCGAACATCAGGACGCTGAGAGGTGGACATAGATATAGGGGCTCGAGGGGGTGAGGGTGCGCGCACAGATGGTGGGACGATTATTGGGATTGTTGGTGGAGTAGGTCTCCTGGAAATTGGCCTACGTGAACGAGAGCGCGACCGACCCCTGCCTGGTATAGGATTAGAACGACTCCGCCGCCTGTGTCCCCCAGAGGGACTTGGTTTTATCACAATGGGACGCGGAGAGCGAGAAGATGAATGTGACCGGTGTCGCCTTTGAATTGATGATGATGACCGTACACCGTCGTGAATATGGCGGCGATGATGATGATGATGATAACGACGACTAGATGGATACATTACTTCACGTGGGTACGAACTTCCATTTAGGATGACGGTATCATTCATTCCTTGTCTGTTTTCTCGTGCATTCCGTATGTTTTGACCTGGGAAAAATTAGTATGGGTCGTTTGGTTTGTATGAACTACGTTGCTGAGGATGGGAGGGTATATAAAGATGTGGGGACTGAGGGGTGAAAATGGGTATAGGAACTTGGTTAGGTGGAGGTGGGCGCACAGGTGATTGGATGGTTGTCTGGACTGGAGGTCGGGCCCGACTCCTGGCAATTGGCCTACGCGAACGCGACCGACCCCTGCTCGGAGTGCGTGGTGTATGATCAATTGGAGAGTGAGAACGCCTCCGTCACCGGTGTTCCCCTGAGCGACCTGATTCTAAGGTGGGAGGTGACTGACGTCGTATCTGAGTAGATGATGAACTTGACCGTATACCATAGCGTCGATGATGATGGTGGTGGTGATGATGACGACGGGATGGATACAGTATTACTTCTTGTGGGTATGAGCTTGCATTTGGGATGTTTGGGTTGATGATGTCATTCATTCTCTTTCGCGCGAACATGTTTCGTACGCTTTTATCTAGCGATGGTTTGAATGGGTCGTTTGGTTCGTATCGGCCATGTTGCTGTGGGGGGTAACTGGGTTGGGGTGGTTGAGCATACGGATAGTCGGAATAAACGATATATGAGCTACGCTGCCCAGTAAATCCACTGAAAGGTCTGGTACCATTTCCTGGTTGATGATTGTTCTGGTATCCATGCGATCTACCAACATGTGAGTGTATTCTATCCGATCTTTTCTGTCGACTGCCATCATTTTCGTGGCGGCCACCTCCCTCACCATAACCTCCTAGTATTATGTAGTAGGTCAAGTCACTTATGTCAACGCAAGATTTTATAACTCACCTGGTGGCTGTGATACTGTCACAGGTGGTCGTTGTTGCACAACTGTGCTGTGACTAGTAGTGGCGCCTCCTGGGCCTTGTGCGCTTCGCTCACGAGGCAGCGCTAAAACCAAAAATTATTCATGAATGATGAAACAAGTTTGGCTCATCCATTAGATATTTACCAGAGACGGTAGGTCGCGTTGGAGTGTGTTCTCTAGAGCTATGGCTCCGCCATAAACGGTGGTGAAGGGTTTGCATATTATCCGATTGTCGATGGGTGGAGTTGTGGGAGAAGAAAGGTGGGGTATAGAGCGCGAAGAACCCATTTCGCCATTATATGAATATGTAGATCTGGCGTCTCTTTCGCTCCAAAAAGTGGAGACAGACAAGTATATATTATCTGATAGTCAACGTTATTGTAACTGTCATGGTGAGTTGAATCTTTGTGGGAGCGTGGGAATAACTATTTTAATGCTTCATCGTCTCCTCAATGGGAACAGTCAAGACGTATGTCGTACTTGGTATATCTCCTGAATGTCTTCTTCAAAGAACGAAACATCACAAGCTGAAAAAGAAAAGGTTTCACAGTGATCATAACAGTCTATGCCACCTGTTCAAACAACTAATTTCTCCCCTCGATTTTCATATATTCAGGGTAATATTGCATTTCGTGCAGGTAGATATCCAGAAGCAATTGGGCACTATTCTGCAGCTATCATCGCCGATAGAAACTCGAAAGATGTAACAATACCCCTGAACCGCGCTGCAGCCTATCTGAAGCTCGGCAAGTGCGTCGTGTCTCTATTTCTTTCCTCGTTTGATTGTCGCAAATTTCAATGAGGTTGACGATGTCATCCGATCAGATATGAAGATGCAGAACGAGATTGTACAAAAGTTCTGAACATTGATGCCAAGAATGTAAAGGCGTTGTATAGACGGGGCCAGGCAAGGATAGAATTGGACAAGGCAGCTGAGGCTAAGGAGGGTGCGTGATCAATGTTTTCTATTATCCATATCTACTTAGTTATCAACGGAATAGATCTTGCACATGCAAATAAACTAGACCCAAAAAACGCCGCTGTCAAAGAAGAGCTCCAAAAGGTTGAAACGCTTCTAGCGAAGAAGGTGAAGAAGGTAGGGTTATGCCTTTCTACATTATCGACCCCCTATATCTTACTTGCGTTGTATTTCGGTATATCGTACTGATATTTCAATACAGAAATCTTTGGTATCTGCGTCAATGTCTTCTCAACCAGATCCGGTTCGTCGACGCGTACCTATCAAGATTGTCAACCCACCTTCGACTGTGACATCCTCAAAACCAGCAAGACCTTCCCCATCGAAAAGTATACAAAATGGGAAACCTACGAATCATACAAGCGACCCACTACGTCCCATTTCAACACGCTCACTAGCAACCTCATCTACCAAAGAAACAGAGACTCTCTCCAAGGATCGACCCTCTACTTCTTCGAGAGCCGAAGAACCTTCTATTGCGACAAAAACTGAAGCCACCCCTCTCTTAGACGCCACATCTTCTAGTAAACCGGATCGTGTTTCATCCACCTCTACCCTGCAAGCTACATCTCACCTAGATACATTCAAAGAAGTAAAACGTGCTCGTGAAGGACGTCTCGGAGGTGGAATATTTCGCGCGTCTGGAGACAGTAAGTTGTTCGACGTGAAGGAGATCACAGACAAGTCCCCAGAAAAACTTGTGACTCCCCCGCAGTCTCCCCCTTCTTCTCTCCCTGCTAATCCCGAGTTTCCTGTTCCACACACTCCAAAAGACGACAATCCTTTACCTCCACATAAGAGCTCTTCCCTACACCAAAATTTGGGAGACTTATCAAGTGTGAGGGAGTCTTCGAATGTTGGGAAATCGTTAAATATGAGCGAGATTTTGAATACGGGAGAAACAACCAACGCTGGGCAATCATCAAGTCTTCCACCAGTTTCTCCTCCACAGACACTTTTCGAATTCAGCAAGGCTTGGGCAAGGTTCCCTTCTGTAGAAGACAGATGGCGGATAATACGCGTGAGTATCTGCCTCACTATATTCCTCATTCAATAACTCTAATCTCCCTATATTGTACAGAGTATCCCCACAAAGCATATCCCCACCATATGTAAAGCTTCGCTTGACCCTGCCCTCTTTGCGTCGATATTGGAAACATTACATACTATTCTCAAGGCAGCTCCAGATGGTAGTTATGATGCAGTTATGGTGCGTGCGTATATGGAGTCGCTTGCGCGTGTACCGCGGTTTGGAACACTTGTGTTGCTTTTGAGTAAAGAGGAGAGAGCGAGAGCTTTGGATGTGTGGAAGATGTTGGGTGTGAAGGTTCCTGTGGGGCCTTGGGCTGCTGTGTTGCAATCGTAGATTTCTGATATTTATTTTAATGTTAGTTTAGATACTTAGTCTGAGAAACCTGTGATTCATTCAAGTTGATGTTCATGGCGAGATGAACGTCTATTTTTAGTATCTTGGTTCGGAGTCCGATTGGTTCCTTTACTACAGTACTACTTACACCCAGGGTCTTGTGTTTTAGAAAAGAACCAAAGGATACCCTTACAATATAATGACATCCGAACCAACAGCTTCTTCGAATTCACCACCTTCTGAATCAAACTCAACCCTACTAAACCGCACATTCGCAGGACATCTCGGCCACCTCACTGCTGCGCAAAACGAGGCTCTTTCTTTGTTCAAGGACAGCTTATCGAATGCTGGGTTGTATAAACCACCTACTGATACGCTATCGGCATCTCATGATGACCCAACATTATTGTGAGTTGAAAGATTCAAATCCTGTGTGTTTCACCGACATTTTTGACATTCTCTATTCGTGAAAGACGATTCTTACGAGCAAGGGGGTTCAATCTAAGTGCTGCACAGAAGCAGTTCTCGGATACCGAAGATTGGCGTAAAAAATATGATGTGGATAACCTATATGCGACTTTCGATCATGACGAGTTTGAGAGCTCCAAACGATTTTATCCTCGTTGGACTGGGCGTAGAGATAAGGTGCGTTTTACAAATCCTTTTGGTCTATTAAATCCATATAACTGAGAAAAAACGACTTATTGTTATACTCTGATTTTAGCAAGGTGTTCCACTATATGTATATCGCCTAGACTCGCTAGAACCGATCCGAGGGGAATTGAATGGCGTCTCTGCGGAACGTCGATACCAACGCATGCAAGAGTTTTTTTTATTTGTCCTACCAAAAAATCATGTTTAACTCAACCAGCTGGAAAAAAAATCCAACAGAATTGTGCTTTATGAATTAATGACGCGATTTTCATTCAACTTATGCTCCCATCTCCCGCACCCGTCTCAGCAAACGCCTATCTCCTCTACGACCTCTATCATTGATCTCGAGAACGTTTCAATTACCTCGATGTGGAGGCTTCGCGGCTTGCTACAAGAAGCTTCTCGATTAGCTACAGCCAATTATCCAGAGACGTTAGGCACAGTTGCCGTGGTCAACTCCCCTTCTTTCTTTCCTACTCTTTGGGGGTGGATCAAGGTTTGTATGATCCTCTGATAAATGCGGGCTTCTGATAGCTCTTTCCTCTTAATGACAGGGCTGGTTTGATGAAGGTACCAGAAACAAGATACACGTCTTGGGAAAGGATCCCGGACCTACACTACGGGAGATCATAGATACCCAAAATCTTCCAAAACCATATGGAGGAGAATTGCAATGGCGATTTGAGGACGAACCAAATCTAGATGAAGTAACAAAGCAATTATTGGGCAAAATGCCTTCGGGACCTGCCATTTTTGCAAATGGTGCTGTGGCAAAGCCAGAGATTGCAAGTAATGGCAAGAATGTAGAATAATTTACTTTACATGCGTGGGGTATCGTATTTCACAGATTACCGTAAGCTAGAGCAGGGAAATTTTTAATAATGATAATAGTCCAGAGCAGTGCGTAAAGTGGTAAAATCTTATATGTAGTCATCCTCAGGTTCAGCAGTAAGTCCATCTTCATTCCAAATTTCAAGGAACTGCCAGATAAAATGAATATCGAGTGAACCAAAGAAAGAATATGACTTACACGACTCTTTTGTACGTCGGCATCGTCAGTAGTAAGCAGGGGTGTAGTTGCGAAGGGTAGTCTGTCCCATGACATTGGCTTCTCGTGGCGTCTCACCGCAGGTTTATCACCAATTGCGCTTTTCTTGCCTATCACAAATTTATTGCATTTACTAGCAACATGCGTTAGGCCCTGATTCATGAGACGAGTTGATCAAAACATACTCTTCCGACAACGAATATAATGATTTCAAATGAGCTTTCAGAAGCATCACCATTGCAATTATAACTGTGGTTCTCATGAGCATTATTCTGTCTTGATCATCGGATGGAAGGTGTTTGTTGTCTGCTACAAAAGCAAATAAGTATACATGGTGGCATGACGGTATTGATTCAAAGTACCTTCAACTGGAATTACTTGGTGGACTTCTGTCGTTATGGGTTGCTGAACAAGTTCAAAGTTTTCAATAAAATGCTAACAACCAGAATCTATGACTCACAGAAGCTGAGATAGGAGCTGGACTCGGAACTAGCGCTTCCTGTGTTTGTTGGGTGAAGGGCTGAGAAGGTGCATGTAGTTGTGTGAGTAAATGGGAGGGTGATACAATTTCCAGCAAGTGCATTCCAATCGTAGAAAGCACAGAAGTTAAGTATTTGATTACTGTTATCACCTCTTCTTGGGTCTTATAATCGAAAGCTGAGAAATTTTCTGCCATGTAACGCGTGAAGTCTACATCATCCTGATATAAACTCGATAAGACATGCCGGCGACAAGTAAAAGTGTCAACAAACCTGTGACGATCGATAGGTTGGGTTTTCTTGAAAAACCTTGACCAGTGATTTCAAAAAGTCTTGCCTTGTCGGTCGTTTTTCTCTGACGAGAGAATACCAACGTTGTAGTAAAGCAACAGGGGCCGGAGTTTCCCGGAAACCTTAGTGTTTAGTGATCAGTTCACCAAACGCAATCAGGAGTACCATAGCTTTCTACCTCGAAATGTCCCAGAAGCAATTTTCTTCTGGTAATCGAATGATGTTCTAGCGCTGATCGTATATCTCGTGTTCAGGAGTGAAGCGTGCTTTCCGTGGAGGATCGCATGCAATGCACTAGCTCGATTGCTCAAACTTGTTACAGGGCTAGTCTCGAGAGCTACAATGACGGGAAAAGACTGAAAGGAGAAATGAGTATTCCAGAATAGGAGAGTCAAGTAGAATAGACAAACCTGTAAAGGATGTGCAAGGCCTTGCTTGATCGTAAAACTAAGCACGTCAATAGCTGTCGCTTGGATTTGCATGTGTTGAGAGAGTGCGGCATCCAAGATGGGGTTCAAATAGCGCTGAACAATGGCTGAGCTGACGCTAAAGGGAATTGAGCTAATTGATCTCAATATGTACGGAGATAACATACCCGGAGTCTGCAAACCCGTCAGTGTTCCCTACTAGTTCTTCCATATCTACTTCGGTTGGTTTTCCTTTGGTACCTTCTATTCTCAAGAATGAGGATACCTGCTCCATGGATAGATAATGTACATACCTTTCTCCTTTGCGGAGTGCTTTGAAGCTTCTGAGACCAGAAAATCCTGCATGATCTTAAGCAGCCTACCACAGCCCTCCACTTCAGGTGATGCAAAGATGGCATCCATGATTGTAGCAGACCGTTCCATGGTCATCAAAGTAGGTTGTGCACGGAATAAGAAACCTAAATACGTAAATGAACTTTGCTTTCTTCCTACAACACATGTACTCACCTAAGCATTGAAGGATTCTCGCTCTTATAGATTGTGAATCATATTTATCATACAGGTTTAGGAGAGAGTTGTAAATGTGGTCAATTATCGGGCCCTATTGCTTGCATGAGTTTAGTTATAAGAATTGTACTAAAAAAGTCTACCTGTGAGATACTACTGATCTCTGAAGCAAGGTCTGCATTTGGTCAGAACCACGTCGCTAACTCATGTGAAATTTGTGCTTACTCGGATTTTCTTGCCGGAGCCGGTCGAAATTACAATTTTCACCAAGTAATGAGACAATGAAGATGAGGATTAGTAATGGGCGAACGTCATTGGGTGTCATGGCCTGGGTAGCGGGTCGTTTGATTGCTTGTTGCAATCGGGCTTGAGGATGCGTCATGTTGATTAGAGCATGGAAACTGCTGCAGGATTGCTTACCATTACATGACTTCATAAGGTTCACCAGTCGTATAAAATCATGCGTTAGATGTTGTACAACGATACACATGCAACCAACAGTTTCCTGTAGAACCTTGATTGAATAACGTTTGAGCTTCAGAGTTTATCATAGAATAGAGCAACGTACTTGAACTCCCCCACCGCCACTTGAAGGCTTTATGATCATTGGTTGCAGAGCGCTCTGGAGCTCTTGTCCAAATTTTGCCGCAGTCTTGGGCATGTGAGGAATGGAAACTCGAAATATCTTCAACAAGTAATCAGAGGTTGCTAGTTCCTCAGCCTTTGTGCTTTTCAGTAAGTGGGCTAACTAGATAAGGGTTATTAAACATACAGAAGATGCGTTCTTGAGATAAGGCAGTAATGTGGAGGCATTTGAACTTGACAGTATCGATGGATAAGCCGAAGTCAGCAGGTATATCGTTCTGATACAATTGATTACCGTCTTAAAGGAGCTTTAAGTCAGTTCAACAAACAGGTATTTATGGGACTTACGAAGCCTGGCAGATCGGAAGCATCGACCAATCCATCAATCAGTGTCTCGCAAATTTCTGCGTATCTTGAATGCAAGGAGACAGCCTCGTTGCCTTGTTTGTCGGCCATGATCTTGTGCAACATATCTTCCAGCGGGGATTGTCGATCTTTGAAGTTAGCAGAAGTTCCCATTATGACAACGACTTTTGTCAATAAAGCGCTCTTATTTTCCTGACTGCTGGAGATTGGGATGTTCTTGCTTCTGGTTACAGAGGGGTTGCTGCTCGAGAACCAGATCTCTTCGAGGGTCTTCATTGCAAGGTCTTTCACAGTGTCATCTTCATCCAGCATACGCAAGACGAGACGCGTGGTAATATCGATTTTGCGTGCATTATCATCCGTTACATTATAGAAAGATTTTAACAGTTTGATGACACGTTTTCTGACTGACAATCCAGTGTCCTACATGACAGAAGTAAGTTTTAAGTTTATTGAGTGTTTTCAAAACGTAATATGTATATCCCTTACCGCAATGCGATCAGCAATTTTTTGATAGTAATCACCTGCAACTTCGGGTGAGTCGATCATGTATTTTCCAATCAGTTCTACGGCAGCATCTCTAACAGCGGGGGAGCTGTCTAAAAGATGACTTTCAATGCCCCGACGAACATTTGGCTGCGTAATGTATTTAACAGATTGGAAGTCTGAGTTTTATTATCTTTCTTACCGCTGATAGAATAGTTGAATCGCTCGTGACAATTTGTCCAAGAGCTCTCAGGGCCTTGGTCCTCATAAAAATAGCAGGTGAGTCCAGGGCCAAAAGGATAATGCTTAAAATAGGTTGAAAAGAGTTGCGTAAACTCTGAATAGTTCCAATCTCTTCTGCGAGACGATCAATTCGAATGACCTCCTCTGGGGATCTAGAGATTCGTCTATAAGACATTGAATGACAAACAGAGGAAAACTTGACACCGACCCGATATCAAATACATCTGTTGAAGGATCTTTCCACACTTCTCTGAGTGCTGTTTTAATTTTACGTCCGAAATAGAGAGTTCTATCGCCGCCTTTTAGCAGGTCCATATCTTCATCCGCGTCTGGTTCTTCGATCCAAGTATTGACTTGCTTCAGAGCCAGAGCCAATTCTTGTCCCAATGCTGCGGCTGTGAGTTCTCTTGCACTCTGCACAATCCGATCAGGTCTTGCACAGTATGGAACGGAACGTCGAGCTTACATCATATGCTTGATCCTCCGAAGACCGCTTACATAGGTGAGATGCTACGTCTCTATGCGCCTGAAGTAGCTTTTCAAGTTCTTTGTTACTTAATTTGGAGACCACCTTTCATAGAAACCCTCACTTAAGCTTGTATGCTATCAGACAAGCGGATTCCTCACCTCGTCCAATGGTTTTAAACCAATAAAATCTGGGCCAGATTCAACACTACCGTTCTGCACTTTTAACGTGCTAGAGCGAATACGAGCTGCAATCACACCCAAATGGTCTAGGGAAATAGTTTTAGCTGCATTAGAGTCCGTCTGCGTATTGAATTTGACATCGTCAAGAGATGAAACCTATATTTCCGATTAAAACAGCCTACTAGAAAAAAGTGAGGAAAAGAGCACCATATATTTCGATACGATGCTAAGTAGAATTCCAGCGGAAGGCCACTCTGGCCAATAAAGCACCACAAGTAGATCCTCTATGAGGTTGTCGAATATTGCTCTATATTCTGCTTCATTGGAATTCTTTGTGGCTTTACCTTTCCCAGACCTAAACTTATGTTAGACAACGAAAGATTTCTCCTTATGCCTATTACCTTTGAGTTAGAAACAAGATAATCGTCTTCGCTGCCTTAGTAGCGGATTCCAGGCCAGATGTATACAACCGTATTTCCTAATAGTAATGACTCGATCATAGCTAAAAAATGAGAGGTAACAATATCATACCTCGCGGTCATTCTCATCGAGGAAGGTTTCGTTGATTTGTTGTTGACTTTCCGAGAAACTCTCCTGTCGGCGCAACGCGATTTTATTTTGACGCGATTTCTCGATTTTTCGGGCGTCGATTCGTACGTCGTGGGCAGATGTTTGAACCAACTGAAGGAGTAGAGCAGAGACTGTCCTGATGGAACGTCCGTCGCGTAAACTAATCAAATGAATATCAGTCAACTATGTTGTAATATGCAGGTATCACAGACCGAAATTGGCCAGCTTTCTGTTTCGTGTCCGAAAGTTTGATCAATGACGTTAGGATTTCTTCAATTATCCAGGACCTTTGGTCTTCATGGTTGGCAAATATCTAGGCCATTAATTAGACCAAGACTGGAATATAGCCCGATTGACTTACACTTCTAATAAGCGCTAAAGCATCCAGGCGCAAACCCCTCATGGCGCTCTTTCCCAATGTTTTCAAAACGACACTGTCTTTCTTGCCTTTGACATCCGCACTACCTCCCTCAACTACAAAAAATGGTCCTATAGAAATATACACTGCTTGGATTATGATGGAATCAGACATTGATACACTTTCCGCGTTGATTAAAGCATTGATTCTAGGGAGAACTGCGGAGAGAGCTTGAAACGTTTCGCTAAGCTGATTACGGCGAGATTGAGATACAGAATCGTTGTTTCGGACAACATGAAATAAAAGTGGATTATTATTTGCATTGAAGCCTGGGTCCGCAGATGCTTCAACGAATGGATATATGATTTGCGTGAGCTGGTTTTTGATCGAATTGAGACACCCGGTGATGAGTTCCTCAGAATACAGCTGTTAAGGAGATCGTTAATACTCTCACACATGAACACCCCATCATATTCCCACCTGTTTCGCTAGCCTATCGCTTCCCAATAAAGCTATACAGCAATCAGCAGCAATGATACTATCCCTCGCCAGATCTAGTAACCGAGCTAGCTTATCAAAATCGGATTCATTTAATTCCCTTGACGGGGCAAAATCAACTTGATCTAAATTAGGGCTCTGAGAAGTACGTTGATCATTTTTCGGTCTTGCAGTCTTTTTGGAAGCAGATTTTCTAGGCGAGGCCTTCGCAGAGAATGAGGTAGCAACGTAGTGGAATGGATCAACGTCCTCCCCGGCCTTGACATTTCGATCGAGTAATTTGAGCACGCGAGATAGAACTTGGGTGTCTACCTCGGCCATTCTTCCTTTTACACGTGGAGTTCCCATAGATCCTGTAGCACCTTGACGGAGGCGTTTTGTGGGTCGCGAGACTTGACCAATATACTTCGTCAACTTTTTAATGATGTTTGGGTGCAACATCGGGTGCGAACTGTCACTCGTCAAAGGTGAAAAATATTCAGCAGGAAGGTCTTTAGCGTCAGCATCAGGTGGAAGACTATCTTCCGCTTCAAATATGTCCTCTATAAGTGCAATGAGCTTCTCGAGCGGTGCTGTTGGAACAAAAAACATTAGTTTTGAAATAATACTGCAAACTATCTTATTTACCACGTTCATCTCTGTCACCAGTGCGACGTGCGGAGGATTTTACTGAATCGCCAATATGCCTTCCATGAAGCGGGCTACGAAAATCGTCTTCTTCTGACCCATAACCTCCGAGATCATTGGGCGTGTCATCTAGTTTCCGACCACCTTTATTTACCACAACTGAATTGCTAGAACCCTTGAAGGAAGACGTAGGGGTTAGCCATGGCCTTTGTTTAACTTCAACATATGCTAAGTTGACGCCACGTTTCGGAGTTGGTGTTGATGGGAAGCTCTTCTTTAATATAGAAGTAGGTAATGGTTTCGTACCCGGCTTTGTCGGTTGTTTAGGCGTTATTGGAAGATCATTTGATTTGTGTGGTTCATTTTTCGTTGTTTCAAGATAATGTATGCGCTTCTTCACAGATGGGGACTCTACCTCCACAACTACCTCAACTTTTCGCTTGAGTGGAGATACAGACATTCTGGATGAGGCAGGTTTCAGAGCAAGCGGATCAGGGCTCTCTTCAACTTGTGGTACTTGATTGCGTCTTGGTGTCTGTATCTGCGTTATGGTATGATTCACGGGTTGTGCGGGCGCATTCATCTCTTGAGTTTTGCGCGCAATGAAGTCGTTGAAGAACCTTCCGGAATCTTTAGGTGGGTATACTTTAGGCTGTGGAGGAGTACGTGGTCGCTCTCGTGGAGCTGGAGGTCCAAGAGCAAATGCTAAGGAAGATGATGAACTGGTCATAGTGGGTGGTGGGGGGGTAGGATAAGCCGAACTGGGTGCAGCATGGTGGAAGATGGATTGAGCAAAATGAGGAGTCTGGAAACTCGAAGGAGCGGCCAATGATGGTCCCCAGTGATAGGGGGTTTGATACGGGTATGACCTAAGGAACTAAGAGCTGTATAAAAGCTTTTATAGAGAGGTAAGACGTACGAAGGTCCTGCATCTCCTAACAGCCTCACCGCATCATTTCTCGTACTCTCCCAATACTCTGAGTTACGGACAGGCAACTGGGATGATCCTAGGTATGAAATTTGTTGGTCATACTCCGAATAAGGTGGTGGATTCCCATTAGCGTGGAAGCTATTAGGAGGGGCGTAATATGTTGGTCGAGCGAAGGAAGGGGGGGCGGCATTGAAATGCATGTTATTTAGATGCCGCGCAACTGCATAAAAAGTCAGAGCCATTTACTGGGAGATAGTTAGGCATTACCATGATGTGTAGGAGTCGCAGATGCCATCGGATAGATAGCTAGCAAACGTTGAGCATTGTCAACGGAGCCTGCCGCAACTCCGGACTCAGGCGTATTCGTCGACTGTGGCTCGGTCTGACGTTGGTAGCCATCGTTGGGATTGTAATAACCATTATTTTGGGGATACCAATTATGGTTGCGATCCATGGCGGACGATTTTGAGACATACAAGAACCGCGCTAATTAGCGACAGCAGTCAAACAGAAAAAGACCCGTTTCCGCGACGCGAACATATCAGTCACAGTGTGACACGTTACAACACTCTGGACTGATTTTTGGCGACTGACTTTAACGACCTCATGCTGGAACTCTGCATTTTACATTCATTAAACATACTACAAAGGCTATATCGCTTTCAGCGGTGACATATACCACTGGCTAAAAATTGCATGCCCATTGCAACCAGACCCATGCAGAACGACCGACTAAATAACTTCAAAACAAAAAATACACCACGGGCAAATCTGAGCGACGATGACAACAAGCATCATACAAACATGAAGAGGAACAACTCGCATGTGGAGGGACATAATCTTCAGCACAGTGGTCGACGATACAAAAAGCCTCGTTACATGAACCCCAATGGCGTTCACGAACTAGCAAACCATGATTCAACTCATATCAACGGAAAACATGACCACAGTAAGCTAAGCAGTCACACAAACTCAGCATCGCAATTCGATACAAAGTTTCTCGCGCTTCAGGAGCAGCGGAAACAACTACCGATTGCCAAGGGTGTGTTCTATTTCCTCAACTATTTTCTCTTTATTAACGGCTCTAAAGGCCGTGATGCACTGATTGAGGAGATCCGAAAGAATGATGTAACCGTTCTACTTGGAGAGACTGGTTCGGGCAAAACGACACGTAAGTAGTTGTACTATGATAACTTTTGATCGTTCACCCGTTGCGAAAGAGGTACCTCAATATATACTTGAAAGTGGACTGGCTCGCAATGGCGTTATAGCTGTTACACAGCCACGCAAGGTTGCCGCAACATCTCTCGCTGCCCGCGTAGCATCCGAACAGAATGGGACACTTGGAAAACTCGTCGGTTATTCCGTACGTTTCGACGAGAAATATAGTCCAGAGACTCGCATCAAGTATTTGACAGATGGAATGATTGTTCGTGAACTTCTTTCGGATCCAACACTGAGCAAGTATAGCGTGGTGATAGTTGACGAGGCTCACGAACGAACTCTGCGTACCGACCTACTGATAGGAAACTTGAAAAATATTCAGAGGCAGAGAAACGGTACCACAGATTCGAAAGGGAAAGGAAATGAGAACAAGACAAATCCGCTTAAAATTGTTATAATGAGCGCTACATTGGATGCTGAGAAGTTTGGCGAATTCTACCAAAAGTGAGTAAATCAACCCAACATTTATTATTGAAATATCAACCACTCGTAGCGCCAAGATTCTTTATGTGAAAGGTCGTCAGCATCCTGTCAAAGTGTATCATGCCGCAGAAAGCCAGCCGGATTATGTTGATGCCGCTATGAGGACCTTTTTTCAAATCCATACCGATCAACCTCAAGGAGATGTTCTTATATTCTTACCTGGTTTGTTGTCCTCGACATTTCTGAAGATGCCATTCCTTATTTCATGTAGGACAAGAAGATATCGAGAGTTTGGAAAAATCAATAAAGTTGTTCGCCAACCGCTTACCAAAAGAAAATATGGATGTAAGAAATCGTGATAGCGATTAGAATATCACTCTGACCCAATCAGATAGGTATTATTATGCCCGATGTATGCTGCTCAAGCTCCGGGACAGAACTCCAAAGTGTTTATGCCGACACCACCAAATGTTCGAAAATGTATCCTTGCCACTAACATCGCAGAGACATCAATCACCATTCCAGGAGTCAAATATGTCATAGATACCGGAAAATGTAAAGAAAAAAGGTATCTTACTAGAGATACGGGAGGTGGTACGAAAATTTGCCAGCAAAATTACTCCATTTGTTCATTCGTTATTCTAGGTTTCGATACTCTGCTTACACGAGATATTACCAAATCCTCCGCTTTACAACGGACAGGGAGAGCAGGTCGAGAGGCAAGTTTCGGTACTTGCTTTAATTCCATTGGTATTGACATCGATCAATCTTGCAAAGGGTATGGGTGTATGCTTCCGTCTCTACACGGAAGAAGCATTCAATGCAATGCCTTTGTCTGCGGAACCCGAAATATTACGATGTAGTCTTACTTCCAGTCTGCTCCAGCTCAAATGTCTCGGCCAAGATATCGAAGAACTTGACTTGATGGACAAGCCTAATCAAGATACAAGTACGAGATATTTCTCCGTCAGACATACAGTTGGAGATAACCATTAATTCCAGTCTTTTCTGCTCTCAAGACGCTATGGCTACTGGGTGCTATTGATAATGATAAAAAATTAACACCCATTGGTCGCGAAATGGCCTCGTTTCCTCTGGAATCGCCTCACGCTCGTGCTGTGGTTGCATCTAGAGAATACGGATGTACATCAGAAATCCTCGATATCGTATCGGTATTATCTGCGTCATCAAAACTCTTTTTAGATATTACAGAGCAACGCGAGGCTGTCGCAGATATGCGGCGCAAGTTTCGGCACTCTAGTGGAGATCACATGACAATTCTAAACGTTGTCCATGCATACCAGGACATTGCGGCATCTGAAAGCAAGGCATCCAGGAAGGAGTGGTGCAGAAAGCATTTTCTGAACGAGCGAGCTTTACTAGAAGCTAAGGATATAAGAGAACAGCTGAGGGTAACGTGTATTAGAGTAGGGATCGATTGGAAAGTATCTTGTGGGGAGAAGGAAGATCCTATAATAAGGAGTGTTGGACACGGTTTAGCGATGAACTCTGCTTTTTTGCAGCCAGACGGATCGTATAAGCAGACAATGGGGCAGTCTGTAAGTACCTCTTAAATATTGATTGACTGGTTCTTTGAAGTGAACACAACAGATTGTCAAAATTCATCCTGGATCCGTTTTATGCGATAAAAAGACCCCTGCCATCATATATGACGAATTGGTGCGTAACAATTTTCAACTCTAGCTGCCACTAACCTGAGTTCATTTCCAGATATATACAAGTCAAATATATGCGCGCGGGGTGTCCTCAATACCTAAAAGTTTTTTTGTATCTCATTCGGCTCTGAATCAACGAGGAGCTTAATTATTAATATGTTGTCATGCTATTCAGGGATACCTGAGATTTATAACCACTTACATAACTATTCTACCGAACGGTTCACAATGCATTGTCAAGTCATTTCTACAGTCGCGATTGAAAGGTGGCAAATAGCTGGTTATCACAGACGTAAAGCAAGTTTCGATAAACTTCAACCAAGTCGTTGGCATTGGTTAATAACTAACAAGACCATTCAAGTGCCAGGTTTGTCAATAGCCCTTAATAGCTTTGTCCCTTTTCTTGTTCTGATGGTTCTGACATCCCTTGCAATATGCGGACCTTCTTGAGATACTCCGATACAGTATTCGTGAAATCAGAAAATCTACAATTGATATGAACCCAAGTATCCTGTAGGTGGTTAACGAAATCCATATCATTTCATGCTGTCAGAAAGCTGGCAACTAGGTTTATCATCAGTCAGCTCACTTCAACAGACCATAAAGACACCATCTGTATTGTTTTCCCCTAACAGTTGATGGGAGTAGATCCATCGTATGGCTGTTTTTAGGTTATCATATCCTGGTCTTGAATATGGATCGCTGATCTCCCGTTCAAACCCCAGGGGAGCAAATGGCACCTTTGTCGGAATTTTTTTTTTGGGATAAACAATCCTCTAAAGGAAGGAAACTATTCGTTCTCACAGGTCAAGAAATTAGAGCGACCATTGCTTCGAAAAAACTCCGGGGTTGAATTACCGTTTTTCGATTATAAAAATCCTCACACCTCGCTTCGTCTTCGGTAGGAAGTACAAATTCCACCGGCCTTAATAATACACGATCCAATCCAACACATGCCACAAAGCACAAAGGCACCGAGGGAAAGTATGACATATTCTCACCGCAATGGTATACAACCGGAATGGGATACCACCAATTACCGGTACCCTTATTAACAACATTACATAACAACTTGCACCGCTTTTGTAGTTGCATAACTAACAACATGAAAAGTAGCTCTCTAGGTGAGCATCAAATTAAAATTTTTGCGAAACCTCGCGGGCTTGATTTTGATTTTCCCTGATTCCGAGGTTGTTTACACAATATCATTCCAAGATGATAGAACTGTGAAGATGAAACGTTGATGCATGATGGATTGTATGAAAGTCACACTTATCAACCTTCTATGATGCCATCTGAAGCTGTGAATTTATATAACATCAATAGCTAGCGGGTCCTCCGGTCTTGATTTCCACGCACTCTATCACTTCATTCAGCCGCATGGCATCTCCACCAGTCCCAGAAGCTTTTACTTTAACATGGGGGTGCCAGATGGTTGCTTATATTATTAACGCAGTGTAGGTGCTCTATTCAATGAACACTTGTAACATTGACGAGATAGGTTTCTAGACTGTATGGAATGGCTCTGGTGGGAACAAAAATTAGGGCTATGATACCTGATTTTGCTCAAGATAGACTAGCTTCTTGTTGGACAATACTTCGGTTCTCGACAAAGATCGAGAGACACTACACCAACTAAATTCGTGGTACGTTTATGTTTATATTCGAGTAGACGCCTCCACCGAGATGACCTGACGTTTATTAGGTTGGCACACTGGGGTTTGTTCTTCCTACCCAATTTTAGATGTTCTGTATTCGACGTACTTTCTTCTCCATAGAATTCTGGCCACATTACAGTTTACGTTCCTCAGCCACCAGATATATGTTGACTATGTGATCCTATTGGCAAACAACGGTGATGCTGACCTGATTCCTTTGTACGTTTTCCAATCTTCTCAAAGCTAGGGTCCCGCTTATGGAACCTCCAGTTCTGCAACAGTGAGCAACCTTACACCTATGCACATAGGAAATTATTGATCACACTATAGGCGCAGTTGCTGTTAATAGTGCGTCTGTCAGTCATCCATGTAACAGTGATTGAACTGAATATACCAATCTGTAGTACCTTGTGGCATTCACAGCCCAGATGTAAATACATGAATTTGGGATTTCTGACATCTGATTGACTTGTCTTCTTTATAGATTCTTTGCGAGTCGATTGTGGATGAGTTCGTTTCTATCTCTTATCTTTGGATTAGTTCTCATTATTCACCCAGTTACGAATCAAAATGTTTTCATTACTGCGCCAATTGTAAGTGATAATTTCATATTTGCGGGCACATTCCCTGTGGAATCACGATTGACGTCATTTGACAGGTCCTCCTAGCATTATTACAGATAGGCACGTTGTGCTTTTTCTCTAATCTAGTCTGTAACTTACTTTATATCATCTCGATAGGAGCTGGAATAGGTGTGTAACCGTGCATCTTTTCCTCTTGATCGTCACTAATTTGCCTATTCCAGCGCAAACAGTTCTTGTGTGAGAATACTAAACAGTTACGTACGATGAGTCTCTATTTATGTCAAAAATAGCGCAAAAGTTGGAAGATACAGCCTACTGGAATCGACAGCAGTAGGTCACAATTACCAGCAAGCCTAATTTTTTTATTCATGATAATTCAGAAAGTCACATCCACTCAAAGTGGTTCCACGGCTGCCTGCGACCTCTTGATAACTCTTCTCTTGTGCTATACTCTACACGGAGCAAAAACTGGTATCAGAAAGTGAGGATTCCGTATATGCAGAAGATTACGCACATTGAATAACTAGCTGCTAGCACTGATTCAGTGATTGATCAAATGGTCGTGTACGCGCTCGAACGAGGGTCCATTACGAGGTTAGATGTCTTATTACGCCTCGATATCAAACCTCACCCCTTTCTATTAAAAGCTTATGTGCCCTTCTGAATCTTATCTTGGTATGGACTACACAGCCCTCTACATGCAAGTTCCGAACTTTCTGATTCCGCTTACACAGTTCCTTTCCAAACCGGGAACGTTCATATTGTGAGCGTCATTATGTTGTGGTAAATACAACCCAACGTAACCAATCATATAGCATGATTTTTTTGGAGCCTTCATCACAACGTATGTTGATCCACCTTATCAGTTTCTTAAAATTAACGTCATGGTTCTTATCTAGTTTATGTGATATCTGTTCTTAGCATGTGCGCCCTTGGTGGTATTCTGAATGGGCATGAACTAACGAATCATTTTGACAGGCTTGCCAACAGGAGGTCCCTTCGTAATCAGCTGCAGGGACAGAGTAAAGCTTCCAGCTCAACCACAGCAACCGGGACATTCCAATTAACGTCTTTAACAGCTGTTGCGCAAGGAGCTCATCAAAATCATAAACATGATATACCAGTGGTGGATCATCTTGGTACGAAGGTTTCTCTCACACCCGTGCACAACCCAACTGAGTTCCTAGAAGAAAGAGGCTGGGCTGATAATAAGGTGTGACAAAATTGGTGCCAGGTGACTTCCCATTCCCTATCACAATTAATTAATACGCTAATTTTTGGACTGGCAGGGATCATGACTTTCATAAAGTTTGTTATCTAATGTCCCATTCCATTTGTATCTATTTTTCAAGGATGTACGTTTCTGAGTTGGGTACTCAGCAGACTGAGAATGTTTTATTTCAATGTAGCCAGTGCGCAAGTATACCCGAAATGCACCGATCCATTTTCTTCTTCCTCCGCTCTCCTCCTCATTCCTTATCTCAATACATAACCGCAGAATCGATTTGACTATCATAAGTGCTCAGGCAAGAATTTCAAAATATTGTCTTAAGAGGATGGAGACGACGTTCGCGCAGTCATCATTGATCAAGCCTGCTGTACGATAATCCTAGCATCATCGCCGATGTCATAGGAAATCATTGTCGCCAGATTCTATACTGCGAAAATCATCTTCGAAGTGTTTCAATTTCTTACCTTCATGGTTTCAAAATGCCGGGGTGTAACACATGCTCGGACAATTTGAAGAATTTATTTGAGTGCCTTGCATTCACGGGCGAGTTTCCGATTGATGCCGAGGAGGTTGTTATGATGAAAATTTACCGACTGAATTGATTCTCGATATAGGCGACAAACGTTATCCGGACGGAGAATCAAATTTCGAGTCGTCATGTTCTATTTTTAACATGATTGACCATCTGGCCACAGTCAGTGTTAGCACCAACAGTAGCTTCCAGTGCTCGAAGATGCACACGCATAGCTACGCAGATATCCGAAATAAGCCTTTTTCATCCAGAATCATCGAGCAATGCTTCTGTTTGAATAATCGAATATGTGAAAGTCTCTAAAGTGTCGGGTGTTTACCATCATCACTGCCGGTTACTGGATCAAAATTCACACCCAATGGGATGCTTTCCCAGAACGAACTTACCCTACAGCTACCTACCATGTTGACAATAGCAATAACGTACAATGTCTGGGAATATCGCGATTACACAACATGCAAGTTACTCCTTGAGGAAGTGTGTACACATGGTGGTTCCCTATGCACACGAGTGAGTGTCGGGTTATTCATGACCAGAGCAGTTTGTCAGCTTGAATTCAATTCCTTTTTTCATTAATCAAACTCCAAGATTTATGTCGATCTCTTCATGGATAATCCTATAGTACGCGACGATACTCGAGGTTTGTGAAAAAGGGAAGTTTTACGCGTATACAAGTGAGTGGACAGCCGAATCGCAGGGGTTAAAAAAAACTGACCGAGCTGTACAACGTTTTCGTCGCAATCAGGAGTTTGTGCGATTCTTTCTCAGGCAACTGCACTATAATAGAAATACCTTTTGCGCTCGTTGACATTAAACATACTTCTCTTCCACTGCAATCTGTCTATGGTGCTTTCACGGGATGTCTTCAAAGGAGGTCCCTACCGCACCATCTTCCTTTACGCTTAGCTGGGGATGTCAGATGGTAGCGTATATCATCAATGCAGTGTAAGTACATACCTCGCTTGATAACCATCATCAAAATTTATCATGATTTAAAAGCTTGTATGGGATGGCACTGGTTAGTTTTGGATCATCTATTTGACTCGAGAGATAATGATGATATGGAAATTCTCAGCTCTTAGTTGGTCAGTATTTTGGGAAAAAGCAGAATATCTCCGATTCTGCAATCACCAGAGCTACTGTGAGTTTATGTTGCAAACTATACCCTATCTGTGTTCTTTATCGCATTGTTACAGGTTGCTGTACTAGGGTTAGTTCAGTTGTGGTTCCTCCTTGATATCCGATGTCATCCCTTTCGCTGGCAGGATTCTCGCAACTCTACAATTTGCTTTCTTGAGTCACCAAATATACGCGGACTATGTAGATTTCATGGGGACCAATTCGAATCTTGACATTATTTTGTTGTATGTCTCCTTTTCAGTATGTTACATGATAATGAATAACAACGTCAATGCAAAGCTCTGCCCTGGTACGCAAATCATGTTTCTTGGCCTCAGAAGACCTGCTAAGCTTAATTACTACGTCAGGCTCAACTACTATCCATTGTATGTTAAATATAATGCTGCTTGGGCTTTTGATCTCATTTCATCTCAGTACCTACTAGCATTTACTACCCAGATGTGAGTTTAAAGCCTTTAGTGATTGCAGACTTGAGCTAACGTGCTCTGTTATCACAGGTTCTTCGCTTCACGCGTGTGGATCAGTAAGTTCAACCAGTATTACCATGTGGGCCCACATTTGTAACCAGAACACAGTAACTAGACACAATCCATTCTTTACAATACCAATAGTGAGTCTGCTATGTCTCTTGGAGTTTCTTGTAATTGATTTTTCGAGGAAGGTTCTACTAGCTTTATTACAGCTAAGTATGTATCCGGAAGTGTAAATCAATTCGTCACGCTAATGGGATGGTTTCACTTCAGGCGCGGGTATCGGTGAGTCGCTATAACTGAACATCAGCCAAGCTTCTGAACAAGACACCCTCAAGCACAATGTGTCGCATCGTACGTACAAGAAATGTGTTCAACGATATTGTTCTGATGTATAACAGAGCAAAGGTCGGCAGGTATAGTCTTCTAGCATCCACAGCAGTGAGTCAGATCTACATGATTTCACTTTCAAATCGTTTCAATTTTTTTTGATAGAGAATCACTTCGACACAAAGTGGGGCAACTGCGGCGTGTGATGTACTCATTACCATTATTTTGTGCTATATCTTGTACGACGCGAGGACAGGCGTTAAAAAGTATGTATGTTGTTTATGGTCTTTGTTTGTGGAAGTTGATATACGGTATCAAGGACGGACTCGATGATCAACAAGATGATAGTGTACGCTCTTGAGCGTGGCGCAGTAACTAGGTATGGAATGATTTATAATATAATATTAAGATTACAGCTGTTCAACTTTTCCTATGACATTTTCAAGCTTATGTGCACTTCTCAACCTCATTACTGTGAGTACTTCATGAAGCTCCCCAGTAGAAATGCGCTTTTGTTGACTACGATGTAGTTCCTAGTAAAACCTGGGACTTTCATCTTGTACGTGCAGGTAATATTACAGCTGCTTAAGCCTCATGCATTTCATATGATAGTATGATATTTTTGGAACCATCATCTCAACGTAAGGGTTCTATTGTTAAAGTTGAAATATTATCTTGCTGACCCGGTATTTATAAAGTCTATGTCATATCTGTCCTTAGCATGTTCGAGCTTTTCCATACAATCTATCTACGTAAGGGTTAACACAGACTTTTAACAGGCTCGCAAACCGCGAAGGCTTACGTGGACAACTCAATGCAACCACGCGTAGGTCAAGTGCAATAATTAATACTCGAAACTACGCAACGTCTTCATACACAACAAATACAACCGAGCCCCAGCTCGCTGTGCTACCGACGATAGATCATACTGAATCAGAAGGCGATAAGCTCTTCGTTATTGTACGTCTGAGTAATCTGCTAATCCACAAGATACTACATCTTCTGACGTGTGTTTAAAGCAGAAACACATTGTCAAGTGGGACGTTGAAGGTGGAGATCAAAATCAAGATGATAGCGTTGCCCATGATACCAGCCATGCATGAAGACCTTTGAAACTTCTGGAGATACTAGAGGAGCATTTCTAGTTCTGGTCTTTGCATCCTCTGTACTCTATCTATGATATTTAAGTAGCAGTGAAGTTAAGATTGCTGCACCGAGTGACATGTGACAGGTGACGCACTGTGAGCTTGTTTAGCCTGGATGCAAGATTCACATGATCATGATGGGATTGAAGATTCATCAATATTGAGACCGTGTACCATTCCTTCCTTTTGTAGTGCCTGAAGTGCCCCTAATGAAATGTGTCCATATCATCAGTGCCACTGGTCCCAGGTAAGTTTTTGTGTGGATGCATACTGTGTCCTCTCCTCTCCAGGTAGTTGTGCCCTTGCCTCCAGTAAATATAACCTATTAGTTCTATTTCCTAGTCCAATGATTTTGTTATTTTTGTCCTTCAATAAACACTTTCCTTCCCTAAATTCTACATGGCCTCCTCCTTCATCAAGTCTGCTGATTGATAATAGGCAGTTTGGTGCCTCAGGAACATGTAGGACATTTTGTAATATGTGTTTGATATTATTCCCATTTACAGAGAAGTTCACGGCAACAGTGCCTTGTCCTTGTGCACTGATAGGGTCGCTTCCAAGGCCCTGAATTGTGGAGTTTTTGAGTGGCGTGTACTCCAGGAATGCTTTCTGATTTGTACAAATATGGGAGGTTGATCCGGAGTCCAAGATCCAATCGTATTTGGAAAATTCATGTGAATTCCCTCCTGTGCTGGTCATGTAAGCAATATCATTGAGTGTATCATTTATGTCATCTGTAGCCTGGTTGGTTCTATTTCCTCAATTTGGGCTGCATCGGCCTTTAGGACCCTGTCCTTCTCTCCCACCTCCTTTGGCCCAGCAGTCTTATGCTATATGGCCTTTCTTGTGGCAGTTGTAGCATTCTTTGTCTTGTGAGTCATTATTTTTGCTGTCTTTGTTTCCCTTGAATTTTCCTTTTGATGCTTGCAGAGTTATCCCATCTGTGGTAAGCTCTCCACTTCTTGCTTGTCGACGCCTGTCTTCTTCTAACAATATTGCAACTAATTCATGTGATCGCAGGGTCAGTTTATTTCCACTCGATCCAAGGTATGCTGAGGTATAGTTATCCCAGCTTTCTGGTAACGAGGTGACTAAAATCATAACGAAGTCTTCATCAGACACTAAATTCTCCATAAGGTGTAGTTCTTCCTGCAGCTTTCGTAATTTTGAGATGTGATCTATCATGTCGAAATTTGATTCATCAGCTGTCATTCTGTATAGTGCGCATCTGGTTGCAAGAACACCAAGTCGTCCTCTTGATTCCTTGACCATGGTAAGTTGTTCCCATATTTCTTGCGCCGTTGTAGCCCCACTAATGTGTATCATCTCTGAATCTCCAATCGATAGCTCTATTCGTGTGCGTGCCCTTGCATCGCCTTCAATCCATTTTTGGATAGTTTCAATTTCGGTACTCGTTGGTGCATCGGGGATTGCTGATTCCGGTTTTCTTGCATCCTTTGCAATGAATCATTCCAGTCCGAGGTCACGCAATACCGCAAGCATTTGTCGCTTCCACGGCATCCAATTGCTGGCCTTCAGCATCTCCATTCGGTAAGATCCCGACGTATATTCTTCTGACATGTTGTACTGATCGTAGATTTATTTGTAGAGGGCGAGTTTTTAGAGTTAAAGTAAGTCTGTTTGATTTATGACCACTCAGGGCCCATAACCTATTGAATGAGGTGCAGTTGGAGGGAAGTTAACAGATAAAATGAATGTAATAATTATGTAGACTACGCATTATGTAGCTACTTAAATACTAATGAATGTTATAGCTTTTTGGCTGTTCTAATAAATATAATACCCAAGCACTGATAAGCAGTGTTAGGTGCTACATAAGGATGCGCTATGCAAGGCGCTACATGGGGCGCAGCCTTTGAGTAAGGCTGCGCATTGCTATCTACTGCGTGTTACTACCTACAACAATGTATGTAATACTACAATCAGGATCCTCACATTCCTCACAGCTACATTGCATGGACTAACTTCATCTTCAATCTCCTCAACCTCAATAGAATATGATCTCACTTCTTCGAGTTGATACACTGCCATTGATTGTCATGTTTCTGCAATGCTTTGGACTAGACAGAAGATTATTGATTTAGTGAAAAATGGATACAACAGAAGATGCAGCAAGGGTTTGCAAATTGTCAGTATCAACCATCATTCCATACTTCCTTGTGCCTTCAGTGTGGTTATTGCTATTACTGTAGCTTCTCAGATGTGGCTATATTGTACCATTGAGGGCTAGAGGTAGGTAGAGTTCAGTGAACTTTATACAAGCCTTGCAAAAAGATGACTGACATGTCGAACTGACAATCAAGGTAATAAGAAAGACCCTAGAACCAGAAAGACAGTTACAGCAGTTGAACAGGGCATAACAGTACATTCCACAGTGACACACTCCTGACAGTTCTGTTGAAGTCTAGTTGCATTGCTTTTTAGGTTAGTGTTGGGGTGGTTATGAAGAGATGGGGTGGGAGTTGAACTTGAAGAAAAAAAATTGCGTAAGTCGAACATTTGAACGACGTGAAATTGCAACTCCGATGGTCACGTGAAATCCGCTGAGATGCAATATCCCTATTATATTTGACCCCCAAGGCCGAGGAATTCAAAAAAGTCCAAGTCATTCAGAGATTTTTTGAAGGTAAGAGTCATAGTCAATGCTAGCTAAAAGTGAGGATAAAGATTTCTGTACAAAGACTTGAAAGCACAAGTCAAAAGTCAAAGACAATCAAAGTCAAAGCAAAGACACTTAAAGCTGAAACCGAAGACTGTGAAAGCTAAAGATAGCCAAAGCTGATTCAAAGTTGATGCATTTTTGCTGATGTGAGAAATGGGGATAGACTAAAATGGAACTCGGCGAGGATGTTGGAGCATATACTTAAGATCTGCAGGGCACCAGTTGTGAAAGATCCCCTTACCCATAGAGTGGTTCGTATCACAACATCTCAAGGTGCACGTTTATAATCAAGCAAAATCGCAAATGGTATCGACAAAAAAGTAGAGCAATATCGTAAGATATGGCAGATAAGATTTACACGTAAATGGGCCCGGGTACTGAGTCTTCTCTTTTCCACATACACCCCCGCCTCGTTGACTCTTAGCTTCATTAAGCTCAAGGGTGGGTGAAATATCCCAGGAAAACAGGTTTGACCAGCAAAAAAAACATTCACATTAAAAAGCAATGAAGGGTGTACAATTGCCAGGCCGCATTAAGTTTCAATCTTTGAATGAAAAATACACAAGTTGCGCATTTCTATCTACTTAAAAAATGGAAGAATCGATGTTTGAAAGTAGTCTGAAGGGTATCCAACTTGTCAATTCTTCCCTATTGAAAATAGAAATGCGGATGACATACTAGGTTGTTGTGGTTCGGTAAGTACGTACTATCAAAACCCAGAGAACTCTCGAGGATCGAATCAGCCCGTACGTTTGAACTTTGAGTTTCTGGATGAGTATACGACAAATGTTGATGTAGAGTGTACACTAGAAAATAACATACTATTATATATCACAATATCACGCAAACCACTACCCTACACCACGTAGCATATACTGAAGTAGAACTCGTCAGAAAAGAAAATGAAAGGAAAATGAATTATGCCAAAAAATGCAACCCCCAGACGGAAGTGCACAGTATGCAGGAAGTACATAAACACGTACTGTTGTTTGGCCTTAGTATGGACTTGGGTCATTGCTCATCATATAGATTGCATAAGAAATTAGTAGTAGGTCACCAGGATTATAGAAAAAAGTGAAGAAAACTCAAAACACACTGAAATTGAGAATTTTGTGTCAATCGCCGTGTACGCAAGTGATCAGGAGCACCATCACCTAGAAGGTTGAGTTTTCAGTATCGAAAGCTGGGAGAAAGTAATTACGAGACACCGACAATAAAAGCAAGGAAGCAAGCCAGCCAACGTCATCGCTACCAAAGTGTGGCCTGTGCAGCCACCACACAACGCCAACGCTCCATTCAGGTGACGCATGTCAACACTGCACAAAGCCAGCATTTATCAGGTGTCGTATGTGTCGGCTACGAGCCACATGCTTCTGAGTCGAGCTAATTAGTAATCGTTCCTCATAGAGGCTGACTAGTCTATAAAGGGTTCAGTTGATAACAGAGGTATAACTATGGTGGCAGGCATTTCAACCAAAAAATTGAGGTAAAGATGTCAGCTGACGGAGGTCATCCAGGCAGTGGCCAGGCAGCCACTACACATCACTAGGGCCATATGATCTGTAGTTAACGCAACACATGTAAAGGATTCAAGACTATAGCAGTCTATTATTAGTCGACCAGCCGGTGAGAGACAGTAATAGCGAAGAGATGTAGCCAATTTGTTCCACCTTGATATAAGAAAGGCAAGTATCAGAGTATGGTGGGGAATGATGGAGATGGGGAACAACCTGTGGATGACTGTAATTCCAACGAGCCCAAGCCAACTTGAAATGACTTGGAGAAATGGTATGCGGCCTATGACAAATGGCACAGGCTAAAAAGCAGTGATTCGAGGGGAGGATGTTGTAGAATGAAGGAAAGAAGGAAAGGGCAATATGCCGTACTTATACCCTGGCGGATAATAAGGAGGCTGACCTCGCCAACCACTTTCATGTAGATCGGTCCTGGGGATGACGCAAAGTTCCAGATCTTTTCTAGAGAGATACAAAGAATCAAATGACAGATGTACCTACCCCTTACTAGTGTTGTTGGTCTCGGCGAAGCTTCAGTGTTCAGTATTCGGTGGTTACTCTAGAATAGTTTGTTATAGTATAGTTGAAAAAAATGTTGACATGAACTACACTTCAAGAATGCAATTTGGAAATTCAGTTCCTTCGACAGGCCTCTGAGAGATCTACACTTACCTATACAAGTTTATAAAGTAGATAGTCAATTGAAATATCTTGCAGTCATGTTCATATGAGTACTTCATAGTTCTAAGTTAAATGCTCTTTCGGATCCATCATGGTACGAATTTGATCATCTGATCAACCACGTGAACCAACTCAAAAATTGAATCAAACATTGTTCAAAATACAAAGAACTTTAGCATATATATGATAAACAGGTTAGCTGTTCACATTTTATATATCTCTAACGTGGTTTCTTCCAGCTTCAACAAAAGAAAATGCATCGAGAGTTCAGAATTGTCATTACTAACATACCAACTTTACCTCCGTATATAGGTACTATCATAGGCGCCTGGAACACAGTGGCAAAGAACCAGCCAAACTGGACACGTGGGTGATGGTGTCAAATAGCTTCCAGCGTCTAGCCATACACAGCATGCTTCCTCATTGCAACACAAATAACAATCTGACAGCTATTTTGGAGACCACCAAATATGCCTCCTTCTAAAAGAAACCAGCGGATCAATGATATTCTCACTGGCACCAAGCTTGTGCTCGATACGACAAAGGATCTGCTCAACTTGAGCCCTATTCCAGGACTTCCAATTGCTGCATCAGCGCTGTCCGCAATCATTGGTCTTGTTCTGGTTAGTCTAGTATCACTATGGTCTTCAACGCTAATTAATTATTCTTTTTGTAGAAAACAAGAGGAAATGAAGATGCGCGTGAGGAACTAGCACAGGTTATCGTATCATTGAAATCTGTCATTGAGGAGACGATGAGGAAAGCAGAGTCTGTGCTGTGGACAGATAACTTGACACGGAACCGTTTGATGACTTCTCCTGAGCTAAAGGAGCGGGTTTCTACTCTCGAGAAGTTAGTCATTGTCATATTTGATATGTATTTCTCTCATGATCCATTAATCGTAGCGACCTGAATGGTTTAACTGAGCAAGCAAGGAAGCTGCAGGGAGGATCAGGCATTCGGAATTTCCTGCTCAGTAGTAGAAATGCGGATATATTATTAAACTTGAAGACAGGCATCCAGAATGCAACCACCAAATTCCAGGTTTGTTTTAAACTCTAGTGGGTAGCATCTAACTGATAAATCGATAACCCTTTGCAGATACAAAGTGGAATCACTGTGGAAATGCTCATAAACGGCGTCGTGGATGATATTGCGGTACCATTTTCCTATTCTCCTGCCTACCATTTCATTGACCAAGGTTCCCAGCTCATAAAGCTTACGCAGCATCAAGAGCGTCAGTTTTTCTCCCCAATCATCAGGATCGCTTACTTATTGATTACCTTGTAGTCGATGCGAAAGCTCTTGACAAACTCCCACACGTCAACGCTGGTTACACTTCCGCCTCAAATCCAACAAAGTCGGGCACACTACCCGGTACCAGGACTGCACTGCTTGAAGAACTTATGGAATGGACCCTCCGGCCAGACTCAGTCCAGGACGACTCGTTCATGTATGTCGTTAGTGGCGGCGCTGGTACTGGCAAATCCACCATCGCATTCGAGATGGCTCGCAGATTGGAGGAGGTTGGGGCACTTGGTGCATCATTCTTCTTCGTTAATGGCAACAAGAAATTGAACACAACGAAATATGTCTTGACCACAATCGCATATCAACTGGCCCATAAGCAGCCTGATTTGTATCCGCATATAGCAGCAGCAGCTCGATATTACTCAAAGCAAGGCAAAGAAGCCGAACAACTTCAAGTGGAACTCGAAGACCTCATAATCGAACCACTCATGAATGTCAGTGCGTCGCATCGCCCAATAACCCTGATCCTGGATGCTCTGGATGAATCGGCCCAAGATGAGGTTGTTCGACTACTCAATCTCTTGGTTTCGCGGCTTACCGAAATCCCATTTCCTGTGCGAGTTCTGGTAACTACCAGACCAGAAATGCACATTGAAGATGCTCTCAACACAGAGAAGTTGCGCAAAGTTTCCAAACCATACAAGTTGCATGAAATACCGAGGGAGATTGTTGACGAAGACATCAAGCTTTTCTTTGAAGCAAAACTGGGGGAATTGAACTGCCGGAGAATAATATTCAGTGCTCGTCCGAATGTTATCGAAGATCTTACGAAACTTGCTGGTGGATTGTTCATATACGCTGACACTGTCGTCAAATTTTTGGGTAGCAAGCCAGATCTTGTGGTTGAAATCCTTGATTCCCTCCTATCCAATGATCCGTCAAACGCAACGTTCAGTCTGAAGAATCTCGACCGGTTATACATCACTGTGCTACATAGTGCACTTGGCGGTGACGTTTCGGATATGGAGGGGTATATACAGGTTGTACTAGGCAGCCTTGCTCTGGTTCAAGACAATGTATCGACTGGTGTTCTACAAGATTTAGTTGATATCCCGATAGGATTCATTCGATACGTACTGAGTCGGCTTGGCTCAGTCATCCTCAAGCCAGAAAATGACGACGTCGATATCCAGGTGCTCCATGCCAGCTTTCCGCAATTTCTCGTCGATAAAAAGCGCTGTAATGATCCCATATTCCACATCAACCCTTCCACGCACCACCATCGCCTCGCACTCACTTGCCTGAACATGATGACTGTCAAATCCCCTCTCAGAAGGAACATTTGCAATCTCAGAGATCCCACAAAGTTGAAGACAAGCTTCCATGGTCTGGATGAGGGCATCCCTGGGAGTGTACAATATTCATGCATCCACTGGGCGACACATTTGTCACGTTGTGATGTTGCAAGATCAGATATCCTGAATGTAGTGAAGGAATTTACGAGGACAAAGCTACTTGTTTGGGTGGAAGTATTGAGCTACATGGACAAGCTTGAGGTTGCTGTTCCGGCTTTGCTCACAGCATTGTCGTGGTGTGAGGTATGTAGTTGATTTTGTTCACATGATACAGGAGGAGTTGAGATATTTTTACAAGGCAAACATACAAGGAGAAGATAGGAATGAAATCCTGCAGCTAATTGATGATGCACACCGCTTGATCTTGCAGTTCTACACACCTATCAATCAATGCCCCGAGCACATCTACATATCTGCACTCCAACTGGCGCCATCCTGTGTTCTTACGACTCACTACAACAATGCCGAACATATGCCGACCATCAAGCACCCCATCATGGAGCTAAGGACACCTCGAGACTTGGCATGGGGTGCTTGTCTCCTAACAATTCCCATGGAATCCAGGTTCTGCCGCGCAATTCTTTCTCCTGACGGCACTTTGATAGCATCTGGTCTCTCAAGTGGGGAGGTGTGCATATGGGACGCCAGCATTGGACTATCGGGAAGGACCCTGAGAGGGCATACCGAAGGTGTTAAATGTGTCGCATGGTCGCCTAACGGGAAGTCTCTTGCTTCTGGGTCTGCCGATGGAACGTTTCGTATTTGGAATCCTACCTCTGGCGCGCAGATACATTGCCAGCGTACGCAAAAAAGCAGCTGTGGGGTATTTTCTATCTCGTGGAGCCCCGACGGAAAACGGCTGGTTACAGCGTCTGAACCTGGTGGATTACAAGTGTGGAATATCACTCTTGGTAAGAAGATGAAGCAGCTAATAGCGGTCCCCTCGATAGTGTCAGTGATGGCGATTTCCAAGGATGCATTGCGTGCAGTAGACATCACGTACGATAATGTACTTCGGTTCTGGGACATTTCAGGCGATGACGGCAGGATCCTACAGGAGCTTCACCCAAAATCAAGCATAATTACAGCTTTGTTCCTACACAACGACAAACAGGTTGCCTTTTTTGGGACAGATAGGAAGATTCGCATATGGGATTTGAAATCGGGCACATCCACTTCCAGGATCGAGCTGAAATCCAAAGTCACATTCGGGGGCCAGACTTACATATATGGCATTGCTGTCTCTCCAGATGGAAACATTCTTGCATCGTCTACTGCAGATAAAATTCATTTTTTCAACACAAGAACATGGGACTCTCTCGGTTCATTCCAAGGCGTCTTTCGTTACACTGCATCATTCTCTCCAGATTGTGGCCGCCTCTTGACATCGTACGACGTAATCCAGATGTGGGACTCATCTGCAGTTCTCGCTCCAAAACCACAAATCACCCCTTCCATCGCACCCCCAACTACATCATCAATTATGAAACACGACTCACTTTTAGCCTATGTTGGTATCTCCCCAGACGGTTCACGTGTTGTTGCTGTGTCCGATGAAGCAGTCAGCATCTGGACCCTTCAATCTGGGTTGCTCTTCTGTGTTATTCAGGGAGATATCTCCGGTTCTGTTGTCTTTTCTCCCGATTCACACAGGATTGCGGTCGCTGCATATAGGAAAACTTGTATATGGGATATCACAACAGCTGAACCTGTTTTAATTCGGACTATTCCAAACGGAAACCATTGGGGTGACAAGATTGCCTGGTCTCCCGACGGGAAATGGATTGCGAGCGTAGCAAGTGGTCCTGTTACCTCCCGACAGCTCGGTGTCTTCGATGCAATGACGGGTGAACTTGAGATAACTTTTCCGCTCAGCAATAACGAGGGGATATGGGAAGTAGAATTTTCGTCTGATAGTTCATTGTTATTTGTGGAGTGTGGCACTGATATGGGAGTATTCCGGTGGAAAGAAGGGGAGAGACTTGATATCGATCATTATGGGTGGGAAACAGAAAGAGTGTGGAAGATGCGTTATTACCAGGATGGGTGGATCATACGCGAGCGGGACGAAAAGAGATTGTGTTGGGTACCAAGTGTAAATGCTGATAACATTTCGTGGTGGGGCAGTTACTATGCTGTCGGTAAACTGTCGGGCCAGTTGGAAATTTTGCATATTAGGGATAGTTGATCTGTAATCAAGTTCGTAAATTATTTTACTCTTAATCGCATGTGGTAGCATCATAATTAATACGAAGGCCGTTGAATCGATCTCGCCGCTGACGTCAGTCAGGTAGCCTTCACACAACTGTTTTGAACACTGACCATAATAACTTTACTGTTTCCGGATGTCTGCTGACATTGACAACGAGTATAAGTATGCGCCAAAGTTTCTATCATTCTAGAAGTGGTTATCATCACATCATGATGTGTGCGGTTACAAGGCATATATTTTTGAAAAAACGACAGGGCCTTTTATTTGTAAATGCTTAAGCATTTTTGCATGTATGAAATTCAACACAATGTAGAATAGCTAACGTTTCACGAAATTAGTACGTCAGGTTCCGATATCTCAGACTTTGTGCTACAATTGCAAGTAGTATACGATTGTCAGCGTCATTCATTACATTATGTGGTGAACTGGTTGATCACCCTACGAGTGTTTCCTCTAGACATTTGTAATAAGTTTTGGTTTTACAGCTTACGCATTATGATTAGTGGAGGGATCTATGATACTGTTGATGAGGTGTGTTGCGTCCATCATGATCGCCCTCGTAGTATTTGGATTGGGATGGATTATCTTGTATGACTACGTACATTTGATAAAGAGTGATTATGAATCCCTTGTCGTTTCTACAGAACTTTCCTCAATGTACAAAATATCTAGCTTTCCTGATGTCCTACCTACGGCATAATAATTACCCCACCGCGCAATAGATTCTGGGTATCTCTCCTGTACCCAACATAATCTCTTCCCGTCCCGCTCGCGTATAATCCATGCATCCTTGTGGAAATCTATCCTCCGTTGTCTCTCTGTTTTCCACTTGTGCTGCACGAGGTCGACTTCCTCCCCTTCCTTCCATTTGAATATTGTTTTATCCTCACCACAGTGGAAATATAACAAAGTGTTGTCATGCGAAAACTCTACTTCCCAAATTCTCTTGTTATTGCTGCGCACCAAATATTTTATGAGTTCGCCCGTCATTGCATCGAACACACCGAACCCTCGGGTCGTATTAGTACTAGGATCACACGCTGGACTCGCGATCCAAAGTCCATTGGAGGACCAAGCAATTCTATCTTCCGCACCACCTGCAGTGTATACACTCCGCACCAAAGTAGGGTCCATTGTCGTGATATCCCATATAACAGTCTTGCCATATTCAAGGACCACAATCTTCTTCGCATCAGGGGAGAAAGCAACATTACCAAGGAAATATCCCCGAAAAATGCATAATAGTGATGCAGATTGCAGAGACCAGATACTGACTGCATCCCGGGACACAGCCGCTACTCGTGAGCCGTCCAAAGACATAGCTACGAAATGTATGGGTGAGTCGTGTTTAACAATTGGTGACGATGACGATGGAGGGGATGGTATGATTTGTGGTTTTTGTGCACGCACGGAAGACAAGTCAAACATATTGATTGTGGAAAACGATGTCAGGAGGCGATGATCATTGGGAGAGAATGATGCTTTTCGAAAAGAGCCTTGGAAGGAACCAAGTGAATGCCAGAATTTCGTATCGAGGAAATGTATTCGATCAATTGTAGATAAAGCGAGGGTGTTCCCGTTATGAGACAAACTGATGCCGTGGATAAAAGTCTTGCCTTCCTCTGTGACTTCGGGTTCTAGTTCGACCTTGGGAATACATTGGTTTGATTCAAAATCCCACACGTGGATCCGATTGTCCCGTCCGCAAAAGGCAACCTGCGTGTCATTGTGTAGAAACACAGCTGCATCTACACCAAATTGCACGGGCAGCTCCCACAGAATCTTTCCATTTTCGCGTTCTATATCCCAAACTCGAAGCGTTGCTGCGTTTTCCCTCCTGTCGACGTCCAGTGCATGACCGAGATCCTCCGATATTGCCAATACTGTCTCTATTTCGGGAGCTGTCCTCTTCACATTTAGCTTTTCACCGATCACAATGGTCAACACATGTATTCCTCCTGGATTAGCGCAAGTAACAAGCTGTGTACCGTCTCGGCTCCACGCTATATCGTACAATTTGCCCTTTGTATTTTGCGCCTCCTGCGTATGCAACTGCCTACCAGATGTCGCATTCCAGATTCGAATCGTCCCATCGGCCGAACCAGAGGCAAGAAACTCCCCATTAGGGGCCCATGAAACACAGCAGACAGTTTTAGTATGTCCCTTGAAGGTCCCATTCGATGTTCCGATACTAGCATTCCATATGCACACCTCCCCATTCAATGATCCGGATGCAATCCACCTCCCATTGGGGGAGAGCACTGCGCAACAATGTCCCGCCTCTATCGGGATCGTGTAGAGACAAGGACCCCATGCTGAATCTCGAGGCATAAGTGACTTGATAGAATCCTTGTTACGGGTCGGTATGCTGACAAAATTGTTGTGGTGGACTGTGAGCGCACATGATGGTGCCAGTGGGAGTGCAGATATATATAAGTGTTCGGGACAATCGTTGATAGGTGCATAACACTGTAGAACCAGCCTGTGTATGTCATTGACTAATTGGATGATTTCGTTCCTATCCCCGCCCTGTATATGAACCTTGCAACAACATTTCAGTTTCCACTGTATTACATCAGTCAATCGAATCGCACCTCGCACCAGAAAAGCACTGCCAGCAAAGCAGGCACAGCAACCTCAAGCTCGTTCAGGTAACTGAGCACCTCTACCCATACCAGTAGCTGCGTTCGTGCGAAGTGACTGACTGCATACAAAATGTCTTGATCCGGATCATTGCAGAACGATAGATGAGTGGCCCAATGAATGCACGAGTACCGCAAACTTGATTTGATACATTTCTTGACAGCATCGTGCAGATCAGGAATGTCCGATTTCATTATCGTCGGATCATTGAGGTTACAAATGTTCCGTTTGAGAGGATGTCTCACAGCCATCACCTCCAAGCAGGTCGATGCCAGGCGATGGTGATGCACGGATGGATCAACGTAAAACTTGGGATCGGTACAGCGCTTTGCATCGATGAGGAATTGCGGGAAGCTCCCATGAGGTATTCGAATCTCGACGTCGTCATTTTCTGGCCTCGGGATGACAGAACCAAGCCGAGCTAAAATATCCCGGATAAATCTCATTGGAACTTCAACCAAATCGTTCAGATCGGATATCGATACATTGACTTGAAGTAAAGCGAGACTGCCAAGTACAATTTGAACATACTTCATCATGTGAGGAATGTCGAGGCTATCATAACCAAGGTCATGGCTTAACACGGAAATATAGAGCCGGTCGAAATTAATCAAGGTGAATGCCGCATGTGACGGACTGTCAGTTAAGATGGATCCGAGGATGTCAACTGCGTGATACTGATTTTGATCCAGGAACTTGACGACAGTACTGGCATATAGGAATTGTCCGGCAGCATTATAGGTAAGGACTTCAACAACATTGGGAAAGGTGCTGAATATCGTCCCCCAGCAGCTGAGATTCCTCAGTCTTGTCTCCAAGAAAAGCTTAATGTCTCCGTCAATGATTTGTCTCAGCACTTGATGTAATCTATATTGTTTCGACACGTTGCGAAACTCTTCTGTGCTAAAAGCTGCTTCGATCTCCATTTCTGGTCTGGTGGTAACGAGTATTCGAACAGGAAATGGAATTTCGGGGAGTCGTTCCGTGAAGAGGGAAAGGAGTCGGATAACCCCCTCCTGCGGTGCTTTGGTGCACTCATCGAGTGCATCAAAAACAAGTGTGATTGGGCGGTGCGATGCCTCAACATTCATTAGTGGCTTGATAATCAAATTTTCGAGGTCCAGCTGAAGATTTACCCCCTGTTTGCCTTTGCGGCTGTACTCCAGAGCAGCCTTTGCGATGTGAGGATATAGGCTGGTGTGATCATTTGCCAATTGATAGGCGATTGTTGCCAGTACAAGTGTCGTTGTATTGAGTTTACTTACATCGCGGACAAAGAAAAATGAGGCACCAAGTGCGCCGGCGCCGTCCAGTCTGTAGGCAATCTCGAAAGCGATTGTGGATTTACCAGTACCAGCCCCGCCACTTAGGACGTATATGAAAGAGTCATCAGCATTTGTGCGTGACCGGAGAGCCCATTCAGTGATCTCCTGCAGCAATGCGGTTCGTGTGCCCGGCAGTGTTCCTGAATTTGTTGTTTTTGACGCAGAAGTGTAGCCAGCGTTGACATAGGGGAGACCTCTGAGTGCCTTTTCGTTGACTATAAACTGTGTGATGAGACAACAATCTTGATGATTAAGTATTAAGTGAACTTACGCGCGATATCAGTTATAATCTCATTAATCAACATCTCTACAGGTATTTCACCCTAAATTTTTGTGGTTTCATATGTTAGAACGGAGAGTTGAGTAATTAGTTAGAATCAAGTGCATACCCGGAATCTTGCTGTGGCTTCCCGAATGCCTGACCTGGTCCCCGATAACATACCCGCATTTTTATTTCTTAACAATAATTCGAGGCGTCCCATTTTAGGGGGTGTAAAATCATTCATCAGGCCGCCGAGATCCCTGAGATTATTAAGGTATTAAAAAACCACATGCTAGCAATGATGAAACTTCATTACCTCTGCAGAGTGGCGACCCTAAATATTAATTCAGGTGCATTTACCAGACGAGTCCGTATTTTATCGGTTCCTGCAGCAGACTTAGCTTTGTTTGCGGTCTCCACGATAGCTAATGTGAGTTCCAGTACAAGTTTTGCTATATCTTCTCGTGTTCTCCTATTCCCCTTAGTAACCTGACCAAAAGAATAATTGAGTCATTCCTAAAGATAAAGGTAAAACGCACCAAGATCCTATCAATGAAGGAGGATAATACTGAGATTGTACTCGATAACTCAGGAATAGGAATAAGGTCAGGGCCGGTTACAGTATCAAGATTCTGTTTAGCTACAGTAAGGATGTCTGTAATACGCTGATCTCGCTCTGCTAGAGGCATTGTTGAGACTATCCTGAATATGGGAGCATTATTATTGTATCACTGGCCACAACGAAGAGACTGGAAAAGACGTGCCGTATCGATGAGTAAATGTATTGACTATGGTATGGGCAAGGAAAGTAAGAATATGGGGGTAGATATGAAAGCACTAAGAGTAAACCAGGCCATCTGCACACGAGTTCTCCTAGAACACTTTCAGAACACTTTCACACCTGTCACGCATCAATGCATCAAGCTTGACATGGACAGCTTGTACGATAAGGTGAGATTTGCTACATAATACTACCAAACAAAAGAGGGTTTGAATTTGAATGATACCTATTCTGGAAAACACATTGCAAAGACACCGTGAGAACCTGGACCACTGTTCGGTAGCACATCTGCACACGCATCAATGCATCAAGCTTGACATGGACAGCTTGTACGATAAGGTGAGATATAATGCTACCGAACAGTGGTCCAGGTTCTCACGGTGTCTTTGCAATGTGTTTTCCAGAATAGGTATCATTCAAATTCAAACCCTCTTTTGTTTGGTAGTATTATGTAGCAAATCTCACCTTATCGTACAAGCTGTCCATGTCAAGCTTGATGCATTGATGCGTGACAGGTGTGAAAGTGTTCTGAAAGTGTTCTAGGAGAACTCGTGTGCAGATGGCCTGGTTTACTCTTAGTGCTTTCATATCTACCCCCATATTCTTACTTTCCTTGCCCATACCATAGTCAATACATTTACTCATCGATACGGCACGTTTTTTCCAGTCTCTTCGTTGTGGCCAGTGATACAATAATAATGCTCCCATATTCAGGATAGTCTCAACAATGTCTGCAGTTCAACGTACTGGCATTGAAATCCTGAATCTGGCAATGAAAACTATTGATCGTTTACAGCCTCTACTCAACCTAGCTCCTGTACCTGGTTTATCGAGTGCTGCTTCATCATTGTCTGCCCTTATCGAACTATTTCTGGTGCGTCCATAACAAAAAAATTTCTGCCTCTGTACATGATCAAATAATCTGGTTGATCAGACTGCCGACCAGAATACAGAAACAATAAGAGAAATAGCAAATAGGATAGACAACCTCATATCGATCATCCAGGATACTGCAGACAAGGCCCAATCTGTTTCGGCAACTGGTGATAGAAAGTTACGGGATAGTCTAGCAGATTCGCCCAAACTAAAAGAGAGGATTGATGCTCTCAAACAGTGAGTTCCCATGATAATTACTGTGTCTTGCTTAGACTCATTAACCGCAGGGAACTAGATCGACTAAGGGAAATGGCAATACCTAAAAAGGGATGCCTCAGAATACTGTGCAGCGTTAAAAATTCAAATACGCTATTGAGGATCAATCAGGGTATTGATCAAGCCATAACAAATTTCCGGGTATGCAATTGATTCTAAATGACTGGTCAGATCCTGACATGATATTGACAGACTCGAGGTGGTATCAGCGTAGAATTGGCGATCAACAACATCGTAAAAGCTTTCGAGGTATGAATCCTTTTCTCTGTCATTGGAAAATCATATTAATCTGAATTTTGAAATAAAGGATGGACGTAAGTTCCTCTTCCTATGATTATCAAGACTGTCAACTCATCGTACACTTGTAGTTGACGAAGAGGCGCTGAAAAATATCCCACGTGTCAATGCTAGCTACTCTTCTGGCAAGATTCTAAACATTACAGGAACACTGGGTGAAACCCGAGCCGAATTGCTCAAAGATATCATTCAATGGTCTCTACGGCTACAAACGGATGCTGATACTACTTTCATATGCGTACTCCGTGGCTGGGTTGGCACTGGTAAATCTGCTATTGCTTTCGAGATTGCTAAAAGATTGAAGAAGGCCGGAAGACTTGGCGCCTCATTTTTCTTTGTCCGCGGCAAAAGCGATTTCAACACAACGACATATGTGCTAACATCGATTGCTTATCAATTGGCGTACAACCAAAAGCCTAGCCTATACCCTTACATGGCGAAAGCTGTTCGAGAGTATTATCAGAAAGGAAAGGAGGGGGAAAAACTTGACATGGACCTCGAAAACCTAATTATCAAAGCACTGAAGAATGTCAAGGAACACCACCCAATCGTGCTTGTGTTGGATGCACTCGATGAGTGCACTCCAGCAGCTCAGGATGAGATTATCCGACTTCTTTCCCTCTTCATGGAACGGCTCCCCGAAATCCCATTTCCTGTCCGGGTGTTTGTCACCACTAGGCCAGAAATGAAGCTCGATAATGCACTAAACACTGACAAGCTCCTTAAAGTGTCGAAATCATTCAGTTTACATGAAATACCGGAAGAGATTGCCCACAGAGACATCAAACTTTTTCTAGGCACCAGACTCTCGGAGCTCGACTGCTGGAACACCGTATTGAGTCGGATTCCCAATATTGTCGAAGACCTTACTAATGTTGCTGCTGGACTATTCATGTATGCCGACATTGTCATCAAATTACTAAAAGATAACAAAAACACCGTCACCGATGTTCTCGATGCTCTTCTATCCGGCAATCCAGCAAAGTCACTCACTATATCAAACCTGGACGAAATATATAACATTGTATTAGAGAATGCATTGGATAGCATCCAGGTTAATAAGACAAAGGAGTATATTCCGGTTGTACTAGGCAGTCTTGCGTTGCTTCAAGATCAGATATCGACGTCCGCCCTGAATGATTTGGTTGGTGTTCCGGAACGTTATATCCACGAAATTGTAGGCCGGCTTGGTTCGGTCATCCTGAAGCCAAAAGAAAACAACGTCAGAATTCGAATTTTGCATGCGAGCTTTCCACAATTCCTCGTTCATAAAGATCATTGTATCAACAGGTTCTACATCGACCCGCCTAAACATCACAAGCGTCTGGCCTTGGCCTGTCTGAATGCGATGAACAAACTCGAAAGGAATATTTGTAAACTCGACGATCCGACAATAATGAAATCAAACAACTCTGCCCTGCGCGATACTGTCAACGTAAGTGTCCACCCAAGTTTACGTTACTCGTGTGTCCACTGGATCACGCATCTATCCCTATGCGAAGAGTCTGGTCCGGATATCCTGGATGCAGTAATAAATTTCGCACGAACGAAACTTCTAGAATGGGTGGAGGTCCTCAGTTATATGGAGCAGCTTGAGGTTGCTGTTCCTTCTTTGCTTGCGGCACTTTCATGGTGTGAGGTGAGTATTAGATTGATTCAAGTAATATAAGATAAGTTCAAATATTGTCGTTAGGTTCACATGCAGGACGAGGACAGAAATGAGACAGTCCAGTTAATCGATGACATGCACCGACTGGTTCTACGATGTTACTCACCTATCAATAATTGTCCAGAACACCTATACATTTCTGCATTCCCGCTAGCTCCATCATGTCCTTTCACCAATCGCTACACCGATTCTGTCAGCAAACCGACCCGTAACAAGGCTTCTATTAAGTCACTGATGCTTCGGAATACAGAGTGGGGTCCTCGTCTCCACACGATCCCAATAAATGCAATGAATTGTTGCGCAGTACTTTCCACCACTGGAAAGTTGATTGCGTCCGGGTCGTCAAATGGAGAGGTGTGCATATGGGATGCCAGCATCGGATTACTGAAGAGGACCCTAAAGGGACATACCAAAAGTGTCTGCTGTGTTTCATGGGCCCCCGATGGGGAGTCGCTTGCCTCTGGTTCGGCTGATGGGACGATTTGTGTTTGGAATGCGATATCTGGTACGGTGGTGCATACCCAAACAGTGCAAACCCAGGAAGTGCAAAGTACAGAATTCAGCGTGGACGTTATAGCATGGAGTCGAGACGGAAGGCAGCTTGTTACTTGTGCTAATCCAGGAGGAGTACAGGTATGGGACATTGTAATTGGTAAAGAGCTGAAGATGAAGAGGACATTTCCTGCAATAACGACGGTGTTAGCGATATCGGAGGATGTGGGGCGTGCACTAGAAACAGTGCTAGTCATGCCAGAGTACCCAGGTCATACTACACTAGTCCGGGAGTCGGTCACAAGAAAGCTTCGAGTTTGGGATATCGGGTCGGACGAGAACAAGATTCCTCTCGAGCTACCTTTGAAATTCTTCGTGGAGGCAGCTGTGTTTCTATCCAACGGCACTCAGATTGCCTTATCTGGGTATGATGATGTAATTCACGTGTGGGACCTGGTATCGGGTAACTGCACTTCCAAATTCACACCCGAATCCAAGTTGGGCCATACTCCGAGACATAGGAAAGGCATGGCCGTGTCCAAAAAAGGAACTCTCGCCTCGTCTTTTGGGGGCCAAATCCATTTCTTCAATACGAAATCCTGGAATAGGAGCGGCTCCTTCAAAGGCTCTTTTCACAAAAGCGCATCATTTTCTCCCGATGATCGTCACCTTCTGACGTCGTTTGTTACAATCGAGTTGTGGGACACATTTGCAGTACTTTCACCAAAACCAGAAATCACATCATCCACTCCATCATCATCGTCAACACCAGCCGCAAATTTTGTACATGGCACAAACATACATTTCGTAGCTGTGTCCTCGAAAGGCTCGCGAGTAGCCGCTGTGTCTGATGATGCAGTCAGTATCTGGTCTCTCGAATCTCCATCACAAAACACACACGTCATTCCGGGAAGGATCGCTGGTAACATCGCCTTCTCCCCTGACGCGCAGAAGATTGCAGTCCCTGAATTTGACCTAACTCGTATATGGGATATCTCAAAAGTCCGGCCCACTTTAGAACAGAGCATCTTAACTAAACAGGACTCCAATACCATAGTCGCATGGTCTCCAGACGGACGTTTGATTGCGGGTCCAACGAGCTTTGGGCTGGGTGTGTTCAATATGGGGGAGGATGGCAAACTTGAAAAGCAGCTTGTGTTCAGTGGCACGCTTTCAGATTTAGAGTTTTCTGCTGACAACACAATGTTATACGCAAAATGTAACACAGCTGAGGCAATATTCGAATTGAAGGAAGGGAAGGAAGTCGAACTCGGGAAGCACCGGTGGGTGACGGAAATAGGCAGGAGGAAGCGTTTCCACAATGATGCATGGATTGTATGTGAAGACAATGGAAAGAGATTATTTTGGGTAGAACAGAGACACCTTCCCAGCATTTCGCGGTGGAACAACTTTTTTGTTGTGGGTAAGGACTCAGGCAAGCTAGATATTTTGCGCGTCGAGGAAAGTTCGACATGACAAAGGGTTCGTAGATTATTGTATTTTGCTGTATGTACGTAGCGGTTTGTATCTGAAGTAAATCTACCTACCCTTCCTCTTTCCGTTTATATATCCACTCAGCAAACCCAAATTACAAATTAACCGTTTTGATGGATATCGTCATATCATCAGTCCGTTGCATACTCGATAACTGCGCATCGGGGAAGAGTAGGGTCCAAATATGGCCCACAGAGTACATGGTATAGTTTTTCAATGCCAGACCGTTAATGTATAGATGTGTATCTTACAGGTATATGGTGCTTGTTCGGGATGCTTTGCGTTAATATTCATAGTTCGGGTGAGAGCTATTCACCAATCAAAAGGAATGATCCATGAGCACACGAGTTTCATAATTAATTGAACAATCAAATATAAAAATCTGGACGAGTCCGACAAAGGCAATGAATTTTCTGTGTCATGAATCTGGTAGTGAAGATTAATGAGCACGACATACCCCCAATACCCTAAGCACTGCACACCATAAAACCGGACGTGACTACAATCGCTCTTTGGAAAGTATTATTGTATTTGGGGTTGACTTTCGTGGTTACTCCTTCAAGATTATAGAAATGAGTAGATGGTGATTCACAAATCGGAGGACTTGTTCGTTCGTCAATCCTGTTACTTACAGTAATCAGTCGCCACAACCTAGAAGTTTCGCGCTTTCTGTTTTTTCCTTATTTCGCACGTTGTGGGCGGTGATGACCAAGGCAGACAAATACATAATCAGAAAATAAGAATTCAATATATATAATTTTGGAACACTGGCTTTTCCGGCCCATTCAGCCATTCGTATTCTGCGATACTTGAATAATGCATGTGCTACGAAATCCTTTTTCCGAATATGGTTTGAAACCGTCGAGGATCGTACGGAACACCACATATTCAGTAGTCCTTGCGAGTACCGTATATCTTTTAATAGGTTGAGGGATTTGACTGGCATCAGCACCAAAGACGGAATAAGTATGCCATTCCGGGCCTGTAAGCCATATGCAGAAGCAAGAGGATGGCTACATGATGCAGAAATCCGAATGTTACATGCGGGCTTTCCACCACACACTCCAGCCGATCTGCCTATCAACGCTCAACGATGATAAGGACTTAGTACTTAGTACTTAGTGCTTGTCGAAAACATATGCAAGCTAGATAATCCGCTCCCATCCATGAAGGACATTCCTGAGCCATCAGACCTCACCCCATGTCTGCTCATCTACAGTATGCCTGTATTTATTGGGCCACACATCTCACATATAGTGAACCGAAATCGGAACTTTTGGGTCTTATGAAAATATTTGTTACAAGAATAGAAGTGCTCGATTACATTAATCACTTGCAGGTCGGAGTTACAGGACTGATTAAGGCATACGAATGATGGAAGGTATTGTCAGGATATCCTCAAATAGTTGTATGCAGGAGAACGTACAGTAAGGGGTGAAGAAGGACGTACCCCAGGTAATCAAGGAAGTATATAGACTCGTCTTTGAATTCATCTTGCCCATAATCTATCCCTAATGTACGGATGCTTGAAGCATCCGTCCATTAGAGATAGACAATTCGGTAATGATTCCCGTACCACATTGAAAGATGACCGAGCTATATGCTAATACAGAGGCGACAAACGGTACTGACACTACTACCAGGGGAACTTTTTTACGTGTAATTGAAACTTGACAACGTCATTTGCATTGCGTTGAGTATTCTCCAGACGGTGGCCTAATTGCTCGTCTGATGGTCTGGTGCAAATCTGGCACTCTTGAGTCGGTACACTGAAGAATAGTTTACTGGGACATACAAATTCCGTTAGATCCATCGCATGGTCATCAGACGGCCAGTGGCTTGTCTCTGGATCGGATGATAGGACTTGGCGAGTGTGGAATGTCGGATCAGGTGTTGAGGTAAATCAACAGGAGGTGGGCGGGTTCATAGGAAGGATTATGTGGCATACAATTCGGAAGCCGATTGGCTTCATCAGTTCATTTGAGAGAGTTTCAGGTATGGGATGTAGATGTTGGGAGGGCAGTGGAGTCAGTGAAGAGCATTCCCGATATTAAATCTGTGAAGGCTGTTTCGAAGGATTTTGCACATGTTCTGGACAAAGCCAAAGACTCTATGACCTTGCGCTTGTGGGACATCATAGTGATGAAGGTTTGTAATAGGGAATCGGTCACATGAGCAAGGATTAGTCACTACAATTGGAAAGCAGAAAAGGAAGTTGGTATTGGACATTCAACTGGGAAATGAGTACTTGAGTATTGATCATGACAGATCGAAGTTTTTGGAAGAGGATGGATGGGTTATACGCAAAAGGATGGTAAAAAGTTGTGTTGGATACCAGTCTCTAGGAGATATACGGATGCCGAACTTCACAATGAGATGATTGCGGTTTGACCTGAGGGACACAATTATTTTGGTTCGATTTCGCGTTCTGATCGGCTCGTGCTCTTGTGTATTTCGGACAGCCTGTAAGTTAAATACGTTTTCCGTTGTATTTTTTTTTCTGGATGTAGAAATATGAATCATATATGATTCAACCGTCGTTGCCATTAACTTCCCAGATCTTAGAGGTCACTTTTTCGTCTTTAACTTGAAAGCGCAAGCTACAATTTGACCATATTAGAAGAAAAAAACATGTAGAAACTACCACCTACGATTAAGAATACGATTATTTATGGACTTGTTGCTACAGTACTGTCCTCGATATGCAAAATCTCCAGCTGGCCCGAATGTTTGCCGACAGCATAGTAATTGCCCCACCACGAAACATTGTCAGGGTTTACACTAGATACCCAACACAACCTCTTTCCGTCCTGCTCGCGTATAATCCACCCATCCTGGTAATAGCGTACCCTTCTCCCTCTTTCTGTTTGCCACCCATAACGATCGACATCGACTTGCTCCCCTTCTTTCCACCGGAACACCCCCACATCCACATCGCACTGCACATATAACATTGAACTGTCATGCGAAAACTCTATGTCCCAAATCTCCTCGTTATTGTTGAGTGCCAGACTTTTCTCGAGTTCACCCGTCACTGCATCAAATACACCGAGCTGTCGAGAGGTAACAGGGCCACTTGCTGCACCTGAAATCCAATTTCCGTCGGGCGACCATGCAATCTTGTCACACCAATGGTTTCCATTTGAAATAGTCAGAACCAAAACAGGTTGTTCGGGTGTTGTGATATCCCATATACAAGTTTTTTCATATGCAGCGACTGCAATCCTATCTGGGGAAACAGTAACAAAGGTTATAAGTGAGTCATGCTTTATAACAGATGATGTTGGAGAGATTATGGAAGGGGTTATTTGTGGTTTCGGAGCGAGCACTGTGGACGAGTCCCACATTTGAATTACTTCAGACGATGTCAGGAGGCGGCCACAATCGGGAGATAATGATGCAGTGTAACGGAAGACACCTTGGATTGAACCGAGAGAGTCCCATGTTTTTGTATTGAAAAAATGAATTTTATCTGCAGTAGACGATGCAAGAATGTTTCCATCCGGAGACGCAGCGATGCCATAGATATACGTCTGGCCCCCAAATGTGACTTTAGATTCAAGCTCGATCTTGGGTGCACATTCGCCCGATTTCAAATCCCATATGCGAATCATCTTATCTGTACCAAAAAAGGCGAGCTGCGTGTTGTTGTGTAGAAACAGAGCCGTGACTACGCTCGATCTTGGGTGCAGCTCCTTTAAAATCCTGCCATTGTCGCATGAGATGTCCCAAAACCGAAGTATACCATTGTGCGTGATGTCTACTGCTCGTAGCGCATCCTTAGATATCGCAATCACTAGCACTATCGAAGGGTAGGTTATTATCTGTTTCACCTCCTTGCCAATCGTGACATTCCACACTTGCAGTCCAGCAGATTCAGCTGCTGTAACGAGCCGTTGTCCGTCTTGACTCCACAAGATAGAATATACTCCACTACTACCGCTTTGGGTGTACTGGGAATGTATCTGCGCGCCAGAGGTAGTATTCCAGATCCGAAATGTCCCATCGGTAGACCCAGAAGCAAGAGACTTCCCGTTAGGCGACCATGCGACGCATCTAACACCTTGAGTATGCCCTCTCAGTGTCCTCCTCGACAATCCAATGCTGGCGTCCCATATGCACACATCCCCACTTGGGGAACCAGAGGCTATCAGGGCGCCATCGGGAGAGAGGATTGCGCGGCATAATTTGGATTCCATGGGAATTGTTAGGAGACAAGCACCCCATGCCGAATCCCGGGGTGACTTCAACTCTATGATGGGATGTTTGGCGGTTGGCATGTTATCAGCGTTGTTGTAGTGAGTCGTAAGAGCACAAGATGGCGCCAGTTTGAGCGCAGATATGTAGAGGTGCTCGGGGCACTGGTTGATAGGTTTATAGAACTGCAAGATCAGACGGTGTGCGTCATCAATTAGCTGAAGGATTTCATTTCGATCTCCTCCTTGAATTTTTGCCTTGTAACATTCTCTCAGTTCCTCCTATATTATGTGGGTAAAACAAACTACATACCTCACACCACGACAATGCTGTGAGCAAAGCTGGAACAGCAACCTCAAGCTTGTCCATGTAGCTCAACACTTCCACCCGAACAAGTAACTTGGTCTTCGTGAACTTCTTCACTACATTCAGGATATCTGACCTTGCAACATCACAACGTGACAAATGTGTCGCCCAGTGGATGCATGAATATTGTACACTCCCAGGGATGCCCTCATCTAGACCATGGAAGCTTGACTTCAACTTTGTGGGATCTCTGAGATTGCAAATGTTCCTTCTGAGTGGGGATTTGACAGTCATCATGTTCAGGCAAGTGAGTGCGAGGCGATGGTAGTGCGTGGAAGGGTTGATGTGGAATATGGGATCATTACAGCGCTTTTTATCGACGAGAAATTGCGGAAAGCTGGCGTGAAGCACCTGGATATCGACGTCGTCATTTTCTGGCTTGAGGATGACCGAGCCAAGCCGACTCAGTATGTATCGAATGAATCCTATCGGAACATCAACTAAATCTTCTAGAACAGCAGTCGATACATTGTCTTGAACCAGAGCAAGGCTGCCTAGTACAACCTGAATATACCTTTTCATATCCGAAACGTCACTGCTGAGTGCACTGCGTAGCACAGCAATATACAACTGGTCGAGATTCTTCAGACTGAACGTTACATTCGATGGATCATTGGATAAGAGGGAATCAAGGATTTCAACCACAAGATCTGGCTTGCTACCCAAAAATTTGACGACAGTGTCAGCGTATATGAACAATCCACCAGCAAGTTTGATAAGATCTTCGATAACATTCGGACGAGCACTGAATATTATTCTCCGGCAGTTCAATTCCCCCAGTTTTGCTTCAAAGAAAAGCTTGATGTCTTCATCAACAATCTCCCTCGGTATTTCATGCAATTTGTATGGTTTGGAAACTTTGCGCAACTTCTCTGTATTGAGAGCATCTTCAATGTGCATTTCTGGTCTGGTAGTTACCAGAACTCGCACAGGAAATGGGATTTCGGTAAGCCGCGAGACCAAGAGATTGAGTAGTCGAACAACCTCATCTTGGGCCGATTCATCCAGAGCATCCAGGATCAGGGTTATTGGGCGATGCGACGCACTAACATTCATGAGTGGTTCGATTATGAGGTCTTCGAGTTCCACTTGAAGTTGTTCGGCTTCTTTGCCTTGCTTTGAGTAATATCGAGCTGCTGCTGCTATATGCGGATACAAATCAGGCCGCTTATGGGCCAGTTGATATGCGATTGTGGTCAAGACATATTTCGTTGTGTTCAATTTCTTGTTGCCATTAACGAAGAAGAATGATGCACCAAGTGCCCCAACCTCCTCCAATCTGCGAGCCATCTCGAATGCGATGGTGGATTTACCAGCGCCAGCGCCGCCACTAACGACATACATGAACGAGTCGTCCTGGACTGAGTCTGGCCGGAGGGTCCATTCCATAAGTTCTTCAAGCAGTGCAGTCCTGGTACCCGGTAGTGTGCCCGACTTTGTTGGATTTGAGGCGGAAGTGTAACCAGCGTTGACGTGTGGGAGCTTGTCAAGAGCTTTCGCATCGACTACAAGGTAATCAATAAGTAAGCGATCCTGATGATTGGGGAGAAAAACTGACGCTCTTGATGCTGCGTAAGCTTTATGAGCTTTGAACTTTGGTCAATAAAATGGTAGGCAGGAGAATAGGAAAATGGTACTGCAATATCATCCACGACGCCGTTAATGAGCATTTCCACAGTGATTCCACTTTGTATCTGCGAAGGGTTATCGATTTGTCAGTTAGATGCTACCCACTAGATTTTAAACAAACCTGGAATTTGGTGGTTGCATTCTGGATGCCTGTCTTTAAATTCAACAATATATCCGCATTTCTACTACTGAGCAGGAAATTCCGAATGCCTGATCCTTCCTGCAGCTTCTTTGCTTGCTCAGCTAGACCATTCAGGTCGCTACGATTAACAGATCATGAGAGAAATACACATCAAATATGACAATGACTAACTTCTCGAGAGTAGAAACCCGCTCCTTTAGCTCAGGAGAAGTCATCAAACGGTTTCGTGTCAAGTTATCTGTCCGCAGCACAGACTCTGCTTTCCTCATCGTCTCCTCAATGACAGATTTCAATGATACGATGACCTGTGCTAGTTCCTCACGCGCATCTTCATTTCCTCTTGTTTTCTACAAAAAGATTAGCGTTGAAGACGCATAGTGATACTAGACTAACCAGAACAAGACCAATGATTGCGGACAGTGCTGATGCAGCAATTGGAAGTCCTGGAATAGGGCTCAAGTTGAGTAGGTCCTTTGTCGTATCGAGCACAAGCTTGGTGCCAGTGAGAATATCATTAATCCGCTGGTTTCTTTTAGAAGGAGGCATATTTGGTGGTCTCCGGAACAGCTGCCAGATTGTTATTTATGTTGCAATGAGGGAGTGCTGTGTATGGCTAGACGCTGGAAGCTATTTGACACCATCACCTCACGTGTCCAGTTTGGCTGATTCTTTGCCAGTGTGTTCCAGGCGCCTATGATAGTACCTATATACGAAGGTAAAGTTGGTATGTTAGTGACAATTCTGAACTCTCGATGTATATTCTTTTGTTGAAACTGGAAGAAACCACGTTAGAGATATATAGAATGTGCATGTGAGCAGATAACCTGTTTATCATATGCTAAAGTTCTTTGTATTTTGAACAATGTTTGAATCAATTTTTGAGTTGGTTCACATCGTTGATCAGATGATCAAATTCGTCCCATGATGGATCCAAAAAGAGCATTTAACTTAAGTCAGAACTATGACACTTATATGGACATGACTGCAAGATATTTCAATTGACTATCTACTTTATAAACTTGTATAGGTAAGTGTAGATCTCTCAGCGGCCTGTCGAAGGAACTGAATTTCCAAATTGCATTCTTGAAGTGTAGTTCATGTTAACATTTTTTTCAACTATACTATAACAAATTATTCCAGAGTAACCACCGAATGCTGAATATTTAAGCTTCAGCGAGGCCAACAACACTAGTAAGGGGTAGGTACATCTGTCATTTGATTCTTTGTATCTCTCTAGAAAAGATCTGGAACTTTGCGTCATCCCCAGGACCGATCTACATGAAACTGGTTGGCGAGGTCAGCCTCCTTATTATCCGCCAGGGTATAAATACGGCATATTGCCCTTTCCTTCTTTCCTTCATTCTACAACATCCTCCCTTGAATCACTGCTTTCTAGCCAGTGCCACTTGTCATAGGCCACACACCACTTTTCTCATTTGGAGTTAGCCTGGGCTTGCTAGAAGTATTACAGTCATCAACAATTCGTTCTGCATCTCCATCGTTCCCCGCCGCATCCCGATACTTCCCTTTCTTTATATCAAAGTGGGAACAAATTTGCTACATCTCTTCCTCTTTACTATCTCTCGCCAGCTGGTCGACCACTGATAGACTGCTATAGTCTCGAATCGTGTGTTGCGTTAACTGCAGATCATGCAGCCCTGACGATGTGTGGTGGCTGCCTGGCCACTGCCTGGATGGCATTCGTCAGCCCACATCTTCACTTCAATTTTTTGGTAAGTGCCTGCCACCATAGTTATACCTCTATTCTTATCAAGTGAACTCTTTATAGACTAGTCAGCCTCTAATAGGGACACCTACTAATTAGCACAACCCAGAAGCATGTGGCATGTAGCCGACACATACGACACCTGATAAGTGCTGGCTTTGTGCAGTGTTAACATGCGTCACCTGAATGGAGCTCTGGCGTTGTGTGGTGGCTGCACAGGTCACACTTTGATAGCGTTGACGTTGGTCTGGCTTGCATCCTTGCTCTGATTGTCGGTTCGTGTCTACCCCCCTATTATCATTCTTCGATTAGTGTTCAACTTTGATTTACAGCTACTGGTAGCTTCCTCATGGCAAAGTGTGTGAGCGGACATAAACAGGAACAACCTAGTACATGTGGTATGAAGTCGGCATATAGCGACACCTGATTAGTGTTAGATCTGTGCAGTGTTAACATGCGTCACCTGAATGAAGCGTTGGGGTTGTGTGGCGGCTGCACAGGCCACATTTTGGTAGCGTTGACGTTAGCTGGCTTGTTTCCTTGCTCTAATTGTCGGTGTGTCTTCAATTTCGTTCTCCCAGCTTTCGATACTGAAAATTCGACCTTCTAGGTGATGGTGCTCCTGATCACTTGCGGACACGGCGACGGTCACAAAGTTCTCAATTTCAGTGTGTTTTTGGTTTACCTCTTCACCTTTTATGGGTCCCTGGTGACCTACTATTGACTTTTTACGCAACTAGATGACGAGCAATGACACATGTTCATATGAGGCCAAACAACAGCACGTCGCTTATGTATTTCCTGCACGCTGTGATCAATATAGTAACAAATTTGATTCATAGACTTTCGTCTGGGGATTGCATTTTTTGGCATAATTCATTTATCTTTTCTGACGAGTTGTTCATCAGCATATACTACGTGGTGTAAGGTAGCGGTCTATGTGATACTGTGATATACAATACAATAGTAAGTTATTTTCTACTTGGCACCTCACATTTATCATGTACTGATCCAGAAACTCAGAGTCCAAGCACATGGGCTGATTTGATCCTCAAAAGTTCTCCAAGTGGCTATATCTGAACCACGGCAATCTGGTATGTCATCTCCATTGCTATTTCTCAATTGGGAAGAATTGACAAGTTATGTATCCTTCAGACTACATTCGAGCATCGATTCTTCCATTTTTCAACTAGATAGAAATGCGCAACTTGTGTATTTTCATTCAAAGTTTGAAACTTAATGCGGTAATGCGGCTTGGCATTTGTACATCATTCATTGATTTATAATGTGAGTGTGTTCTTTGTTGGTCAAATCGGTTTTTCTGAGGTATTTCACCCAACCTTGAGCTCAGTGATTCCAGCTAATCTGTCGTCCCTAAGATATGTTGAAGTTGAAAATCGATGAGGTAGCCGGTGGGAGAGTACACGTGGTCCAATCCTTGCTAGCTGAGAACTTGTATGCGCACTACTCCCACACCCTTTCTCATACATATTCCATTGTCGAGAACGACTTGCCCTACTTGTCCACTGCGACTAACAACACACAGATAAAGCTCGGATATATCCAAACGCTGATGTCTCCATCCAAAAGTGGTCAACGTATCACTGACATCATTACTTTGGCAAAGCAGACTCTGGATACTACACAGGGCCCACTCAATCTGGTTCCTGTTCCTGGACTATCGAGTGTCGCCTCAGTGTTATCCACCCTAATTGGTATAATTTTAGTGCGTCTCTAATAATACATTTTTGAAAACCTACTATATGCATGATTAACTTTTTCCATCAGGTTTCTGTAGGGAATAAAGCAATACGAGAGGACATAGCAATTCACATACAGGCACTCACATTGATTATTGATGAGACTGCAAGAAAAGCCGAGTCTGTCTTGGGAACGGATGATGAAAAATTAACACGAATTCGTCTTGTCAATTCACCCGAGCTTAAGGAGAGGGTTGCTACCCTCGAGAAGTGAGTTTTCGTCATGATTAATATTCACTTTGCTTATAGCATGATAATAACAGAGATTTGAAGGATCTGACGGATGACATGAAAAGCCTTGAAACAGGTTTGCTTGGAATACTTTTGAACAAGAAAAATGTGGACACGTTAGCGAGGATCAAGATGGGCATCGACGATGCCACAAGGAAATTCTATGTATGATTTTCCCCCACATATACCAATCGACTGCTCTCCGATATTATATGACATAGATCCAAGGCGGAATCACTGTCGAAATGCTGATCAACAGCATCGTGTCTGATATTGAGGTATGAGTCTTCTATGCTCTACTACTGAACAATTGTATTGATGTAAATTCATAGCAAATAAAACGTATACAAAAGGAAGAGCGTAAGTTGTCTCCTTTCAACTGCCAGGGCTGACTACTCATTGCACAGCTTGTAGTTGACGCAAGAGCACTAAAAGATCTCCCACATGTCAACGCCGGCTACTCTTCTGCGTCGAACCCAACAAAATCGGGAACACTGGAGGGTACACGAACTGCATTACTTGAAGAAATCACCGAGTGGTCTCTCCAGTCAAACTCCGATGATAATGGCTCTTTCATATACGTCCTAAGTGGTGGGGCTGGCACTGGAAAATCTACCATCGCATACGAAATGGCCCATAGATTGAAGAATGTCGGGGCACTTGGAGCCTCATTTTTCTTTGTCTCTGGCGCCAGTGATTTCAATACAACGACATATGTGCTGACAACGATTGCTTATCAACTGGCACACAACCAGAAGAGCCTCTATCCTCACATAGCGAAAGCTGCTCGAGAGTACATTCAGGAAGGCAAACAAGGGGAACAACTTCAAATGGACCTCGATAATCTTATAGTCAAGCCACTGTTGAAAGTCGATGCATCACATCGCCCAATCACACTTGTTTTGGATGCACTCGATGAGTGCACTAAAGCAGCTCAGGATGAGGTTATCCGACTTCTTTTCCTCTTAATGGAACGGCTCCCCGAAATCCCATTTCCTGTCCGGGTGCTTGTGACCACCAGACCAGAAATGAAGATTGAGGCTGCACTAAACACCGAGAAGTTCCGGAAAGTCTCTAAACCATACAGATTACACGAAATACCGAGACGAATAGTTGACGGAGACATCAAGCTTTTCCTGGACACCAAACTCAAGGATCTCAGTTGCTGGGAGACTATATTCAGTGCCATTCCAAATGTCGTCGAAGGACTTACTGATCTTGCTGCAGGATTGTTCATTTATGCTGACACTGTCGTCAAATTTTTGGGTAACAATCCGTATCACGCAGTTGACGTCCTCGAAGTCATCCTATCTGACAATCCGTCAGATGCGGCATTCACCCTGGAGAATCTCGACAGGCTATATCTCGCTGTCTTACAGAATGCACTCGATAATGACTGTCTCAAAATTCCACGTATGCGGGAGTATATTCAAGTTGTACTGGGCAGTCTTGCTTTACTTCAAGACCAGGTATCGACATCAGGCCTAAAAGATTTGGTTGGTGTTCCGATGCGATTTATTCGGGACATTCTAAGCCGGCTCGGTTCTGTCATCCTGAAGCCAGAAATGGATGATGTCGAGATTCGAATGTTGCATGCGAGCTTCCCGCAATTCCTCATCGATATACAACGATGTACCGATTCCAAGTTCTACATAGATCCATCCGTGCATAACCATCGCCTTGCATTGACCTGTCTCGAGGTTATGACTACGAGGTATCCACTCAAAAGAAATATTTGTGGCCTCGATGATCCAACGATAATGAAGTCAAGTAACCCCGGCCTGCCCAATACTGTCAAAAATTGCATTCAACCAAGTTTACGGTACTCGTGTGTTCATTGGGCCACACATGTATCACGCTGCAATAATCCAAGTCAGGACGTCTTGGATGCAATAATAGAGTTTGCGCGGACGAAGCTTCTAGTATGGGTAGAGGTCCTCAGTTACATGAACCGGCTTGAGGTTGCGGTTCCGGCTTTACTTGCGGCACTTGCATGGTGCGAGGTGCGTATTTGATTCATTCACTTAATATAAGAGAAACCGAAACATTGTTACAAGGTTCACATTCAGGGCGAGGACAGGAATGACATCCTTCAATTAATTGATGACACACACCGACTAGTTCTACAGTTCTACGCACCTATCAATGATTGCCCTGAACACCTTTATATTTCTGCATTCCCGTTGGCACCATCATGTGCACTCATCAGCTGCTATAACAATTTTATCAACACATCAACCCGTAACCACATTATCTTACAAGCGATGATTCCTCGAGATTCAGCATGGAGTGCTTGCCTTCGCACTATCTTAATAAACGCAGAAGTCAACTGTCATGCAATGCTTTCTCCCAATGGGGGTTTGATTGCATCCGGGTCATCGAATGGGGAGGTGTGTATATGGGATGCCAGTATTGGATTTTCGAAGAGGACCTTAACGGGTCATACTCAAAGTGTCCACTGTGTTGCATGGGCCCCTGATGGGCAGTCGCTTGCTTCTGGTTCTGCTGACGGGACAATTCGTGTCTGGAATGTTAAATCTGGAGCGCAGGTACACACTGTCTATGGTGCGCAACGCACAGAATGCAAAGCATACTGTATAGCATGGAGTCAGGACGGAACTCAGCTTGTTACTGGTGCTAAACCTGGTGGGGTTCATGTCTGGGACATCGTGATTGGCAAGGAGCTGGAGGAGGGAATGGCCATTCCCGCAATAAGGACAGTGTTGGCGATATCGAAGGATCTTGGGCGTGCAGTAGACCAGCCTGCTGGAAGAAAGCTTCGATTATGGGATCTCGGAAGCAGTAATGGCAAGATCCTTAAAGTGCTGTCCGTGCAATTTATCGTAGACGCAGCTGTGTTCCTACACAATGACTCGCAGGTTGCCTTGTGTGGGTATGATGAAGCGATTCATATATGGGACTTGCAATCGGGCAAATGCATTCCTAAAGTCACACTGGAATCCACAGTCAGATGGCTGGGCGAGACTTTCATCTGTGGCATTGTTGTGTCCCGAAACGGAAAAACACTTGCCTCATCTACTCTTGATAGAATACATTTCTTCGACACGGAATCCTGGGATTCACTTGGTTCGTTTCAAGGCTCATTCATTTCCACCGGATCATTCTCTCCTGATAATCATCGTCTCCTGACGTCATACACGACAATCAATATGTGGGACTCGTCTTCCGTGCTTGCACCAAAATCATGAATCACATCGAATTCCACTCCATCGCCTTCATCAGCCCCGATTATAATACATGACTCAAACATACATTTCGTAGCTATCTCCTCCGACGGCTCGCGAGTAGCGGCTGTGTCAACAGAAGCGGTCAGTATCTGGTCACTTCAATCTGCATCGCTATTCTGCATCATCCAGGGAGACATTTGTCGTAATATTGCTTTTTCCCCTGACGCACAGAGGATTCCAGTTGGTGAACACAACAAGACATGTATATGGGACATCACAACGACTCAGCCTGTTTTGGCGCAGAGCATATCCACTGCAAATGATACTGATGATAGAATTGCATTGTCTACCGACGGGAATTGGATCGCTGGTCCAGCGTATGGTCTTTATACTACCCGAGGCCTGGGTGTCTTCGATGTCGTGACAGGAAAACTTGCGAAATATCTGGCTCTCAGCAATGAGAAGGATCTATCAAATTTAGAGTTCTCGCATGATAATACTATGTTATATGTAGAATATGACACAGTTGAAGAAATATATAGATGGAAGGAAGGGGAGAAAGTCAACCTCGAGCAGTATAGGTGGGAAACAGAAACAGGCCGGAGGACGCATTTCCACAAGGATGGATGGATCGTACGTGAAGAAGATGGAAAGAGATTATTTTGGGTAGAGCAGGGATACTTGCCTAGCGTTGCGCGGTGGGGCAATTATTATGTTGTGGGTAAGGACTCAGGCAAGCTAGATATTTTACACGTCGAGGAAAGTTCTGTAGACACAACAAAGACTTCGTAAATCATTACTGCATGTATATAATAGTGGTTTATCTTCTATCTCAAGTAATCCCGACTTGGATCTACACCATTAAACTCGGCACCCGCCACTCCACTTCTCTCCCTCGATATCCCCCTCGGCAAACTCGAATTACAAGGGAGGAGCCCAAACGTTCTGCTTCACATCCGGAATGCTCAGGGTCCATGGACACCACCAGGTCATTCAAATTATCGGATACGAGCACCTCTCCTAAGTTGAATGTGGTTTTATGCCAGGATTGGCTAGTGGTGCTGAGGAGAGCGCAAGTCAGTTAAAGCTATGTGATATCCAATATCGTAACGGCGCACTAATGCTCAAGAAAAGAGCTCATGAGGTTGCATCCTAGAAGATGGTCTCCCGATGTAATTTGGCCGGTGTAATATTAGTTCAGGAGAATCCACATGGAGTGGAAGGACGAGCATGCCTATTGAGAGTTAGTGCCATATCACATATCTGGAGTTCTCTGCGGACAGTTCAAAGAAACACTTGAGGCGTTCACGGCATTCCGGAAGTGGATATACAAGTAGCAGGGAGTAGAGGTGGTGGGTGTCGACTCGGATCCCGACGAAAATACAATTATAATTGTAATTGTGTTGGATACCTGCACCTAGTAGGCGAGCATAATTCAGATGTAGTGAGTCGTAACAAGGAGATGCTGCAACTTTGGCGTTGTTGCCAATTGCAAGAAAAGCTACACTTTACAAGAAACAAGAAGGAGGTCTCAAACAGTGTGTGGCACGAGATGTTATCCAAAATTCAGGATTGTCAGTTGTCCAAAGCCTGAAGATGTCTTATTTCCTAGTAGATGCAAATATCTTTACATCGTTCTTGCGTACTTTCCAACCATCTTGCTTTTAAGGTCATGGGAGAAGGCTGCAGAAAATGATACAAGGTTGCTCTTCAGATGGGCCCGGGACTGAGAGAACCAAATTAAGGAGGAGACGAGGTGGTGGACTACTCACTAGTCACCGGTCACCTTCCAGCAAGGATGTGATTGAGAATCCCCTAGTTGCATGGGCTCTGTGTTGCCGGGCTCCGCACCCATGTTTGGGGATATGTCTTTGCTGTCGGGCTCTGAACGTAATCCAGTGGCTGGTGCGTGTCTGTAGCGATAACGGTCACGCATGCTTCCCATTGTGGACACCGTGACCACCACGCGTAGTATTTCCTTTAGTTTATCTTTCGACAGAGACTTGTGGACAAGTCCTTATCATATGAAATAGCTCTGACCAGACTGCATGGACTGTAGATTACCCCATTTACTTCTATCCTACAGTATATAAGTAACTAGATACCTGTACAGTACGGTAGTCTCTCGCAAACACGTTTAGTCTAGGGCAGTTCACACCAGACCGAACAGCGTGAGATTCTCACTGTGACATCACAAATTGTTACAGTGTCGATGGGTGTTGTGCGTGGAGGTGATTAGTTGCGTGTCGGACTTCGGAAGTCTGGTGGAAAGATGCTTTGGCGGTTTTGTGGTGTCGCCCTTCGTTGGACTCCGAGTTTTGCATGTCGCTGCATTGCATCTGCGGAAAATGCCCATTATGCGCAGTAACCTTCTATGGCGGAGGTGTAAGTAAAGTAGGATGCCTTTTGACGTACACTGGCATGCAATGGCTTACATCTTCCTTCGGACCCGAAGCTTTTTATAACTTGTGTACAAATTGTATATACAACATGGTCATCGACTGTAATTCACTTAGCATGAAGACTTCTATGTGAATTGAAGTTTATTATCGAAAGCCCCATGTCATGTTCATGCGCTTGTAAACTCGGTAAAGAGTTAGTAACTGTGAGTTGTTACATAAATTCATCCAGTGCTACATTCTCCTCACCTTCTCTTTTCAAGTTGTCCAGAAGTACCACAGTCAACAAATCGAAACCCTAAACAACGTGTACACCAGAGATTTCAATACCGTGACAACCGACTTCGTGGGCGCCTAATTACAACTAGACATGTGAGAGTGGGAAATGTCATGCCACCGCCTCGAGAGTCGCAGACAACTCGTGCAGACTCACATTGCTCCCCCCGTACCCATACCACAGTCGACAACTTGTTCGGTACGTCTTATCTGATCTGTTCATGGCAATAAACAACACACGGGTAAACACTCTCATATCTAGCATCCATCTCAACCATGTCTCCATCCAAAACAGATAAACGTATACTGACATCCTTATTGTCGCGAAACAAACTCTCGATATTGCACAAGGCCCACTCACCCTGGTTCCCGTTCCTGGATTATCCAATGCGGCCTCGGCGTTATCTGGCCTCATTGGCATAATTCTGGTACGTGTATAATATTATGTTTTCCTGCCTGTATGCATGATTATAACAAATGATTTGGTTGATCAGGTTGCTGAAGGGAACAAAGGGTTACGAGAGGATATAGCGAAGCATATACAGGAGCTCACATCGATCATCGAGCGGACAAGGAAGAAGGCTGAATCTGTTATGGGAACCGATGACGGGAATTTGACACAAACTCGTCTGGTGAATTCACCTGAGCTATCAGAGAGGGGTTGCTACTCTCGAGAAGTGAGTTGTCATGACAGTACTCACATGGTTTCCTTCTAACTTGATTATCGTAGAGATCTGAAAGATCTGACGGATGAGACGAAAAACCTTGAAACAGGATTTATCGGATTTCTTTTGAGCAAAAGAAATGCAGATACGTTATTGAGGATCAGGACTGGCATTGACGATGCCACGAGAAAGTTCTACGTATGTATATGATCCTAACTGACTGTTCAGCGCTCCATCCTGACATGTGTCACAGATCCAAGGTGGAATGACGGTGGAAATGTTGATAAATGGCATTGTAACCGATATCCAGGTTTGAATATTGTTCTGTGCTGTTAAACAATTCTGATTCTGATGTGAGTTGATAGGAAAATAAAACATATGCAACGGCGAGAACGAGAACGCGCAGATCTGGAGCGTGCAGACAGGGAACGAACAGAACGAGAACGTGTAGAACGAGAGCACGCATCACGAGAACAAGAGCGTAAGTCCCTATAACCTACCAAGACTGATTTCTTATCACACTGCTTGGTAGTTGACGAAAAGGCGCTGAACGGTCTCCCACACGTCAACGCCGGTTACTCTTCTGCGTCAGTCCCAACAAAATCAGGAACACTCGAGGGCACACGAACTGCATTGCTTCAGGAGATCACTGAATGGTCTCTCCGGTCACGCACAAGTGATAACGAATCTTTCATATATGTCCCTAAGTGGTGGAGCTGGCACTGGTAAATCCACAATCGCTTTCGAGATAGCCCTCAGACTGGAGGATGCCGGCGCACTTGGTGCCTCATTTTTCTTTGTCCGTGATGCAAGTAGCTTTAACGCAACGACATACGTATTGGCAACTATCGCTTATCAATTGGCACATAACCACACAAGCCTATATCCTCACATCGCAAAGGCTGTTCGACAGTACAGCCGCAGGGGCAAACAGAGGGAAAAACTACAGATGGACCTCGATAGTTTGATCATTAAGCCACTGAAGAATGTCGAGGCATCACACCGACCGATCACGCTTGTTTTTGATGCACTCGATGAGTGCACTAAAGCAGCCCAGGAGGAGGTTGTCCGACTCCTTTTCCTCTTCATGGAACGACTCCCCGAAATCCCATTTCCTGTCCGAATAATTGTCACCACCAGACCAGAAATGAAGATCGACGCAGCTTTCAACACCGAAAAGCTCCGTAAAGTGTCAAAACCGTTTAAATTACACGAAATACTGAGACAAATTGTTGACGGAGACATCAAGCTTTTCTTGGTCACGAAATTGAAGGCTCTCAGCTTTTGGGAGACGATATTCAGTGCCATTCCAAATGTCGTCGAAGGACTTACTGATCTTGCTGCAGGATTGTTCATTTATGCTGACACTGTCGTCAAATTTTTGGGTAACAATCCGTATCACGCAGTTGACGTCCTCGAAGTCATCCTATCTGACAATCCGTCAGATGCGGCATTCACCCTGGAGAATCTCGACAGGCTATATCTTGCTGTCTTACAGAATGCACTCGATAATGACTGTCCTCAAAATTCCACGTATGCAGGAGTATATTCAAACTGTACTTGGCAGTCTCGCCCTGCTTCAAGACCAGGTATCGACATCAGGCCTAAATGATTTGGTTGGTGTTCCGATGCGGTTTATCCAGGATATTTTAAGCCGGCTCGGTTCTGTCATCCTGAAACCAGAACTAGACGATGTCGAGATTCGAATGTTGCACGCAAGCTTCCCGCAATTCCTCATTGATATTCGGCGCTGTACCGATTCCAAGTTCTACATAGAGCCGACTGTGCACCATCGTCGCCTGGCATTGACCTGTCTAGAGGTGATGAATACGAGGTACCCACCGAAAAGGAACATCTGTGAGCTGGACAATCCAACAAAAGTGAAGTCAGATATCCCCGGTCTGCACGATTCTGTCAATAAATACATTCGACCAAGTTTACAGTATTCTTGCGTTCATTGGGCTGTACACCTTTCACAATGCAACGATCCAGGTCAGGAAGTCTTGGACGCAGTAAAGGAGTTTGCGCGGACGAAGCTATTAGTATGGGTGGAGGTGCTCAGTTATATGAATCGGCTTGAAGCTGCTGTGCCAGCTTTGCTTGTGGCACTTTCGTGGTGTGAGGTGCGTATTTGATTGAATCGAGTAATATAAGAAAGACTAAAATATTGTCGTTAGGTTCACATGCAGGACGGGGACAGGGATGAAATTGTCCAGTTAATCGATGACACGCATCGGCTAGTTCTACAGTGTTACGCAACCTATCAACGATTGCCCCGAACACCCTGTATATTTCTGCGTTCCAATTGGCACCATCATGTGTGCTCACCACCCGCTATGACAACTTTGGCAAGATACCAACGCATGATCATCCTATCGTACAGTCAATGATGCCTCGAGATTCGGCATGGGGCGCTTGCCTCCTCACTATCCCAGTTTATGCAGTATATTGTCGCGCAATGCTTTCCCCCAATGGGAGGCTGATTGCAATCTGGGTCACAAAATGGGGAGGTGTGCATATGGGATGCTAACATCGGATTTTTGAAGAGGACCTTAGCTGGGCATACCCAATGTATCCGTTGTGTGGCATGGGCTCCTGATGGGGAATCGCTTGCTTCTGGTTCGGCTGACGGGAACAATCCGTGTATGGAATGCTACATCTGGTGCGCAGGTACATATCCAGCCCGTACAGAGCAGAAAATGCGAAGTGTATGCGATATCGTGGAGTCGAGACGGAACACGACTTGTTTACTAGCACTGATCCAGGAGGGGTACATGTGTGGGACATTACGATTGGTAAGGAATTGAAAGAGAGAATGTCCATTTCCTGCAACAAAGACCGTATTGGCGATATCGAAGGATATGGACCGTGCTGTAGACTGGAATAGCTGGAGTAAAGATTCGATTATGGGACATCGGATGCAAGAATGGCAAGATTTTTGAAGGAGTTTCCTGTACGATTCACAATGTACGCAGCTACGTTTCTACACGGCGACACACAGATTGCCTTCTGTGGGCTCGACGATTCGATCTACGTGTGGGACCTGGAATCGGGTGACTGCACTTCCAAGGTTAAACTGGAATCCAGAATCGCACAAAATGGCAAGACTTTCATCTATGGCATTGCTGTGTCTCAAGATGGAGAAACACTTGCCTCACCTACTGTTGATAAAATCCACTTCTTCAAAACGAAAACTTGGGATTACCTTGGTTCCTTACGAGGCTATTTTTCGTTACACCGCATCGTTCTCTCCAGATGATTGTCCGCCTCCTGACGTCGTTTTCCAGAATCGATATGTGGGACTCTTCTTATGTGCTTGCACCGAAGCCACGAATCACGTCACCCACTCCATCATTATCATCATCACCAATTGTAAAACACGACTCACTCATAGTTTTCGTAGCTATCTCCTTGGATGGTTCACAAGTAGCGGCTAGGTCCACTGATGCAGTCAGTATCTGGTCTCTCAAATCTTGCAATCACTATTATGCATTATCCGGGGACATTTCTTTGGTAACGTTGCCTTCTCCCCCGACGCGCAGAAGATTGCAGTCATTGAAGATAAAAAGACTCGTATATGGAATATCTCGACAACTGAGCCTGTTTTGGTGCGGAGCATATCCACTGCAAATGGTGCAGATGACAGAATCGCTTGGTCCCTCCGATGGACTTTGGATCGCAGGTCCAGCGTATGATCCTAATGCTAATAAAACGCGAGGGTTTGGTATATTCGATGCAGTGACAGGCGAACTTGTGAAATATCTGATGCGCAGCAATAACGAGAGAATTTGGGAAATAGAGTTTTCGCATGACAACATTCTATTATATTTCTTTTGTGGATCGGATCATACAATTTTCAGATGGAAGGAAGGGGAGAAAGTGGACCTCGAGCAGCACGAGTGGAAAACGGAGAGACAACAGAGGAGGGATTTTCACAAGGATGCATGGATTATACGCGAGCGGGATGGGAAGAGATTATGTTGGGTACAGGAGAGATACCCAGAACTCATTGCGCGTTGGGGTAATTATTATGCTGTGGGTAGGACATCAGGAAAGCTAGATATTTTGTACATCGAGGATAGTTCTGTAGACACGAATGATTTATAGATT
>VSJF01000021.1:0-18288 GCA_009739215.1 Floccularia luteovirens
AAGCGTTGGATTGTTCACCCATGCAAGGGAACGTGAGCTGGGTTTAGACCGTCGTGAGACAGGTTAGTTTTACCCTACTGATGACTAATGTTGTTCCAACAGCATTCCTGCGTAGTACGAGAGGAACCTTAGGTACGGACCGATGGTTTAATACTTGTTCGAGCGAACAGTGGTATGACGCTACGTCCGTCGGATTATGCCTGAACGCCTCTAAGGTCGTATCCGAGCTGGATAAGAACAATAGTAACGGGGTCACCGTGTCGCTGGGCAAATACCACTTGATAGTCTTTCACTTATGTGTTTGACGAATTGTTTTTATGCCTAATTGCCTTGCAACATAGCGAGATTAGGAGGCGAAAGCACCTGATCGACGAGCTAGTTGTACTTGGCTAAACATTAGGTTTTGGCGATGCTGGTACCCGAAATCAATTGCAAACGACTTTGGTAACAGGCAGAGTGCTGTAAGTGGTAGAGCAGCTGCCATACTGCGATCCTCTGAAACTCATCTCTCGCTTGCCGATTTGTTCGGTAGAACAAGAAAAAAGAATTTGGTTGGTTGGCAAGCGCGATTGTTCATGGATTTGTGAGCTGTGTGAAGAAAAGAAGTGAAATAGATGTATGTATATATATATATATATATGTATATATATATATATATATATATATATAAAAGAAAAGTAAAGGAAGGAAGGAAGGAAGGAAGAAAGAAAGAAAGAAGGAAGGAAATCAGGAAGACATAAAGAAAGAAAGAAATATATAAATATATATATATATAAATAAAAGAAAAGAAAAAAAGGAAGGAAGGAAGGAAAGAAAGAAAGAAAGAAGGAAGGAAGACATAGAGAAAGAAATATATAAATATATATATATATAAAAGAAAAGAAAAAAAAGGAAGGAAGGAAAGAAAGAAAGAAAGAAGGAAGGAAGACATAGAGAAAGAAATATATAGATATATATATACATATATATATAAAAGAGGAAGGAAGGAAGAAAAGAAAGAAAGAAAGAAGGAAGGAAATCAGGAAGACATAAAGAAAGAAAGAAATATATAGATATATAAATATATATATATATAAATAAAAGAAAAGAAAAAAAGGAAGGAAGGAAGGAAAGAAAGAAAGAAGGAAGGAAGACATAGAGAAAGAAATATATAAATATATATATATATAAAAGAAAAGAAAAAAAAGGAAGGAAGGAAAGAAAGAAAGAAAGAAGGAAGGAAGACATAGAGAAAGAAATATATAGATATATATATACATATATATATAAAAGAGGAAGGAAGGAAGGAAGAAAAGAAAGAAAGAAAGAAGGAAGGAAGGAAATCAGGAAGACATAAAGAAAGAAATATATAGATATATAAATATATATATATATGTATAAAAGAAAAGAAAAAAAAGGAAGGAAGGAAAGAAAGAAGGTGGAGAAAGAAAATGAGATATGGATTAAGCACTTTTTAAGTAAACGCGTTGGTTGGTTGGTTGGCAAGCGTGATTGTTCGTGGATTTTGTGGGATGTCAAAAAAGAAGAGAGATGGATTATATGAATATAATTATATTTAAAATTGGATGAACAATATATGTGCAGATATATAAAAATACAGATTTTTTATTTATATGTACATAAGGAAAGATAAGGAAAACTGATGATAAGATGATGTATGTGGGAACGAATTAATGAATGAGAAGAAGTCAAAGCAGATGCAGATGGGTGATGGTGAGAATTTCAAATAAAGGCGTTGAATGAAAGAAATATGCATTAGATGTTTCTCTTAAAATAACGAAGAAGTGATGAAGGAAAAACAATGTTTTTCTGTGATGGTGGAAAACGACGAAGAAGTGTTAGAGAAAGTTTCAATTATAATTATAATATATAGCCAAACGCCTCTCAATCTGAATCAAGAAGTAGTCAGTGCCAATGAGAAACGAGTGCTTGATTGCACTTATGCAAATTCATCTTGGATGAGCTGGATTAGACAGACTTAGACAATCAATATGGTCACTGTTTACGTTCACGCAAGTCTGGGATCATTTGCAGAAGTTTTGAGGCCCGCGAATACTTCGAGATTGTGATTGTGCGGTGAGTTGGGAGTGATGTGCTGTGTTTAAAGAGATGTGAGAAAGAGAGTTTAGAGAGAGAGAGAGAGAGAGAGAAAGAAGAAAGATACGAGATGATATAGAGAGCACGCGAGAAAGGAAAATGTAGATAGAGGATAGTGCTAGATGAATAGATAGGTTGACAGATATATTGAGTGGATAAGAAGCTAGGAAACAAGCTTTTCTGTTAAACTTTTGTCACAGGAAGGAGAAGAGTCGCTTTTAAAAATAAAATGCGGCCGCCGACAATTACCGTAATCTGAAAAATATGAAATATTGTTACACTTTTGTCACAGGAAGGAGAAGAGTCGCTTTTAAAAATGCGACCGCCGACAATTACCGTAATCTGAAAAACATTCAATATTGTTACACTTTTGTCACAGGAAGGAGAAGAGTCGCTTTTAAAAATGCGACCGCCGACAATTACCGTAATCTGAAAAATATTCAATATTGTTACACTTTTGTCACAGGAAGGAGAAGAGTCGCTTTTAAAAATGCGACCGCCGACAATTACCGTAATCTGAAAAATATTCAATATTATAACCATTAATTTTCATATCTCGCGAAAATTTTCTCCACAACTTCGCAGTTTTATCAACGATCCACTTTCATATCTCGCGAACATTTTCTCCACAACTTCGCAGTTTTATCAACGATCCACTTTCATATCTCGCGAAAATTTTCTCAACAACTTCGCAGTTTTATCAACGATCCACTTTCATATCTCGCGAACATTTTCTCCACAACTTCGCAGTTTTATCAACGATCCACTTTCATATCTCGCGAAAATTTTCTCCACAACTTCGCAGTTTTATCAACGATCCACTTTCATATCTCGCGAACATTTTCTCCACAACTTCGCAGTTTTATCAACGATCCACTTTCATATCTCGCGAAAATTTTCTCCACAACTTCGCAGTTTTATCAACGATCCACTTTCATATCTCGCGAACATTTTCTCCACAACTTCGCAGTTTTATCAACGATCCACTTTCATATCTCGCGAAAATTTTCTCCACAACTTCGCAGTTTTATCAACGATCCACTTTCATATCTCGCGAACATTTTCTCCACAACTTCGCAGTTTTATCAACGATCCACTTTCATATCTCGCGAAAATTTTCTCCACAACTTCGCAGTTTTATCAACGATCCACTTTCATATCTCGCGAACATTTTCTCCACAACTTCGCAGTTTTATCAACGATCCACTTTCATATCTCGCGAACATTTTCATAAGGGCGCGGTACAAAATTCTGACTAATCAAATATAACTTGTAATTGATTATTTAGCATGGAATATGCCTTTAAAACATCCAACAAACAATTAAAGTGTTTAAATAGATGTTCACTTATTGGTGATTAAATACCGCGCTAAGGGAACAACGTGTGAATTTAATACGGCCGCTCTTAGCGAACGCGCGCTAAGGGCGCGGCACGAAATTTCATACAAAATTGTAACTAATCAAATATAACTTTTAATTGATTATTTAGCATGGAATACGCCTTTAAAACATCCAACAAACAATTAAAGTGTTTAAATAGATGTTCACTTATTGGTGCTTAAATACCGCGCTAAGGGAACAACATGTGAATTTAATACGGTCGCTCTTAGCGAACGCGCGCTAAGGGCGCGGTACGAAATTTCATACAAAATTGTAACTAATCAAATATAACTTTTAATTGATAATTTAGCACTGAATATGCCTTTAAAACATCCAACAAACAATTAAAGTGTTTAAATAGATGTTCACTTATTGGTGCTTAAATACCGCGCTAAGGGAACAACATGTGAATTTAATACGGCCGCTCTTAGCGAACGCGCGCTAAGGGCGCGGTACGAAATTTCATACAAAATTGTAACTAATCAAATATAACTTTTAATTGATTATTTAGCATGGAATACGCCTTTAAAACATCCAACAAACAATTAAAGTGTTTAAATAGATGTTCACTTATTGGTGCCTAAATACCGCGCTAAGGGAACAACATGTGAATTTAATACGGCCGCTCTTAGCGAACGCGCGCTAAGGGCGCGGTACGAAATTTCATACAAAATTGTAACTAATCAAATATAACTTTTAATTGATTATTTAGCATGGAATACGCCTTTAAAACATCCAACAAACAATTAAAGTGTTTAAATAGATGTTCACTTATTGGTGCTTAAATACCGCGCTAAGGGAACAACATGTGAATTTAATACGGCCGCTCTTAGCGAACGCGCGCTTAAGGGCGCGGTACGAAATTTCATACAAAATTGTAACTAATCAAATATAACTTTTAATTGATTATTTAGCATGGAATACGCCTTTAAAACATCCAACAAACAATTAAAGTGTTTAAATAGATGTTCACTTATTGGTGCTTAAATACCGCGCTAAGGGAACAACATGTGAATTTAATACGGCCGCTCTTAGCGAACGCGCGCTAAGGGCGCGGAACGAAATTTCATACAAAATTGTAACTAATCAAATATAACTTTTAATTGATTATTTAGCATGGAATATGCCTTTAAAACATCCAACAAACAATTAAAGTGTTTAAATAGATGTTCACTTATTGGTGCTTAAATACCGCGCTAAGGGAACAACAGTGTGAATTTAATACGGCCGCTCTTAGCGAACGCGCGCTAAGGGCGCGGCACGAAATTTCATACAAAATTGTAACTAATCAAATATAACTTTTAATTGATTATTTAGCATGGAATACGCCTTTAAAACATCCAACAAACAATTAAAGTGTTTAAATAGATGTTCACTTATTGGTGCTTAAATACCGCGCTAAGGGAACAACATGTGAATTTAATACGGTCCGCTCTTAGCGAACGCGCGCTAAGGGCGCGGTACGAAATTTCATACAAAATTGTAACTAATCAAATATAACTTTTAATTGATAATTTAGCACTGAATATGCCTTTAAAACATCCAACAAACAATTAAAGTGTTTAAATAGATGTTCACTTATTGGTGCTTAAATACCGCGCTAAGGGAACAACATGTGAATTTAATACGGCCGCTCTTAGCGAACGCGCGCTAAGGGCGCGGTACGAAATTTCATACAAAATTGTAACTAATCAAATATAACTTTTAATTGATTATTTAGCATGGAATACTGCCTTTAAAACATCCAACAAACAATTAAAGTGTTTAAATAGATGTTCACTTATTGGTGCTTAAATACCGCGCTAAGGGAACAACATGTGAATTTAATACGGCCGCTCTTAGCGAACGCGCGCTAAGGGCGCGGTACGAAATTTCATACAAAATTGTAACTAATCAAATATAACTTTTAATTGATTATTTAGCATGGAATACGCCTTTAAAACATCCAACAAACAATTAAAGTGTTTAAATAGATGTTCACTTATTGGTGCTTAAATACCGCGCTAAGGGAACAACATGTGAATTTAATACGGCCGCTCTTAGCGAACGCGCGCTAAGGGCGCGGAACGAAATTTCATACAAAATTGTAACTAATCAAATATAACTTTTAATTGATTATTTAGCATGGAATATGCCTTTAAAACATCCAACAAACAATTAAAGTGTTTAAATAGATGTTCACTTATTGGTGCTTAAATACCGCGCTAAGGGAACAACATGTGAATTTAATACGGCCGCTCTTAGCGAACGCGCGCTAAGGGCGCGGCACGAAATTTCATACAAAATTGTAACTAATCAAATATAACTTTTAATTGATTATTTAGCATGGAATACGCCTTTAAAACATCCAACAAACAATTAAAGTGTTTAAATAGATGTTCACTTATTGGTGCTTAAATACCGCGCTAAGGGAACAACATGTGAATTTAATACGGTCCGCTCTTAGCGAACGCGCGCTAAGGGCGCGGTACGAAATTTCATACAAAATTGTAACTAATCAAATATAACTTTTAATTGATAATTTAGCACTGGAATATGCCTTTAAAACATCCAACAAACAATTAAAGTGTTTAAATAGATGTTCACTTATTGGTGCTTAAATACCGCGCTAAGGGAACAACATGTGAATTTAATACGGCCGCTCTTAGCGAACGCGCGCTAAGGGCGCGGTACGAAATTTCATACAAAATTGTAACTAATCAAATATAACTTTTAATTGATTATTTAGCATGGAATACGCCTTTAAAACATCCAACAAACAATTAAAGTGTTTAAATAGATGTTCACTTATTGGTGCCTTAAATACCGCGCTAAGGGAACAACATGTGAATTTAATACGGCCGCTCTTAGCGAACGCGCGCTAAGGGCGCGGTACGAAATTTCATACAAAATTGTAACTAATCAAATATAACTTTTAATTGATTATTTAGCATGGAATACGCCTTTAAAACATCCAACAAACAATTAAAGTGTTTAAATAGATGTTCACTTATTGGTGCCTAAATACCGCGCTAAGGGAACAACATGTGAATTTAATACGGTCGCTCTTAGCGAACGCGCGCTTAAGGGCGCGGTACGAAATTTCATACAAAATTGTAACTAATCAAATATAACTTTTAATTGATTATTTAGCATGGAATACGCCTTTAAAACATCCAACAAACAATTAAAGTGTTTAAATAGATGTTCACTTATTGGTGCTTAAATACCGCGCTAAGGGAACAACATGTGAATTTAATACGGCCGCTCTTAGCGAACGCGCGCTAAGGGCGCGGTAACGAAATTTCATACAAAATTGTAACTAATCAAATATAACTTTTAATTGATTATTTAGCATGGAATATGCCTTTAAAACATCCAACAAACAATTAAAGTGTTTAAATAGATGTTCACTTATTGGTGCTTAAATACCGCGCTAAGGGAACAACATGTGAATTTAATACGGCCGCTCTTAGCGAACGCGCGCTAAGGGCGCGGCACGAAATTTCATACAAAATTGTAACTAATCAAATATAACTTTTAATTGATTATTTAGCATGGAATATGCCTTTAAAACATCCAACAAACAATTAAAGTGTTTAAATAGATGTTCACTTATTGGTGCTTAAATACCGCGCTAAGGGAACAACATGAGAATTTAATACGGCCGCTCTTAGCGAACGCGCGCTAAGGGCGCGGCACGAAATTTCATACAAAATTGTAACTAATCAAATATAACTTTTAATTGATTATTTAGCATGGAATACGCCTTTAAAACATCCAACAAACAATTAAAGTGTTTAAATAGATGTTCACTTATTGGTGCTTAAATACCGCGCTAAGGGAACAACATGTGAATTTAATACGGCCGCTCTTAGCGAACGCGCGCTAAGGGCGCGGCACGAAATTTCATACAAAATTGTAACTAATCAAATATAACTTTTAATTGATTATTTAGCATGGAATATGCCTTTAAAACATCCAACAAACAATTAAAGTGTTTAAATAGATGTTCACTTATTGGTGCTTAAATACCGCGCTAAGGGAACAACATGAGAATTTAATACGGCCGCTCTTAGCGAACGCGCGCTAAGGGCGCGGCACGAAATTTCATACAAAATTGTAACTAATCAAATATAACTTTTAATTGATTATTTAGCATGGAATACGCCTTTAAAACATCCAACAAACAATTAAAGTGTTTAAATAGATGTTCACTTATTGGTGCTTAAATACCGCGCTAAGGGAACAACATGTGAATTTAATACGGCCGCTCTTAGCGAACGCGCGCTAAGGGCGCGGCACGAAATTTCATACAAAATTGTAACTAATCAAATATAACTTTTAATTGATTATTTAGCATGGAATACGCCTTTAAAACATCCAACAAACAATTAAAGTGTTTAAATAGATGTTCACTTATTGGTGCTTAAATACCGCGCTAAGGGAACAACATGTGAATTTAATACGGCCGCTCTTAGCGAACGCGCGCTAAGGGCGCGGTACGAAATTTCATACAAAATTGTAACTAATCAAATATAACTTTTAATTGATAATTTAGCATGGAATACGCATTTAAAACACCCAACAAACAATTAAAGTGTTTAAATAGATGTTCACTTATTGGTGATTAAATACCGCGCTAAGGGAACAACGTGTGAATTTAATATGGCCGCTCTTAGCGAACGCGCGCTAAGGGCGCGGTACGAAATTGCATACCAAATTGTAACTAATCAAATATAACTTTTAATTGATTATTTAGCATGGAATACGCTTTTAAAACTCCCTACAAACAATTTAAGGGTTTAATAAGATGTTCACTTATTGGTGATTAAATACGGCGCTAAGGGACCACTATGCGTTTTTCGTATGTCGCTCTTAGGATCTCGTCGGTTTCGTGTCTCGTTGAAATGCTCTCCCACACTATATGGGTGATGGTTCACAAAAATGTTGTGAAGGAAAAACAAATCGTAATTTCGTTTGTGGACACATATTATGGTGGAACGGATGTGTTTTTTTTATGATTAAAGTGATTTTGCTTATTTTTCCTAAGTTAATTGATGAATTGTGCGTAAGGGAAGTGCATGTGTGAATTGGATATCAGCGCTCTTACGTCATATTCGATCGCTGGAAGTCAAAAGATGAAAATGATTAGGAATGTTAATTTTGGTAGTAAAACAAATAATTATCTCTTATGACCAATACGGAGAGGGCGAAATCGTCGAAATGCAAAAAAAATGGATTTTGTACGGAGACACTCGGAGAGTCAAATATTGGGTATTTTATCGTGCGTAAGGGAACGATGTTCGAAAAATGTATGGTCTCTCTTAGTGAAAAAAAATATTCATATCTCGATGAAATGCTCTCCCACACTATATGGGTGATGGTCCACAACAATGTTGTTAAGGAAAAACATAACGTAATTTTGTTTGTGGACACATGCTATGGTGGAACGGATCTGTTTTTTATGGAAAAAGGTGATTTTGCTTATTTTTCTTAAGTTAATTGACGAACTGTGCGTAAGGGAAGTGCATGTGTGAATTTGATATTAGCGCTCTTACGTCATATTCGATCGCTGGAAGTCGAGAGATGAAAATTATTAGAAATGTAACTTTTTGTAATAAAACAAATAATTATCTCTTATGACCAATACGGAAAGTGCGAAATCGTCGAAATGCAAAAAAATGAATTTTGTACGGAGACACTCGGAGAGTGAAATTTTGTGTATTTGATCGTGCGTAAGGGAACGATGTTCGAAAAATGTATGGTCGCTCTTAGTGAAAAAAATATTTCGACTCTCCATGAAAAATGACGCTTCCCCTTATGAACAAGCGTCTACGAGGCAGTCTCCCTTATGGCACTATGTCTTAGGAGACTATTAGACACATGGTCTGCACGGCAGTTTTCTAGTAGAGACTCTTTTATGCTAGTCTTTGAAAACTATTAGACTTTAAACTCCAATTTTGAAGGCGTCTACTCGGCAGTTTTCTAGTAGAGACTCTTTTATGCTTGTCTTTGAAAACTATTAGACAATTTTGAAGGCGTCTACTCGGCAGTTTTCTAGTAGAGACTCATTTATGCTAGTCTTTGAAAACTATTAGACTCTAAACCCCAGATAAGCTTCGAGAAATTCTTAAAATTGTATTTATACAGTTTGGAAACTCTCTTATGAGGCTAACATACAAAAACCCCCAAATAAATGCCATCACTTCAAACAGTGTTCGGACGCGATATCGCAAATATGTCCTATTTTAATAAATAGACTTGGTGTAAACGGTCGATGTGAACGAAAAACTTTTAGAGTTAGAGGCAATAGGTAATGGCTCACCGTGCGTGGCTTACCGTCTCTGATACGTGATGTAATATGGAGAGAGACTATATGAGAAATCGCTAGTGTATGAGGGATAACATACCTAGCTTTTGATCGTTTGTGTATCAAAGTGTTAATCGCAAAATTCTGGTTGATCCTGCCAGTAGTTATATGCTTGTCTCAAAGATTAAGCCATGCATGTCTAAGTACAAGCAAAAATAAAGTGAAACCGCAAAAGGCTCATTATATCAGTTATGGTTCCTTAGATCGTATCCACAATTACTTGGATAACTGTGGTAATTCTAGAGCTAATACATGCATTTAAAGAGAAACCGGTAAAACGGGATCTCTGCTTTTATTAGATTTAAACCAATGGGGTTTGTTTCGGCATTCTCAATTCAAATGGTTGAACTCTGGATAATTTGTTGATCGCATGGTCTCGTACCGGCGACGGATCTTTCAAATGTCTGCCCTATCAACTATTGAAGGTAGTGTCTTGGACTACCTTGGTTGCAACGGGTAACGGGGAATCAGGGTTCGATTCCGGAGAGGGAGCCTGAGAAACGGCTACCACATCTAAGGAAGGCAGCAGGCGCGTAAATTACCCACTCCCAGCACGGGGAGGTAGTGACGAAAAATAACAATACAAGACTCACATCCGAGGCCTTGTAATTGGAATGAGTACACTTTAAATCCTTTAACAAGGATCAATTGGAGGGCAAGTCTGGTGCCAGCAGCCGCGGTAATTCCAGCTCCAATAGCGTATATTAAAGTTGTTGCGGTTAAAACGTTCGTAGTTGAACTTGTGTCTCGCACGGGCAGTTACCAAGGTCTAGTTTACTATTCCGGTATCTTGTCTTATCTTCACTTGTTTTCGGACTTGTGAAAAGTGCGTAGACGTATTATCGGCGTGTTCGCTCTCGCAGCGTTCACATCAGCTCATTTCATTGATCTTAACCGATTGATGTTGTGAGCCGATACTAATTACTTTGAACAAATTAGAGTGCTTCAAGCAGGCTTCAATGCCTAAATATTCTGTGCATGGAATAATGAAATAGGACATCTGTTCTACTTTCATTGGTTTTTTAGACCAAGATGTAATGATTAATGGAAGCAGTTGGGGGCATTAGTATTACAACGCGAGAGGTGAAATTCTTAGACCGTTGTAAGACTGACTAAAGCGAAAGCATTTGCCAAAGATGTTTTCATTTAATCAAGAACGAAAGTTAGAGGTTCGAAGGCGATCAGATACCGCCCTAGTTCTAACCATAAACGATGCCAGCTAGCAATTGAGTGTAGCTACTACTATGGCTCTTTCAGTCGCTTCTCGGGAAACCAAAGCTTTTGGGCTCCGGGGGAAGTATGGTTGCAAAGCTGAAACTTAAAGGAATTGACGGAAGGGCACCACCAGGAGTGGAGCCTGCGGCTTAATTTGACTCAACACGGGAAAACTTACCAGGTCCGAACATAAATGAGTAAGACAGATTGATAGCTCTTTCTCGAATCTATGGGTGGTGGTGCATGGCCGTTCTTAGTTCGTGGAGTGATTTGTCTGGTTAATTCCGATAACGAACGAGACTCAAATATATTAAATAGATGCATTCAGGATTATGGTGTTGAAACTTTGCATACCATTTTTGTTATTGTTTGGTGCAAACCTGCAATGATGAAGTTGTGGTTGTGTGGGTGGAACCATACCTGTTTGTTTATCTAAATAAACAAAATAGATACTAGCTTCTTAAATGGACAAATTGTGTCTAACAATAATGAGATTGAGCAATAACAGGTCTGTGATGCCCTTAGATGTCCTGGGCTGCACGCGCGCTACAATGAAGGTATCAACGTGTATTCCTAGGCCGAGAGGTCCGGGTAAACCGCTGAACCACCTTCTTGCTTGGGATTGTGAACTGAAACTGTTCACATGAACCTGGAATTCCCAGTAAGTGCGAGTCATTAACTCGCATTGATTACGTCCCTGCCCTTTGTACACACCGCCCGTCGCTACTACCGATTGAATTGTTTAGTGAGGTCTCCGGACGTGATCGCTGCGACGCCTTCGGGTGTTGCAGTTGCTTTGCAGAAGTTGACCGAACTTGGTTATTTAGAGGAAGTAAAAGTCGTAACAAGGTTTCCGTAGGTGAACCTGCGGAAGGATCATTATTGATTTTTCCAATCTTTCGAATGCCCCCACCGCTTGGCACTCTGCTCGTCGCACATAAACGTGTTGTCACTAATCACGACAACCACCCATGCGCAACGCTTGTAGGGTAAGTGGGGAACAACGATATGTCTTTATATATGTATAGCAATCGCCGATACCAGGTGAAATGCGCAATATATTTTGACTTAATATAAGCAATCCCATACCGTGTGCGTTTGGTATGTGCAACTTAGAGTTTGTGCGTGTGTGTGTGTGTGTACGTGTGTGTGTGACTAGAGACTGGTTACCTCTGACAACTAATGATTATGGAACATCAATTTCAAAGCGTTCCCATTTGGCAATCGTTAGTTCGACCGAAAGTTCTCTTGCACCGCACACGTTCCATGTTTCACTCAATCTCTCTCTTCGTTATGGATTAAAGCGATCCCAGTTAATTGTGGACAATTTCTTCAAGCGATTCCATTGTGTGCATTGGACTAGTTTTCTCTGACAATCAATGTCTTCCATTGATTTGGCTAGCTCTAATACGGATCGAAGATAACAGACAATTCAGGCAATCCGCGCACCGCGCGTGGATTATGGATCGAAAAGCACTACAAGCGATTCCTCGGCAACCGCGAGGCGTTGGTCTTGGTAACATTAAACCGATGCACGCGTGCTTGTGGGGTTATGGAGCAACGAAGGCGTGTTCCCTTTGGCAACCCCACGATCGCGTGTTCGTGTTTGTGTATGCAATCAACGACCCCGGTTATGGATCAAAACACTTTGAAGGCATTTTTGGGTACAAACTTGTGTTCGCATATACACTGCAATCATTTGTGAAATATATTCTCTATTTTGTGCGTTTGCTCTAGGCCAGCCAACCAACCATGATCATCCTCCATTTAGGGATGCACCGAATGCATCTGGCTGCAACAGTTCACAATCGTAATCGGGAATTTGGATCACAGTGTTGTGTGTGTGTGTGTGTGTATATATACATCTAGTTTCGGGCGACCCGCAGATCTACACTTCGATAGAATATTCGATCGATGCAGTTCTATAAAATTTGTATATAAGCATGATGCTCGCGCACGATGGATCGAAGGGCCTTGGAAAGCACTTGGCCAATATAAATCGTCCGACGTGCGTGCATGTCATTGTGATTGTGTGTTATGGTTTATTTCGTGTGGCTATGGAGTACACTTGTTGAAAGCGCTCCCTTGGCAGCCGTACGGAATGGAACGATAAGTGCACAAAACGAGTTGAGTTTAAGATCGCGTTCCCTGCGTGGGGGGGCTACGGAGCAACATTTTAAAGCGCTCTCTTTGACAGTCCCCCGCAAAACCATGACTTAGAACCCAACAAACCAATGGCGCTGTGTGTTATCTGGCTATGGAGCATCTCGAATGCGCTCCCTCGGCAGCCGCGGTAACTCCTTCGCTGTATATATCCTACTCGGTTGATTGGCATGTGTACGTACTCATTGCGGCCATGGAGCAACACAAAGCGCTCCCTTTTGACGGCTGTGTGAGATGGTGCATGAAAAGTGCCTGCAATCGGGGGAGCAGTGCGGCAAGAACTTGCTATCCCAAAGATGCATGTTTCTGCGTGTTCTCGGCTATAGAGCATTGTGAAAGCGCTCTCAAGGCAGCCGTGAACCGTGGATATACTGCGTTTGGCTCGTTCACACCAAATTGCTCACTGCTCTTCGTGTGCAATGAATTTTCTTGAAACATGTATGTGCATCCGGCATGGAGATGGAAAGCGCTCCCTTGACGCAGTGATCACATACACCCGCTCGACGAGTTCTCGAAAAGCGCACGTTAAAATATGTGCCCGTTTGAATCCTAGCAATTATAAAGTGTGTGTTGGTTGTGCCGCGCCCGTGCGTGACTATGGAGCAAAACAAGCGCTCCCTCGGCAGTCACCTCGCGTATTATTTGCACCGGACTCCACATACACTGCGAAGACATACAAAGTAAGTAGCACATTCAGTATGCCCGGTTGAACTTTCTGCACTACAGCGTGAGTGTGTGTGCGTGCGTGTGTATATGGCTATGGAGTATAAAATAGGCTCCCTCGGCAGCCGTGTGCCCGTGCGCGCCATGTGTGCGTGTGGTGGGGATCGTTCGCTAAGGAGGACGTAAGTGGCATACGAACTCATTTATATACAAATCTGCATCGTGTGATGTGCTTTGCATTACCTCGTGGCGGCGCGGTGTGGGGAGACACCATAACCTAGACGAGTGTCGTGTATTGCGATATCGGTTTCGCCTATTCTCCAAATCGTGAGTGTACGAACATTCGTAAAGTTGTACGTGCCGGAATAGATATAACCAAGCACCGCCGAGTGCGTTTCTTACAACAAACGGTATACGTGAAGAGTTGTCAATCGTATAATAAACAAAAATCTCAAACCCTAAGCGGGGGATCACTTGGCTCGTGGGTCGATGAAGAACGGAGCAAACTCCGTGCTGACATGTGAACTGCAGGACACATGAACATCGACATTTTGAACGCATATTGCGGTCCATACTGTATAGTTTCCTAACCGAAGCTGTATGGACCACACATGGTTGAGGGTCGTTAGTTTACGCTAACCGAATTGCTTCTCGCTCCGGCGTTTAGCTACATCCTGAGGTGTTGTAAATCTTAAGTGTGTTTACATCCCTTGAATATACCCGGGGTGGGGAGGGGGTTAACATTCTCTCTCTACTTCCGGGTACACAATCCATGTATTGTGAATGCTTGTTTTATCAAAGAAAACAGATACAGAGTACACGATCTGATCGGAATTGGTTCGCGTGGCCAGAACGTAATCGTGGGATACAAAGTACAAATGACATTCGATTTAAAGCGTTTAAATGTGATAATTTTCGCCTACCAGATTGTCGACCGGAATGTATTCCCTTGCGGTTAATTCGTTAATTCTTGCCCATACGCCGGTAATGCATCCAATTCGTCTCAGACACACCAATTCGTTAATGCACTCATAATCTATTCGTAAATTTTCACCTGATAGAGCACATTCGACAAAAGCAGTACATTGTGATTTCGAACCCAACATTTACAAAGCGACCTCAACTCATGTGAGACTACTCCCCGAATTTAAGCATATTAATGAGGGAAGGAAAAGAAATTAACCAAGATTCCTTTAGTAGCGGCGAGCGAAACAGGAAAAGCCCAGCACTAAGCCCTCCGGTCGTAATGGCCGGTAGGGGATGCAGTGTATGGAAAGTCTATTATCTTACGCGACGCAGTACGTTCAAGTCCATCTTGAATGGGGCCATTTACCCATAGAGGGTGCCAGGCCCGTGCAAACTGCTGCTAGCATAAGAAGGCTATTCCAAAGAGTCGTGTTGCTTGATAGTGCAGCACTAAGTTGGTGGTAAACTCCATCTAAGGCTAAATATAACCACGAGACCGATAGCGAACAAGTACCGTGAGGGAAAGTTGAAAAGCACTCTGAATAGAGAGTCAAATAGTACGTGAAACCGCTTAGGGGTTAAGCCCGATGAACCTGAATATCTGAATTGCGAAATTCAATATCGTTCGAGTCGGACGGTATGCACTTTTCGCATAGTAGGACATTGCGATCCATTCGTAGTTCTCTTTGAGACGGTCTATCAAACGGCCCGCTTAGCGAGTTCGGACTATCTGCTGCACTTGTGTAGTATGTTCGATGCTGGTGCGGTGACCCGGTAGACAGCGGATGGAGCTCAACCAATCATGCTCGCATGCTTATGTATCACGGTTGTCTCGTACACTCTACTTGGCTTCGCAGTGGTCGCATGTATTTGATTAGCAATGCGATAGATTTGGGATACCCTCGGGACCCGTCTTGAAACACGGACCAAGAAGTCTAACATGTGTGCAAGTCATTGGGTATTCGTTGAAACCTAAAGGCGCAATTAAAATAACTATTTTATGGGATTACGAGCGATCACATGGATCGTTCCTCCATCCCGGGGCGTTCTATATGAACATGGTTCAAGCGATTGGACCCTCTGTTCGAGAGCGTACCTTGAGCATACATGCTGTGACCCGAAAGATGGTGAACTATACCTGATCAGGTTGAAGTCAGGGGAAACCCTGATGGAGGACCGAAGCAGTTCTGACGTGCAAATCGATTGTCAGAATTGGGTATAGGGGCGAAAGACCAATCGAACCATCTAGTAGCTGGTTCCCTCCGAAGTTTCCCTCAGGATAGCTGGTGCAATGATAAATCTAATATATAATCTTATCTGGTAAAGCGAATGATTAGAGGCCTTGGGGCCGAAACGACCTCAACCTATTCTCAAACTTTAAATGGGTAAGAACCTCATCTTTCTTGATCTGAAGATATTGGGGTTTAGATATATTGTGCCCAGTGGGCCACTTTTGGTAAGCAGAACTGGCGCTGTGGGATGAACCAAACGCGATGTTACGGCGCCTAAATTAATGACTCATATTGATACCATGAAAGGCGTTGGTTGCTTAAAACAGCAGGACGGTGGACATGGAAGTCGTAATCCGCTAAGGAGTGTGTAACAACTCACCTGCCGAAGCAACTAGCCCTTAAAATGGATGGCGCTCAAGTCATATGCCTATACATCGCCGCTAACACATAAGGGCTGTACGGCTTGCCGTGCAGTTCGTCAAGTGTTAGTGAGTAGGAGGGTACAATGGTGTGCGCAGAAGTGTTTGGTGTGAACCTGCATGGAGCCGCCATTGGCACAGATCTTGGTAGTAGTAGCAAATAATCGAATGAGATCCTGGAGGACTGAAGTGGAGAAGGGTTTCGTGTGAACAGTGGTTGATCACGAGTTAGTCGGTCCTAAGGACTAGGCGAAAGCTGTTTAATTTATGTTACAACTACCTGTCGTACATAATTTAATAAGTCCGAAAGGGAATACGGTTCCAATTCCGTAACCTGTTGAGTATACGTTTGTTTAATTAAAAATGGGTCTTATTACACTCATCCTGGTAACAGGAACAACCATAGAGAAGCCTTCGAGAGATACTGGAAGAGTTTTCTTTTCTGTTGAACAGTCGTAAGTGCATGGAATTCTTTCACAGAGAGATATGCACTATGGACTGGAAGAGCATGACATTTACTGTTGTGTCAGTATTTTCTCCTTGGACCTTGAAAATCTATGGTGGGGCCACGCAAACATCTCAACAGACCGTACCGATATCCGCAGCCGGTCTCCAAGGTGAAGAGTCTCTAGTCGATGAGATAATGAAGGTAAGGGAAGTCGGCAAATTAGATCCGTAACTTCGGGATAAGGATTGGCTCTGAAGATTGAGATAGTCGGGCTTGATCGGGAAACAATTATAACGGTTCATGTGCTCGTTCTGGGTAAATAGTGTTGTTGCGCAAGCGGCGATGCGTTCCCCGGATAGTAGATTTCATAATCAAATTGTGGAACTTTCTTGCTGTGCTGGCGTTGTGGCGTTCACGCGTCGCTTCGTCGAAAACGATTATCAATAAACAATTAATTCAGAACTGGCACGGACCTGGGGAATCCGACTGTCTAATTAAAACAAAGCATTGTGATGGCCCTAACGGGTGTTGACACAATGTGATTTCTGCCCAGTGCTCTGAATGTCAAAGTGAAGAAATTCAAGTAAGCGCGGGTAAACGGCGGGAGTAACTATGACTCTCTTAAGGTAGCCAAATGCCTCGTCATCTAATTAGTGACGCGCATGAATGGATTAACGAGATTCCCTCTGTCCCTATTTTCTTCTCAGCGAAACCACAGCCAAGGGAACGGGCTTGGAATAATTAGCGGGGAAAGAAGACCCTGTTGAGCTTGACTCTAGTCTGGCACTGTAAGGAGACATAAGGGGTGTAGGATAAGTGGGAGATGGTTCGGCCTCGGTTGTTCCATCGACAGTGAAATACCACTACCCTTATTGTTTCCTTACTTACTTGATGAGGTGGACGTGTATCATTTTACTTAGCCATTTTATTGATGCACACCTCATAGTGGGTATTTTTATGGTATTTGGTGTTGATGCGAGCTTCTAGTTCAAAATATCATGAGTTTTGTTATACATACCAAACAAGTTTCATAATATGTCAGCCTCGTTCGTGTTGACTTAGTAGCTTCGGCGAATTGTTGGCCGTTCGGGCGTTGCATAGGAGCTTGGTTTAACTTCCGTGGCTTAGATATGATCCAAATCAAGGACACTGCCAGGTGGGGAGTTTGACTGGGGCGGTACATCTCTCAAATAATAACGGAGGTGTCCCAAGGCCAGCTCAGTGCGGACAGAAACCACACATAGAGCAAAAGGGCAAATGCTGGCTTGATCTCGGTATTCAGTACATACAGAGACAGCAAAAGCTCGGCCTATCGATCCTTTTGGTTTAACGAGTTTTTAGCAAGAGGTGTCA
>VSJF01000022.1:0-11432 GCA_009739215.1 Floccularia luteovirens
AAGCGTTGGATTGTTCACCCATGCAAGGGAACGTGAGCTGGGTTTAGACCGTCGTGAGACAGGTTAGTTTTACCCTACTGATGACTAATGTTGTTCCAACAGCATTCCTGCGTAGTACGAGAGGAACCTTAGGTACGGACCGATGGTTTAATACTTGTTCGAGCGAACAGTGGTATGACGCTACGTCCGTCGGATTATGCCTGAACGCCTCTAAGGTCGTATCCGAGCTGGATAAGAACAATAGTAACGGGGTCACCGTGTCGCTGGGCAAATACCACTTGATAGTCTTTCACTTATGTGTTTGACGAATTGTTTTTATGCCTAATTGCCTTGCAACATAGCGAGATTAGGAGGCGAAAGCACCTGATCGACGAGCTAGTTGTACTTGGCTAAACATTAGGTTTTGGCGATGCTGGTACCCGAAATCAATTGCAAACGACTTTGGTAACAGGCAGAGTGCTGTAAGTGGTAGAGCAGCTGCCATACTGCGATCCTCTGAAACTCATCTCTCGCTTGCCGATTTGTTCGGTAGAACAAGAAAAAAGAATTTGGTTGGTTGGCAAGCGCGATTGTTCATGGATTTGTGAGCTGTGTGAAGAAAAGAAGTGAAATAGATGTATGTATATATATATATATATGTATATATATATATATATATATATATAAAAGAAAAGTAAAGGAAGGAAGGAAGGAAGGAAAGAAAGAAAGAAAGAAGGAAGGAAATCAGGAAGACATAAAGAAAGAAAGAAATATATAAATATATATATATATAAATAAAAGAAAAGAAAAAAAGGAAGGAAGGAAGGAAAGAAAGAAAGAAAGAAGGAAGGAAGACATAGAGAAAGAAATATATAAATATATATATATATAAAAGAAAAGAAAAAAAAGGAAGGAAGGAAAGAAAGAAAGAAAGAAGGAAGGAAGACATAGAGAAAGAAATATATAGATATATATATACATATATATATAAAAGAGGAAGGAAGGAAGAAAAGAAAGAAAGAAAGAAGGAAGGAAATCAGGAAGACATAAAGAAAGAAAGAAATATATAGATATATAAATATATATATATATAAATAAAAGAAAAGAAAAAAAGGAAGGAAGGAAGGAAAGAAAGAAAGAAGGAAGGAAGACATAGAGAAAGAAATATATAAATATATATATATATAAAAGAAAAGAAAAAAAAGGAAGGAAGGAAAGAAAGAAAGAAAGAAGGAAGGAAGACATAGAGAAAGAAATATATAGATATATATATACATATATATATAAAAGAGGAAGGAAGGAAGGAAGAAAAGAAAGAAAGAAAGAAGGAAGGAAGGAAATCAGGAAGACATAAAGAAAGAAATATATAGATATATAAATATATATATATATGTATAAAAGAAAAGAAAAAAAAGGAAGGAAGGAAAGAAAGAAGGTGGAGAAAGAAAATGAGATATGGATTAAGCACTTTTTAAGTAAACGCGTTGGTTGGTTGGTTGGCAAGCGTGATTGTTCGTGGATTTTGTGGGATGTCAAAAAAGAAGAGAGATGGATTATATGAATATAATTATATTTAAAATTGGATGAACAATATATGTGCAGATATATAAAAATACAGATTTTTTATTTATATGTACATAAGGAAAGATAAGGAAAACTGATGATAAGATGATGTATGTGGGAACGAATTAATGAATGAGAAGAAGTCAAAGCAGATGCAGATGGGTGATGGTGAGAATTTCAAATAAAGGCGTTGAATGAAAGAAATATGCATTAGATGTTTCTCTTAAAATAACGAAGAAGTGATGAAGGAAAAACAATGTTTTTCTGTGATGGTGGAAAACGACGAAGAAGTGTTAGAGAAAGTTTCAATTATAATTATAATATATAGCCAAACGCCTCTCAATCTGAATCAAGAAGTAGTCAGTGCCAATGAGAAACGAGTGCTTGATTGCACTTATGCAAATTCATCTTGGATGAGCTGGATTAGACAGACTTAGACAATCAATATGGTCACTGTTTACGTTCACGCAAGTCTGGGATCATTTGCAGAAGTTTTGAGGCCCGCGAATACTTCGAGATTGTGATTGTGCGGTGAGTTGGGAGTGATGTGCTGTGTTTAAAGAGATGTGAGAAAGAGAGTTTAGAGAGAGAGAGAGAGAGAGAGAAAGAAGAAAGATACGAGATGATATAGAGAGCACGCGAGAAAGGAAAATGTAGATAGAGGATAGTGCTAGATGAATAGATAGGTTGACAGATATATTGAGTGGATAAGAAGCTAGGAAACAAGCTTTTCTGTTAAACTTTTGTCACAGGAAGGAGAAGAGTCGCTTTTAAAAATGCGGCCGCCGACAATTACCGTAATCTGAAAAATATGAAATATTGTTACACTTTTGTCACAGGAAGGAGAAGAGTCGCTTTTAAAAATGCGACCGCCGACAATTACCGTAATCTGAAAAACATTCAATATTGTTACACTTTTGTCACAGGAAGGAGAAGAGTCGCTTTTAAAAATGCGACCGCCGACAATTACCGTAATCTGAAAAATATTCAATATTGTTACACTTTTGTCACAGGAAGGAGAAGAGTCGCTTTTAAAAATGCGACCGCCGACAATTACCGTAATCTGAAAAATATTCAATATTATAACCATTAATTTTCATATCTCGCGAAAATTTTCTCCACAACTTCGCAGTTTTATCAACGATCCACTTTCATATCTCGCGAACATTTTCTCCACAACTTCGCAGTTTTATCAACGATCCACTTTCATATCTCGCGAAAATTTTCTCAACAACTTCGCAGTTTTATCAACGATCCACTTTCATATCTCGCGAACATTTTCTCCACAACTTCGCAGTTTTATCAACGATCCACTTTCATATCTCGCGAAAATTTTCTCCACAACTTCGCAGTTTTATCAACGATCCACTTTCATATCTCGCGAACATTTTCTCCACAACTTCGCAGTTTTATCAACGATCCACTTTCATATCTCGCGAAAATTTTCTCCACAACTTCGCAGTTTTATCAACGATCCACTTTCATATCTCGCGAACATTTTCTCCACAACTTCGCAGTTTTATCAACGATCCACTTTCATATCTCGCGAAAATTTTCTCCACAACTTCGCAGTTTTATCAACGATCCACTTTCATATCTCGCGAACATTTTCTCCACAACTTCGCAGTTTTATCAACGATCCACTTTCATATCTCGCGAAAATTTTCTCCACAACTTCGCAGTTTTATCAACGATCCACTTTCATATCTCGCGAACATTTTCTCCACAACTTCGCAGTTTTATCAACGATCCACTTTCATATCTCGCGAACATTTTCATAAGGGCGCGGTACAAAATTCTGACTAATCAAATATAACTTGTAATTGATTATTTAGCATGGAATATGCCTTTAAAACATCCAACAAACAATTAAAGTGTTTAAATAGATGTTCACTTATTGGTGCTTAAATACCGCGCTAAGGGAACAACGTGTGAATTTAATACGGCCGCTCTTAGCGAACGCGCGCTAAGGGCGCGGCACGAAATTTCATACAAAATTGTAACTAATCAAATATAACTTTTAATTGATTATTTAGCATGGAATACGCCTTTAAAACATCCAACAAACAATTAAAGTGTTTAAATAGATGTTCACTTATTGGTGCTTAAATACCGCGCTAAGGGAACAACATGTGAATTTAATACGGTCCGCTCTTAGCGAACGCGCGCTAAGGGCGCGGTACGAAATTTCATACAAAATTGTAACTAATCAAATATAACTTTTAATTGATAATTTAGCACTGAATATGCCTTTAAAACATCCAACAAACAATTAAAGTGTTTAAATAGATGTTCACTTATTGGTGCTTAAATACCGCGCTAAGGGAACAACATGTGAATTTAATACGGCCGCTCTTAGCGAACGCGCGCTAAGGGCGCGGTACGAAATTTCATACAAAATTGTAACTAATCAAATATAACTTTTAATTGATTATTTAGCATGGAATACGCCTTTAAAACATCCAACAAACAATTAAAGTGTTTAAATAGATGTTCACTTATTGGTGCCTAAATACCGCGCTAAGGGAACAACATGTGAATTTAATACGGCCGCTCTTAGCGAACGCGCGCTAAGGGCGCGGTACGAAATTTCATACAAAATTGTAACTAATCAAATATAACTTTTAATTGATTATTTAGCATGGAATACGCCTTTAAAACATCCAACAAACAATTAAAGTGTTTAAATAGATGTTCACTTATTGGTGCTTAAATACCGCGCTAAGGGAACAACATGTGAATTTAATACGGCCGCTCTTAGCGAACGCGCGCTAAGGGCGCGGTACGAAATTTCATACAAAATTGTAACTAATCAAATATAACTTTTAATTGATTATTTAGCATGGAATATGCCTTTAAAACATCCAACAAACAATTAAAGTGTTTAAATAGATGTTCACTTATTGGTGCTTAAATACCGCGCTAAGGGAACAACATGTGAATTTAATACGGCCGCTCTTAGCGAACGCGCGCTAAGGGCGCGGAACGAAATTTCATACAAAATTGTAACTAATCAAATATAACTTTTAATTGATTATTTAGCATGGAATATGCCTTTAAAACATCCAACAAACAATTAAAGTGTTTAAATAGATGTTCACTTATTGGTGCTTAAATACCGCGCTAAGGGAACAACAGTGTGAATTTAATACGGCCGCTCTTAGCGAACGCGCGCTAAGGGCGCGGCACGAAATTTCATACAAAATTGTAACTAATCAAATATAACTTTTAATTGATTATTTAGCATGGAATACGCCTTTAAAACATCCAACAAACAATTAAAGTGTTTAAATAGATGTTCACTTATTGGTGCTTAAATACCGCGCTAAGGGAACAACATGTGAATTTAATACGGTCCGCTCTTAGCGAACGCGCGCTAAGGGCGCGGTACGAAATTTCATACAAAATTGTAACTAATCAAATATAACTTTTAATTGATAATTTAGCACTGAATATGCCTTTAAAACATCCAACAAACAATTAAAGTGTTTAAATAGATGTTCACTTATTGGTGCTTAAATACCGCGCTAAGGGAACAACATGTGAATTTAATACGGCCGCTCTTAGCGAACGCGCGCTAAGGGCGCGGTACGAAATTTCATACAAAATTGTAACTAATCAAATATAACTTTTAATTGATTATTTAGCATGGAATACGCCTTTAAAACATCCAACAAACAATTAAAGTGTTTAAATAGATGTTCACTTATTGGTGCCTAAATACCGCGCTAAGGGAACAACATGTGAATTTAATACGGCCGCTCTTAGCGAACGCGCGCTAAGGGCGCGGTACGAAATTTCATACAAAATTGTAACTAATCAAATATAACTTTTAATTGATTATTTAGCATGGAATACGCCTTTAAAACATCCAACAAACAATTAAAGTGTTTAAATAGATGTTCACTTATTGGTGCTTAAATACCGCGCTAAGGGAACAACATGTGAATTTAATACGGCCGCTCTTAGCGAACGCGCGCTAAGGGCGCGGAACGAAATTTCATACAAAATTGTAACTAATCAAATATAACTTTTAATTGATTATTTAGCATGGAATATGCCTTTAAAACATCCAACAAACAATTAAAGTGTTTAAATAGATGTTCACTTATTGGTGCTTAAATACCGCGCTAAGGGAACAACAGTGTGAATTTAATACGGCCGCTCTTAGCGAACGCGCGCTAAGGGCGCGGCACGAAATTTCATACAAAATTGTAACTAATCAAATATAACTTTTAATTGATTATTTAGCATGGAATACGCCTTTAAAACATCCAACAAACAATTAAAGTGTTTAAATAGATGTTCACTTATTGGTGCTTAAATACCGCGCTAAGGGAACAACATGTGAATTTAATACGGTCGCTCTTAGCGAACGCGCGCTAAGGGCGCGGTACGAAATTTCATACAAAATTGTAACTAATCAAATATAACTTTTAATTGATAATTTAGCACTGAATATGCCTTTAAAACATCCAACAAACAATTAAAGTGTTTAAATAGATGTTCACTTATTGGTGCTTAAATACCGCGCTAAGGGAACAACATGTGAATTTAATACGGCCGCTCTTAGCGAACGCGCGCTAAGGGCGCGGTACGAAATTTCATACAAAATTGTAACTAATCAAATATAACTTTTAATTGATTATTTAGCATGGAATACGCCTTTAAAACATCCAACAAACAATTAAAGTGTTTAAATAGATGTTCACTTATTGGTGCCTAAATACCGCGCTAAGGGAACAACATGTGAATTTAATACGGCCGCTCTTAGCGAACGCGCGCTAAGGGCGCGGTACGAAATTTCATACAAAATTGTAACTAATCAAATATAACTTTTAATTGATTATTTAGCATGGAATACGCCTTTAAAACATCCAACAAACAATTAAAGTGTTTAAATAGATGTTCACTTATTGGTGCCTAAATACCGCGCTAAGGGAACAACATGTGAATTTAATACGGTCGCTCTTAGCGAACGCGCGCTTAGGGCGCGGTACGAAATTTCATACAAAATTGTAACTAATCAAATATAACTTTTAATTGATTATTTAGCATGGAATACGCCTTTAAAACATCCAACAAACAATTAAAGTGTTTAAATAGATGTTCACTTATTGGTGCTTAAATACCGCGCTAAGGGAACAACATGTGAATTTAATACGGCCGCTCTTAGCGAACGCGCGCTAAGGGCGCGGAACGAAATTTCATACAAAATTGTAACTAATCAAATATAACTTTTAATTGATTATTTAGCATGGAATATGCCTTTAAAACATCCAACAAACAATTAAAGTGTTTAAATAGATGTTCACTTATTGGTGCTTAAATACCGCGCTAAGGGAACAACATGTGAATTTAATACGGCCGCTCTTAGCGAACGCGCGCTAAGGGCGCGGCACGAAATTTCATACAAAATTGTAACTAATCAAATATAACTTTTAATTGATTATTTAGCATGGAATATGCCTTTAAAACATCCAACAAACAATTAAAGTGTTTAAATAGATGTTCACTTATTGGTGCTTAAATACCGCGCTAAGGGAACAACATGAGAATTTAATACGGCCGCTCTTAGCGAACGCGCGCTAAGGGCGCGGCACGAAATTTCATACAAAATTGTAACTAATCAAATATAACTTTTAATTGATTATTTAGCATGGAATACGCCTTTAAAACATCCAACAAACAATTAAAGTGTTTAAATAGATGTTCACTTATTGGTGCTTAAATACCGCGCTAAGGGAACAACATGTGAATTTAATACGGCCGCTCTTAGCGAACGCGCGCTAAGGGCGCGGCACGAAATTTCATACAAAATTGTAACTAATCAAATATAACTTTTAATTGATTATTTAGCATGGAATATGCCTTTAAAACATCCAACAAACAATTAAAGTGTTTAAATAGATGTTCACTTATTGGTGCTTAAATACCGCGCTAAGGGAACAACATGAGAATTTAATACGGCCGCTCTTAGCGAACGCGCGCTAAGGGCGCGGCACGAAATTTCATACAAAATTGTAACTAATCAAATATAACTTTTAATTGATTATTTAGCATGGAATACGCCTTTAAAACATCCAACAAACAATTAAAGTGTTTAAATAGATGTTCACTTATTGGTGCTTAAATACCGCGCTAAGGGAACAACATGTGAATTTAATACGGCCGCTCTTAGCGAACGCGCGCTAAGGGCGCGGCACGAAATTTCATACAAAATTGTAACTAATCAAATATAACTTTTAATTGATTATTTAGCATGGAATACGCCTTTAAAACATCCAACAAACAATTAAAGTGTTTAAATAGATGTTCACTTATTGGTGCTTAAATACCGCGCTAAGGGAACAACATGTGAATTTAATACGGCCGCTCTTAGCGAACGCGCGCTAAGGGCGCGGTACGAAATTTCATACAAAATTGTAACTAATCAAATATAACTTTTAATTGATAATTTAGCATGGAATACGCATTTAAAACACCCAACAAACAATTAAAGTGTTTAAATAGATGTTCACTTATTGGTGATTAAATACCGCGCTAAGGGAACAACGTGTGAATTTAATATGGCCGCTCTTAGCGAACGCGCGCTAAGGGCGCGGTACGAAATTGCATACCAAATTGTAACTAATCAAATATAACTTTTAATTGATTATTTAGCATGGAATACGCTTTTAAAACTCCCTACAAACAATTTAAGGGTTTAATAAGATGTTCACTTATTGGTGATTAAATACGGCGCTAAGGGACCACTATGCGTTTTTCGTATGTCGCTCTTAGGATCTCGTCGGTTTCGTGTCTCGTTGAAATGCTCTCCCACACTATATGGGTGATGGTTCACAAAAATGTTGTGAAGGAAAAACAAATCGTAATTTCGTTTGTGGACACATATTATGGTGGAACGGATGTGTTTTTTTTTATGATTAAAGTGATTTTGCTTATTTTTCCTAAGTTAATTGATGAATTGTGCGTAAGGGAAGTGCATGTGTGAATTGGATATCAGCGCTCTTACGTCATATTCGATCGCTGGAAGTCAAAAGATGAAAATGATTAGGAATGTTAATTTTGGTAGTAAAACAAATAATTATCTCTTATGACCAATACGGAGAGGGCGAAATCGTCGAAATGCAAAAAAAATGGATTTTGTACGGAGACACTCGGAGAGTCAAATATTGGGTATTTTATCGTGCGTAAGGGAACGATGTTCGAAAAATGTATGGTCTCTCTTAGTGAAAAAAAAATATTCATATCTCGATGAAATGCTCTCCCACACTATATGGGTGATGGTCCACAACAATGTTGTTAAGGAAAAACATAACGTAATTTTGTTTGTGGACACATGCTATGGTGGAACGGATCTGTTTTTTATGGAAAAAGGTGATTTTGCTTATTTTTCTTAAGTTAATTGACGAACTGTGCGTAAGGGAAGTGCATGTGTGAATTTGATATTAGCGCTCTTACGTCATATTCGATCGCTGGAAGTCGAGAGATGAAAATTATTAGAAATGTAACTTTTTGTAATAAAACAAATAATTATCTCTTATGACCAATACGGAAAGTGCGAAATCGTCGAAATGCAAAAAAATGAATTTTGTACGGAGACACTCGGAGAGTGAAATTTTGTGTATTTGATCGTGCGTAAGGGAACGATGTTCGAAAAATGTATGGTCGCTCTTAGTGAAAAAAATATTTCGACTCTCCATGAAAAATGACGCTTCCCCTTATGAACAAGCGTCTACGAGGCAGTCTCCCTTATGGCACTATGTCTTAGGAGACTATTAGACACATGGTCTGCACGGCAGTTTTCTAGTAGAGACTCTTTTATGCTAGTCTTTGAAAACTATTAGACTTTAAACTCCAATTTTGAAGGCGTCTACTCGGCAGTTTTCTAGTAGAGACTCTTTTATGCTTGTCTTTGAAAACTATTAGACAATTTTGAAGGCGTCTACTCGGCAGTTTTCTAGTAGAGACTCATTTATGCTAGTCTTTGAAAACTATTAGACTCTAAACCCCAGATAAGCTTCGAGAAATTCTTAAAATTGTATTTATACAGTTTGGAAACTCTCTTATGAGGCTAACATACAAAAACCCCCAAATAAATGCCATCACTTCAAACAGTGTTCGGACGCGATATCGCAAATATGTCCTATTTTAATAAATAGACTTGGTGTAAACGGTCGATGTGAACGAAAAACTTTTAGAGTTAGAGGCAATAGGTAATGGCTCACCGTGCGTGGCTTACCGTCTCTGATACGTGATGTAATATGGAGAGAGACTATATGAGAAATCGCTAGTGTATGAGGGATAACATACCTAGCTTTTGATCGTTTGTGTATCAAAGTGTTAATCGCAAAATTCTGGTTGATCCTGCCAGTAGTTATATGCTTGTCTCAAAGATTAAGCCATGCATGTCTAAGTACAAGCAAAAATAAAGTGAAACCGCAAAAGGCTCATTATATCAGTTATGGTTCCTTAGATCGTATCCACAATTACTTGGATAACTGTGGTAATTCTAGAGCTAATACATGCATTTAAAGAGAAACCGGTAAAACGGGATCTCTGCTTTTATTAGATTTAAACCAATGGGGTTTGTTTCGGCATTCTCAATTCAAATGGTTGAACTCTGGATAATTTGTTGATCGCATGGTCTCGTACCGGCGACGGATCTTTCAAATGTCTGCCCTATCAACTATTGAAGGTAGTGTCTTGGACTACCTTGGTTGCAACGGGTAACGGGGAATCAGGGTTCGATTCCGGAGAGGGAGCCTGAGAAACGGCTACCACATCTAAGGAAGGCAGCAGGCGCGTAAATTACCCACTCCCAGCACGGGGAGGTAGTGACGAAAAAATAACAATACAAGACTCACATCCGAGGCCTTGTAATTGGAATGAGTACACTTTAAATCCTTTAACAAGGATCAATTGGAGGGCAAGTCTGGTGCCAGCAGCCGCGGTAATTCCAGCTCCAATAGCGTATATTAAAGTTGTTGCGGTTAAAACGTTCGTAGTTGAACTTGTGTCTCGCACGGGCAGTTACCAAGGTCTAGTTTACTATTCCGGTATCTTGTCTTATCTTCACTTGTTTTCGGACTTGTGAAAAGTGCGTAGACGTATTATCGGCGTGTTCGCTCTCGCAGCGTTCACATCAGCTCATTTCATTGATCTTAACCGATTGATGTTGTGAGCCGATACTAATTACTTTGAACAAATTAGAGTGCTTCAAGCAGGCTTCAATGCCTAAATATTCTGTGCATGGAATAATGAATAGGACATCTGTTCTACTTTCATTGGTTTTTTAGACCAAGATGTAATGATTAATGGAAGCAGTTGGGGGCATTAGTATTACAACGCGGAGAGGTGAAATTCTTAGACCGTTGTAAGGACTGACTAAAGCGAAAGCATTTGCCAAAGATGTTTTCATTTAATCAAGAACGAAAGTTAGAGGTTCGAAGGCGATCAGATACCGCCCTAGTTCTAACCATAAAACGATGCCAGCTAGCAATTGAGTGTAGCTACTACTATGGCTCTTTCAGTCGCTTCTCGGGAAACCAAAGCTTTTGGGCTCCGGGGGAAGTATGGTTGCAAAGCTGAAACTTAAAGGAATTGACGGAAGGGCACCACCAGAGTGGAGCCTGCGGCTTAATTTGACTCAACACGGGAAAACTTACCAGGTCCGAACATAAATGAGTAAGCAGATTGATAGCTCTTTCTCGAATCTATGGGTGGTGGCATGGCCGTTCTTAGTTCGTGGAGTGATTTGTCTGGTTAATTCCGATAACGAACGAGACTCAAATATATTAAATAGATGCATTCAGGATTATGGTGTTGAAACTTTGCATACCATTTTTGTTATTGTTTGGTGCAAACCTGCAATGATGAAGTTGTGG
>VSJF01000023.1:0-18278 GCA_009739215.1 Floccularia luteovirens
AAGCGTTGGATTGTTCACCCATGCAAGGGAACGTGAGCTGGGTTTAGACCGTCGTGAGACAGGTTAGTTTTACCCTACTGATGACTAATGTTGTTCCAACAGCATTCCTGCGTAGTACGAGAGGAACCTTAGGTACGGACCGATGGTTTAATACTTGTTCGAGCGAACAGTGGTATGACGCTACGTCCGTCGGATTATGCCTGAACGCCTCTAAGGTCGTATCCGAGCTGGATAAGAACAATAGTAACGGGGTCACCGTGTCGCTGGGCAAATACCACTTGATAGTCTTTCACTTATGTGTTTGACGAATTGTTTTTATGCCTAATTGCCTTGCAACATAGCGAGATTAGGAGGCGAAAGCACCTGATCGACGAGCTAGTTGTACTTGGCTAAACATTAGGTTTTGGCGATGCTGGTACCCGAAATCAATTGCAAACGACTTTGGTAACAGGCAGAGTGCTGTAAGTGGTAGAGCAGCTGCCATACTGCGATCCTCTGAAACTCATCTCTCGCTTGCCGATTTGTTCGGTAGAACAAGAAAAAAGAATTTGGTTGGTTGGCAAGCGCGATTGTTCATGGATTTGTGAGCTGTGTGAAGAAAAGAAGTGAAATAGATGTATGTATATATATATATATATATGTATATATATATATATATATATATATATAAAAGAAAAGTAAAGGAAGGAAGGAAGGAAGGAAAGAAAGAAAGAAAGAAGGAAGGAAATCAGGAAGACATAAAGAAAGAAAGAAATATATAAATATATATATATATAAATAAAAGAAAAGAAAAAAAGGAAGGAAGGAAGGAAAGAAAGAAAGAAAGAAGGAAGGAAGACATAGAGAAAGAAATATATAAATATATATATATATAAAAGAAAAGAAAAAAAAGGAAGGAAGGAAAGAAAGAAAGAAAGAAGGAAGGAAGACATAGAGAAAGAAATATATAGATATATATATACATATATATATAAAAGAGGAAGGAAGGAAGAAAAGAAAGAAAGAAAGAAGGAAGGAAATCAGGAAGACATAAAGAAAGAAAGAAATATATAGATATATAAATATATATATATATAAATAAAAGAAAAGAAAAAAAGGAAGGAAGGAAGGAAAGAAAGAAAGAAGGAAGGAAGACATAGAGAAAGAAATATATAAATATATATATATATAAAAGAAAAGAAAAAAAAGGAAGGAAGGAAAGAAAGAAAGAAAGAAGGAAGGAAGACATAGAGAAAGAAATATATAGATATATATATACATATATATATAAAAGAGGAAGGAAGGAAGGAAGAAAAGAAAGAAAGAAAGAAGGAAGGAAGGAAATCAGGAAGACATAAAGAAAGAAATATATAGATATATAAATATATATATATATGTATAAAAGAAAAGAAAAAAAAGGAAGGAAGGAAAGAAAGAAGGTGGAGAAAGAAAATGAGATATGGATTAAGCACTTTTTAAGTAAACGCGTTGGTTGGTTGGTTGGCAAGCGTGATTGTTCGTGGATTTTGTGGGATGTCAAAAAAGAAGAGAGATGGATTATATGAATATAATTATATTTAAAATTGGATGAACAATATATGTGCAGATATATAAAAATACAGATTTTTTATTTATATGTACATAAGGAAAGATAAGGAAAACTGATGATAAGATGATGTATGTGGGAACGAATTAATGAATGAGAAGAAGTCAAAGCAGATGCAGATGGGTGATGGTGAGAATTTCAAATAAAGGCGTTGAATGAAAGAAATATGCATTAGATGTTTCTCTTAAAATAACGAAGAAGTGATGAAGGAAAAACAATGTTTTTCTGTGATGGTGGAAAACGACGAAGAAGTGTTAGAGAAAGTTTCAATTATAATTATAATATATAGCCAAACGCCTCTCAATCTGAATCAAGAAGTAGTCAGTGCCAATGAGAAACGAGTGCTTGATTGCACTTATGCAAATTCATCTTGGATGAGCTGGATTAGACAGACTTAGACAATCAATATGGTCACTGTTTACGTTCACGCAAGTCTGGGATCATTTGCAGAAGTTTTGAGGCCCGCGAATACTTCGAGATTGTGATTGTGCGGTGAGTTGGGAGTGATGTGCTGTGTTTAAAGAGATGTGAGAAAGAGAGTTTAGAGAGAGAGAGAGAGAGAGAGAGAAAGAAGAAAGATACGAGATGATATAGAGAGCACGCGAGAAAGGAAAATGTAGATAGAGGATAGTGCTAGATGAATAGATAGGTTGACAGATATATTGAGTGGATAAGAAGCTAGGAAACAAGCTTTTCTGTTAAACTTTTGTCACAGGAAGGAGAAGAGTCGCTTTTAAAAATGCGGCCGCCGACAATTACCGTAATCTGAAAAATATGAAATATTGTTACACTTTTGTCACAGGAAGGAGAAGAGTCGCTTTTAAAAATGCGACCGCCGACAATTACCGTAATCTGAAAAACATTCAATATTGTTACACTTTTGTCACAGGAAGGAGAAGAGTCGCTTTTAAAAATGCGACCGCCGACAATTACCGTAATCTGAAAAATATTCAATATTGTTACACTTTTGTCACAGGAAGGAGAAGAGTCGCTTTTAAAAATGCGACCGCCGACAATTACCGTAATCTGAAAAATATTCAATATTATAACCATTAATTTTCATATCTCGCGAAAATTTTCTCCACAACTTCGCAGTTTTATCAACGATCCACTTTCATATCTCGCGAACATTTTCTCCACAACTTCGCAGTTTTATCAACGATCCACTTTCATATCTCGCGAAAATTTTCTCAACAACTTCGCAGTTTTATCAACGATCCACTTTCATATCTCGCGAACATTTTCTCCACAACTTCGCAGTTTTATCAACGATCCACTTTCATATCTCGCGAAAATTTTCTCCACAACTTCGCAGTTTTATCAACGATCCACTTTCATATCTCGCGAACATTTTCTCCACAACTTCGCAGTTTTATCAACGATCCACTTTCATATCTCGCGAAAATTTTCTCCACAACTTCGCAGTTTTATCAACGATCCACTTTCATATCTCGCGAACATTTTCTCCACAACTTCGCAGTTTTATCAACGATCCACTTTCATATCTCGCGAAAATTTTCTCCACAACTTCGCAGTTTTATCAACGATCCACTTTCATATCTCGCGAACATTTTCTCCACAACTTCGCAGTTTTATCAACGATCCACTTTCATATCTCGCGAAAATTTTCTCCACAACTTCGCAGTTTTATCAACGATCCACTTTCATATCTCGCGAACATTTTCTCCACAACTTCGCAGTTTTATCAACGATCCACTTTCATATCTCGCGAACATTTTCATAAGGGCGCGGTACAAAATTCTGACTAATCAAATATAACTTGTAATTGATTATTTAGCATGGAATATGCCTTTAAAACATCCAACAAACAATTAAAGTGTTTAAATAGATGTTCACTTATTGGTGATTAAATACCGCGCTAAGGGAACAACGTGTGAATTTAATACGGCCGCTCTTAGCGAACGCGCGCTAAGGGCGCGGCACGAAATTTCATACAAAATTGTAACTAATCAAATATAACTTTTAATTGATTATTTAGCATGGAATACGCCTTTAAAACATCCAACAAACAATTAAAGTGTTTAAATAGATGTTCACTTATTGGTGCTTAAATACCGCGCTAAGGGAACAACATGTGAATTTAATACGGTCGCTCTTAGCGAACGCGCGCTAAGGGCGCGGTACGAAATTTCATACAAAATTGTAACTAATCAAATATAACTTTTAATTGATAATTTAGCACTGAATATGCCTTTAAAACATCCAACAAACAATTAAAGTGTTTAAATAGATGTTCACTTATTGGTGCTTAAATACCGCGCTAAGGGAACAACATGTGAATTTAATACGGCCGCTCTTAGCGAACGCGCGCTAAGGGCGCGGTACGAAATTTCATACAAAATTGTAACTAATCAAATATAACTTTTAATTGATTATTTAGCATGGAATACGCCTTTAAAACATCCAACAAACAATTAAAGTGTTTAAATAGATGTTCACTTATTGGTGCCTAAATACCGCGCTAAGGGAACAACATGTGAATTTAATACGGCCGCTCTTAGCGAACGCGCGCTAAGGGCGCGGTACGAAATTTCATACAAAATTGTAACTAATCAAATATAACTTTTAATTGATTATTTAGCATGGAATACGCCTTTAAAACATCCAACAAACAATTAAAGTGTTTAAATAGATGTTCACTTATTGGTGCCTAAATACCGCGCTAAGGGAACAACATGTGAATTTAATACGGTCGCTCTTAGCGAACGCGCGCTTAGGGCGCGGTACGAAATTTCATACAAAATTGTAACTAATCAAATATAACTTTTAATTGATTATTTAGCATGGAATACGCCTTTAAAACATCCAACAAACAATTAAAGTGTTTAAATAGATGTTCACTTATTGGTGCTTAAATACCGCGCTAAGGGAACAACATGTGAATTTAATACGGCCGCTCTTAGCGAACGCGCGCTAAGGGCGCGGAACGAAATTTCATACAAAATTGTAACTAATCAAATATAACTTTTAATTGATTATTTAGCATGGAATATGCCTTTAAAACATCCAACAAACAATTAAAGTGTTTAAATAGATGTTCACTTATTGGTGCTTAAATACCGCGCTAAGGGAACAACGTGTGAATTTAATACGGCCGCTCTTAGCGAACGCGCGCTAAGGGCGCGGCACGAAATTTCATACAAAATTGTAACTAATCAAATATAACTTTTAATTGATTATTTAGCATGGAATACGCCTTTAAAACATCCAACAAACAATTAAAGTGTTTAAATAGATGTTCACTTATTGGTGCTTAAATACCGCGCTAAGGGAACAACATGTGAATTTAATACGGTCGCTCTTAGCGAACGCGCGCTAAGGGCGCGGTACGAAATTTCATACAAAATTGTAACTAATCAAATATAACTTTTAATTGATAATTTAGCACTGAATATGCCTTTAAAACATCCAACAAACAATTAAAGTGTTTAAATAGATGTTCACTTATTGGTGCTTAAATACCGCGCTAAGGGAACAACATGTGAATTTAATACGGCCGCTCTTAGCGAACGCGCGCTAAGGGCGCGGTACGAAATTTCATACAAAATTGTAACTAATCAAATATAACTTTTAATTGATTATTTAGCATGGAATACGCCTTTAAAACATCCAACAAACAATTAAAGTGTTTAAATAGATGTTCACTTATTGGTGCCTAAATACCGCGCTAAGGGAACAACATGTGAATTTAATACGGCCGCTCTTAGCGAACGCGCGCTAAGGGCGCGGTACGAAATTTCATACAAAATTGTAACTAATCAAATATAACTTTTAATTGATTATTTAGCATGGAATACGCCTTTAAAACATCCAACAAACAATTAAAGTGTTTAAATAGATGTTCACTTATTGGTGCTTAAATACCGCGCTAAGGGAACAACATGTGAATTTAATACGGCCGCTCTTAGCGAACGCGCGCTAAGGGCGCGGAACGAAATTTCATACAAAATTGTAACTAATCAAATATAACTTTTAATTGATTATTTAGCATGGAATATGCCTTTAAAACATCCAACAAACAATTAAAGTGTTTAAATAGATGTTCACTTATTGGTGCTTAAATACCGCGCTAAGGGAACAACGTGTGAATTTAATACGGCCGCTCTTAGCGAACGCGCGCTAAGGGCGCGGCACGAAATTTCATACAAAATTGTAACTAATCAAATATAACTTTTAATTGATTATTTAGCATGGAATACGCCTTTAAAACATCCAACAAACAATTAAAGTGTTTAAATAGATGTTCACTTATTGGTGCTTAAATACCGCGCTAAGGGAACAACATGTGAATTTAATACGGTCGCTCTTAGCGAACGCGCGCTAAGGGCGCGGTACGAAATTTCATACAAAATTGTAACTAATCAAATATAACTTTTAATTGATAATTTAGCACTGAATATGCCTTTAAAACATCCAACAAACAATTAAAGTGTTTAAATAGATGTTCACTTATTGGTGCTTAAATACCGCGCTAAGGGAACAACATGTGAATTTAATACGGCCGCTCTTAGCGAACGCGCGCTAAGGGCGCGGTACGAAATTTCATACAAAATTGTAACTAATCAAATATAACTTTTAATTGATTATTTAGCATGGAATACGCCTTTAAAACATCCAACAAACAATTAAAGTGTTTAAATAGATGTTCACTTATTGGTGCCTAAATACCGCGCTAAGGGAACAACATGTGAATTTAATACGGCCGCTCTTAGCGAACGCGCGCTAAGGGCGCGGTACGAAATTTCATACAAAATTGTAACTAATCAAATATAACTTTTAATTGATTATTTAGCATGGAATACGCCTTTAAAACATCCAACAAACAATTAAAGTGTTTAAATAGATGTTCACTTATTGGTGCCTAAATACCGCGCTAAGGGAACAACATGTGAATTTAATACGGTCGCTCTTAGCGAACGCGCGCTTAGGGCGCGGTACGAAATTTCATACAAAATTGTAACTAATCAAATATAACTTTTAATTGATTATTTAGCATGGAATACGCCTTTAAAACATCCAACAAACAATTAAAGTGTTTAAATAGATGTTCACTTATTGGTGCTTAAATACCGCGCTAAGGGAACAACATGTGAATTTAATACGGCCGCTCTTAGCGAACGCGCGCTAAGGGCGCGGAACGAAATTTCATACAAAATTGTAACTAATCAAATATAACTTTTAATTGATTATTTAGCATGGAATATGCCTTTAAAACATCCAACAAACAATTAAAGTGTTTAAATAGATGTTCACTTATTGGTGCTTAAATACCGCGCTAAGGGAACAACATGTGAATTTAATACGGCCGCTCTTAGCGAACGCGCGCTAAGGGCGCGGCACGAAATTTCATACAAAATTGTAACTAATCAAATATAACTTTTAATTGATTATTTAGCATGGAATATGCCTTTAAAACATCCAACAAACAATTAAAGTGTTTAAATAGATGTTCACTTATTGGTGCTTAAATACCGCGCTAAGGGAACAACATGAGAATTTAATACGGCCGCTCTTAGCGAACGCGCGCTAAGGGCGCGGCACGAAATTTCATACAAAATTGTAACTAATCAAATATAACTTTTAATTGATTATTTAGCATGGAATACGCCTTTAAAACATCCAACAAACAATTAAAGTGTTTAAATAGATGTTCACTTATTGGTGCTTAAATACCGCGCTAAGGGAACAACATGTGAATTTAATACGGCCGCTCTTAGCGAACGCGCGCTAAGGGCGCGGCACGAAATTTCATACAAAATTGTAACTAATCAAATATAACTTTTAATTGATTATTTAGCATGGAATATGCCTTTAAAACATCCAACAAACAATTAAAGTGTTTAAATAGATGTTCACTTATTGGTGCTTAAATACCGCGCTAAGGGAACAACATGAGAATTTAATACGGCCGCTCTTAGCGAACGCGCGCTAAGGGCGCGGCACGAAATTTCATACAAAATTGTAACTAATCAAATATAACTTTTAATTGATTATTTAGCATGGAATACGCCTTTAAAACATCCAACAAACAATTAAAGTGTTTAAATAGATGTTCACTTATTGGTGCTTAAATACCGCGCTAAGGGAACAACATGTGAATTTAATACGGCCGCTCTTAGCGAACGCGCGCTAAGGGCGCGGCACGAAATTTCATACAAAATTGTAACTAATCAAATATAACTTTTAATTGATTATTTAGCATGGAATACGCCTTTAAAACATCCAACAAACAATTAAAGTGTTTAAATAGATGTTCACTTATTGGTGCTTAAATACCGCGCTAAGGGAACAACATGTGAATTTAATACGGCCGCTCTTAGCGAACGCGCGCTAAGGGCGCGGTACGAAATTTCATACAAAATTGTAACTAATCAAATATAACTTTTAATTGATAATTTAGCATGGAATACGCATTTAAAACACCCAACAAACAATTAAAGTGTTTAAATAGATGTTCACTTATTGGTGATTAAATACCGCGCTAAGGGAACAACGTGTGAATTTAATATGGCCGCTCTTAGCGAACGCGCGCTAAGGGCGCGGTACGAAATTGCATACCAAATTGTAACTAATCAAATATAACTTTTAATTGATTATTTAGCATGGAATACGCTTTTAAAACTCCCTACAAACAATTTAAGGGTTTAATAAGATGTTCACTTATTGGTGATTAAATACGGCGCTAAGGGACCACTATGCGTTTTTCGTATGTCGCTCTTAGGATCTCGTCGGTTTCGTGTCTCGTTGAAATGCTCTCCCACACTATATGGGTGATGGTTCACAAAAATGTTGTGAAGGAAAAACAAATCGTAATTTCGTTTGTGGACACATATTATGGTGGAACGGATGTGTTTTTTTTTATGATTAAAGTGATTTTGCTTATTTTTCCTAAGTTAATTGATGAATTGTGCGTAAGGGAAGTGCATGTGTGAATTGGATATCAGCGCTCTTACGTCATATTCGATCGCTGGAAGTCAAAAGATGAAAATGATTAGGAATGTTAATTTTGGTAGTAAAACAAATAATTATCTCTTATGACCAATACGGAGAGGGCGAAATCGTCGAAATGCAAAAAAAATGGATTTTGTACGGAGACACTCGGAGAGTCAAATATTGGGTATTTTATCGTGCGTAAGGGAACGATGTTCGAAAAATGTATGGTCTCTCTTAGTGAAAAAAAAAATTCATATCTCGATGAAATGCTCTCCCACACTATATGGGTGATGGTCCACAACAATGTTGTTAAGGAAAAACATAACGTAATTTTGTTTGTGGACACATGCTATGGTGGAACGGATCTGTTTTTTATGGAAAAAGGTGATTTTGCTTATTTGTCTTAAGTTAATTGACGAACTGTGCGTAAGGGAAGTGCATGTGTGAATTTGATATTAGCGCTCTTACGTCATATTCGATCGCTGGAAGTCGAGAGATGAAAATTATTAGAAATGTAACTTTTTGTAATAAAACAAATAATTATCTCTTATGACCAATACGGAAAGTGCGAAATCGTCGAAATGCAAAAAAATGAATTTTGTACGGAGACACTCGGAGAGTGAAATTTTGTGTATTTGATCGTGCGTAAGGGAACGATGTTCGAAAAATGTATGGTCGCTCTTAGTGAAAAAAATATTTCGACTCTCCATGAAAAATGACGCTTCCCCTTATGAACAAGCGTCTACGAGGCAGTCTCCCTTATGGCACTATGTCTTAGGAGACTATTAGACACATGGTCTGCACGGCAGTTTTCTAGTAGAGACTCTTTTATGCTAGTCTTTGAAAACTATTAGACTTTAAACTCCAATTTTGAAGGCGTCTACTCGGCAGTTTTCTAGTAGAGACTCTTTTATGCTTGTCTTTGAAAACTATTAGACAATTTTGAAGGCGTCTACTCGGCAGTTTTCTAGTAGAGACTCATTTATGCTAGTCTTTGAAAACTATTAGACTCTAAACCCCAGATAAGCTTCGAGAAATTCTTAAAATTGTATTTATACAGTTTGGAAACTCTCTTATGAGGCTAACATACAAAAACCCCCAAATAAATGCCATCACTTCAAACAGTGTTCGGACGCGATATCGCAAATATGTCCTATTTTAATAAATAGACTTGGTGTAAACGGTCGATGTGAACGAAAAACTTTTAGAGTTAGAGGCAATAGGTAATGGCTCACCGTGCGTGGCTTACCGTCTCTGATACGTGATGTAATATGGAGAGAGACTATATGAGAAATCGCTAGTGTATGAGGGATAACATACCTAGCTTTTGATCGTTTGTGTATCAAAGTGTTAATCGCAAAATTCTGGTTGATCCTGCCAGTAGTTATATGCTTGTCTCAAAGATTAAGCCATGCATGTCTAAGTACAAGCAAAAATAAAGTGAAACCGCAAAAGGCTCATTATATCAGTTATGGTTCCTTAGATCGTATCCACAATTACTTGGATAACTGTGGTAATTCTAGAGCTAATACATGCATTTAAAGAGAAACCGGTAAAACGGGATCTCTGCTTTTATTAGATTTAAACCAATGGGGTTTGTTTCGGCATTCTCAATTCAAATGGTTGAACTCTGGATAATTTGTTGATCGCATGGTCTCGTACCGGCGACGGATCTTTCAAATGTCTGCCCTATCAACTATTGAAGGTAGTGTCTTGGACTACCTTGGTTGCAACGGGTAACGGGGAATCAGGGTTCGATTCCGGAGAGGGAGCCTGAGAAACGGCTACCACATCTAAGGAAGGCAGCAGGCGCGTAAATTACCCACTCCCAGCACGGGGAGGTAGTGACGAAAAATAACAATACAAGACTCACATCCGAGGCCTTGTAATTGGAATGAGTACACTTTAAATCCTTTAACAAGGATCAATTGGAGGGCAAGTCTGGTGCCAGCAGCCGCGGTAATTCCAGCTCCAATAGCGTATATTAAAGTTGTTGCGGTTAAAACGTTCGTAGTTGAACTTGTGTCTCGCACGGGCAGTTACCAAGGTCTAGTTTACTATTCCGGTATCTTGTCTTATCTTCACTTGTTTTCGGACTTGTGAAAAGTGCGTAGACGTATTATCGGCGTGTTCGCTCTCGCAGCGTTCACATCAGCTCATTTCATTGATCTTAACCGATTGATGTTGTGAGCCGATACTAATTACTTTGAACAAATTAGAGTGCTTCAAGCAGGCTTCAATGCCTAAATATTCTGTGCATGGAATAATGAAATAGGACATCTGTTCTACTTTCATTGGTTTTTTAGACCAAGATGTAATGATTAATGGAAGCAGTTGGGGGCATTAGTATTACAACGCGAGAGGTGAAATTCTTAGACCGTTGTAAGACTGACTAAAGCGAAAGCATTTGCCAAAGATGTTTTCATTTAATCAAGAACGAAAGTTAGAGGTTCGAAGGCGATCAGATACCGCCCTAGTTCTAACCATAAACGATGCCAGCTAGCAATTGAGTGTAGCTACTACTATGGCTCTTTCAGTCGCTTCTCGGGAAACCAAAGCTTTTGGGCTCCGGGGGAAGTATGGTTGCAAAGCTGAAACTTAAAGGAATTGACGGAAGGGCACCACCAGGAGTGGAGCCTGCGGCTTAATTTGACTCAACACGGGAAAACTTACCAGGTCCGAACATAAATGAGTAAGACAGATTGATAGCTCTTTCTCGAATCTATGGGTGGTGGTGCATGGCCGTTCTTAGTTCGTGGAGTGATTTGTCTGGTTAATTCCGATAACGAACGAGACTCAAATATATTAAATAGATGCATTCAGGATTATGGTGTTGAAACTTTGCATACCATTTTTGTTATTGTTTGGTGCAAACCTGCAATGATGAAGTTGTGGTTGTGTGGGTGGAACCATACCTGTTTGTTTATCTAAATAAACAAAATAGATACTAGCTTCTTAAATGGACAAATTGTGTCTAACAATAATGAGATTGAGCAATAACAGGTCTGTGATGCCCTTAGATGTCCTGGGCTGCACGCGCGCTACAATGAAGGTATCAACGTGTATTCCTAGGCCGAGAGGTCCGGGTAAACCGCTGAACCACCTTCTTGCTTGGGATTGTGAACTGAAACTGTTCACATGAACCTGGAATTCCCAGTAAGTGCGAGTCATTAACTCGCATTGATTACGTCCCTGCCCTTTGTACACACCGCCCGTCGCTACTACCGATTGAATTGTTTAGTGAGGTCTCCGGACGTGATCGCTGCGACGCCTTCGGGTGTTGCAGTTGCTTTGCAGAAGTTGACCGAACTTGGTTATTTAGAGGAAGTAAAAGTCGTAACAAGGTTTCCGTAGGTGAACCTGCGGAAGGATCATTATTGATTTTTCCAATCTTTCGAATGCCCCCACCGCTTGGCACTCTGCTCGTCGCACATAAACGTGTTGTCACTAATCACGACAACCACCCATGCGCAACGCTTGTAGGGTAAGTGGGGAACAACGATATGTCTTTATATATGTATAGCAATCGCCGATACCAGGTGAAATGCGCAATATATTTTGACTTAATATAAGCAATCCCATACCGTGTGCGTTTGGTATGTGCAACTTAGAGTTTGTGCGTGTGTGTGTGTGTGTACGTGTGTGTGTGACTAGAGACTGGTTACCTCTGACAACTAATGATTATGGAACATCAATTTCAAAGCGTTCCCATTTGGCAATCGTTAGTTCGACCGAAAGTTCTCTTGCACCGCACACGTTCCATGTTTCACTCAATCTCTCTCTTCGTTATGGATTAAAGCGATCCCAGTTAATTGTGGACAATTTCTTCAAGCGATTCCATTGTGTGCATTGGACTAGTTTTCTCTGACAATCAATGTCTTCCATTGATTTGGCTAGCTCTAATACGGATCGAAGATAACAGACAATTCAGGCAATCCGCGCACCGCGCGTGGATTATGGATCGAAAAGCACTACAAGCGATTCCTCGGCAACCGCGAGGCGTTGGTCTTGGTAACATTAAACCGATGCACGCGTGCTTGTGGGGTTATGGAGCAACGAAGGCGTGTTCCCTTTGGCAACCCCACGATCGCGTGTTCGTGTTTGTGTATGCAATCAACGACCCCGGTTATGGATCAAAACACTTTGAAGGCATTTTTGGGTACAAACTTGTGTTCGCATATACACTGCAATCATTTGTGAAATATATTCTCTATTTTGTGCGTTTGCTCTAGGCCAGCCAACCAACCATGATCATCCTCCATTTAGGGATGCACCGAATGCATCTGGCTGCAACAGTTCACAATCGTAATCGGGAATTTGGATCACAGTGTTGTGTGTGTGTGTGTGTGTATATATACATCTAGTTTCGGGCGACCCGCAGATCTACACTTCGATAGAATATTCGATCGATGCAGTTCTATAAAATTTGTATATAAGCATGATGCTCGCGCACGATGGATCGAAGGGCCTTGGAAAGCACTTGGCCAATATAAATCGTCCGACGTGCGTGCATGTCATTGTGATTGTGTGTTATGGTTTATTTCGTGTGGCTATGGAGTACACTTGTTGAAAGCGCTCCCTTGGCAGCCGTACGGAATGGAACGATAAGTGCACAAAACGAGTTGAGTTTAAGATCGCGTTCCCTGCGTGGGGGGGCTACGGAGCAACATTTTAAAGCGCTCTCTTTGACAGTCCCCCGCAAAACCATGACTTAGAACCCAACAAACCAATGGCGCTGTGTGTTATCTGGCTATGGAGCATCTCGAATGCGCTCCCTCGGCAGCCGCGGTAACTCCTTCGCTGTATATATCCTACTCGGTTGATTGGCATGTGTACGTACTCATTGCGGCCATGGAGCAACACAAAGCGCTCCCTTTTGACGGCTGTGTGAGATGGTGCATGAAAAGTGCCTGCAATCGGGGGAGCAGTGCGGCAAGAACTTGCTATCCCAAAGATGCATGTTTCTGCGTGTCCTCGGCTATAGAGCATTGTGAAAGCGCTCTCAAGGCAGCCGTGAACCGTGGATATACTGCGTTTGGCTCGTTCACACCAAATTGCTCACTGCTCTTCGTGTGCAATGAATTTTCTTGAAACATGTATGTGCATCCGGCATGGAGATGGAAAGCGCTCCCTTGACGCAGTGATCACATACACCCGCTCGACGAGTTCTCGAAAAGCGCACGTTAAAATATGTGCCCGTTTGAATCCTAGCAATTATAAAGTGTGTGTTGGTTGTGCCGCGCCCGTGCGTGACTATGGAGCAAAACAAGCGCTCCCTCGGCAGTCACCTCGCGTATTATTTGCACCGGACTCCACATACACTGCGAAGACATACAAAGTAAGTAGCACATTCAGTATGCCCGGTTGAACTTTCTGCACTACAGCGTGAGTGTGTGTGCGTGCGTGTGTATATGGCTATGGAGTATAAAATAGGCTCCCTCGGCAGCCGTGTGCCCGTGCGCGCCATGTGTGCGTGTGGTGGGGATCGTTCGCTAAGGAGGACGTAAGTGGCATACGAACTCATTTATATACAAATCTGCATCGTGTGATGTGCTTTGCATTACCTCGTGGCGGCGCGGTGTGGGGAGACACCATAACCTAGACGAGTGTCGTGTATTGCGATATCGGTTTCGCCTATTCTCCAAATCGTGAGTGTACGAACATTCGTAAAGTTGTACGTGCCGGAATAGATATAACCAAGCACCGCCGAGTGCGTTTCTTACAACAAACGGTATACGTGAAGAGTTGTCAATCGTATAATAAACAAAAATCTCAAACCCTAAGCGGGGGATCACTTGGCTCGTGGGTCGATGAAGAACGGAGCAAACTCCGTGCTGACATGTGAACTGCAGGACACATGAACATCGACATTTTGAACGCATATTGCGGTCCATACTGTATAGTTTCCTAACCGAAGCTGTATGGACCACACATGGTTGAGGGTCGTTAGTTTACGCTAACCGAATTGCTTCTCGCTCCGGCGTTTAGCTACATCCTGAGGTGTTGTAAATCTTAAGTGTGTTTACATCCCTTGAATATACCCGGGGTGGGGAGGGGGTTAACATTCTCTCTCTACTTCCGGGTACACAATCCATGTATTGTGAATGCTTGTTTTATCAAAGAAAACAGATACAGAGTACACGATCTGATCGGAATTGGTTCGCGTGGCCAGAACGTAATCGTGGGATACAAAGTACAAATGACATTCGATTTAAAGCGTTTAAATGTGATAATTTTCGCCTACCAGATTGTCGACCGGAATGTATTCCCTTGCGGTTAATTCGTTAATTCTTGCCCATACGCCGGTAATGCATCCAATTCGTCTCAGACACACCAATTCGTTAATGCACTCATAATCTATTCGTAAATTTTCACCTGATAGAGCACATTCGACAAAAGCAGTACATTGTGATTTCGAACCCAACATTTACAAAGCGACCTCAACTCATGTGAGACTACTCCCCGAATTTAAGCATATTAATGAGGGAAGGAAAAGAAATTAACCAAGATTCCTTTAGTAGCGGCGAGCGAAACAGGAAAAGCCCAGCACTAAGCCCTCCGGTCGTAATGGCCGGTAGGGGATGCAGTGTATGGAAAGTCTATTATCTTACGCGACGCAGTACGTTCAAGTCCATCTTGAATGGGGCCATTTACCCATAGAGGGTGCCAGGCCCGTGCAAACTGCTGCTAGCATAAGAAGGCTATTCCAAAGAGTCGTGTTGCTTGATAGTGCAGCACTAAGTTGGTGGTAAACTCCATCTAAGGCTAAATATAACCACGAGACCGATAGCGAACAAGTACCGTGAGGGAAAGTTGAAAAGCACTCTGAATAGAGAGTCAAATAGTACGTGAAACCGCTTAGGGGTTAAGCCCGATGAACCTGAATATCTGAATTGCGAAATTCAATATCGTTCGAGTCGGACGGTATGCACTTTTCGCATAGTAGGACATTGCGATCCATTCGTAGTTCTCTTTGAGACGGTCTATCAAACGGCCCGCTTAGCGAGTTCGGACTATCTGCTGCACTTGTGTAGTATGTTCGATGCTGGTGCGGTGACCCGGTAGACAGCGGATGGAGCTCAACCAATCATGCTCGCATGCTTATGTATCACGGTTGTCTCGTACACTCTACTTGGCTTCGCAGTGGTCGCATGTATTTGATTAGCAATGCGATAGATTTGGGATACCCTCGGGACCCGTCTTGAAACACGGACCAAGAAGTCTAACATGTGTGCAAGTCATTGGGTATTCGTTGAAACCTAAAGGCGCAATTAAAATAACTATTTTATGGGATTACGAGCGATCACATGGATCGTTCCTCCATCCCGGGGCGTTCTATATGAACATGGTTCAAGCGATTGGACCCTCTGTTCGAGAGCGTACCTTGAGCATACATGCTGTGACCCGAAAGATGGTGAACTATACCTGATCAGGTTGAAGTCAGGGGAAACCCTGATGGAGGACCGAAGCAGTTCTGACGTGCAAATCGATTGTCAGAATTGGGTATAGGGGCGAAAGACCAATCGAACCATCTAGTAGCTGGTTCCCTCCGAAGTTTCCCTCAGGATAGCTGGTGCAATGATAAATCTAATATATAATCTTATCTGGTAAAGCGAATGATTAGAGGCCTTGGGGCCGAAACGACCTCAACCTATTCTCAAACTTTAAATGGGTAAGAACCTCATCTTTCTTGATCTGAAGATATTGGGGTTTAGATATATTGTGCCCAGTGGGCCACTTTTGGTAAGCAGAACTGGCGCTGTGGGATGAACCAAACGCGATGTTACGGCGCCTAAATTAATGACTCATATTGATACCATGAAAGGCGTTGGTTGCTTAAAACAGCAGGACGGTGGACATGGAAGTCGTAATCCGCTAAGGAGTGTGTAACAACTCACCTGCCGAAGCAACTAGCCCTTAAAATGGATGGCGCTCAAGTCATATGCCTATACATCGCCGCTAACACATAAGGGCTGTACGGCTTGCCGTGCAGTTCGTCAAGTGTTAGTGAGTAGGAGGGTACAATGGTGTGCGCAGAAGTGTTTGGTGTGAACCTGCATGGAGCCGCCATTGGCACAGATCTTGGTAGTAGTAGCAAATAATCGAATGAGATCCTGGAGGACTGAAGTGGAGAAGGGTTTCGTGTGAACAGTGGTTGATCACGAGTTAGTCGGTCCTAAGGACTAGGCGAAAGCTGTTTAATTTATGTTACAACTACCTGTCGTACATAATTTAATAAGTCCGAAAGGGAATACGGTTCCAATTCCGTAACCTGTTGAGTATACGTTTGTTTAATTAAAAATGGGTCTTATTACACTCATCCTGGTAACAGGAACAACCATAGAGAAGCCTTCGAGAGATACTGGAAGAGTTTTCTTTTCTGTTGAACAGTCGTAAGTGCATGGAATTCTTTCACAGAGAGATATGCACTATGGACTGGAAGAGCATGACATTTACTGTTGTGTCAGTATTTTCTCCTTGGACCTTGAAAATCTATGGTGGGGCCACGCAAACATCTCAACAGACCGTACCGATATCCGCAGCCGGTCTCCAAGGTGAAGAGTCTCTAGTCGATGAGATAATGAAGGTAAGGGAAGTCGGCAAATTAGATCCGTAACTTCGGGATAAGGATTGGCTCTGAAGATTGAGATAGTCGGGCTTGATCGGGAAACAATTATAACGGTTCATGTGCTCGTTCTGGGTAAATAGTGTTGTTGCGCAAGCGGCGATGCGTTCCCCGGATAGTAGATTTCATAATCAAATTGTGGAACTTTCTTGCTGTGCTGGCGTTGTGGCGTTCACGCGTCGCTTCGTCGAAAACGATTATCAATAAACAATTAATTCAGAACTGGCACGGACCTGGGGAATCCGACTGTCTAATTAAAACAAAGCATTGTGATGGCCCTAACGGGTGTTGACACAATGTGATTTCTGCCCAGTGCTCTGAATGTCAAAGTGAAGAAATTCAAGTAAGCGCGGGTAAACGGCGGGAGTAACTATGACTCTCTTAAGGTAGCCAAATGCCTCGTCATCTAATTAGTGACGCGCATGAATGGATTAACGAGATTCCCTCTGTCCCTATTTTCTTCTCAGCGAAACCACAGCCAAGGGAACGGGCTTGGAATAATTAGCGGGGAAAGAAGACCCTGTTGAGCTTGACTCTAGTCTGGCACTGTAAGGAGACATAAGGGGTGTAGGATAAGTGGGAGATGGTTCGGCCTCGGTTGTTCCATCGACAGTGAAATACCACTACCCTTATTGTTTCCTTACTTACTTGATGAGGTGGACGTGTATCATTTTACTTAGCCATTTTATTGATGCACACCTCATAGTGGGTATTTTTATGGTATTTGGTGTTGATGCGAGCTTCTAGTTCAAAATATCATGAGTTTTGTTATACATACCAAACAAGTTTCATAATATGTCAGCCTCGTTCGTGTTGACTTAGTAGCTTCGGCGAATTGTTGGCCGTTCGGGCGTTGCATAGGAGCTTGGTTTAACTTCCGTGGCTTAGATATGATCCAAATCAAGGACACTGCCAGGTGGGGAGTTTGACTGGGGCGGTACATCTCTCAAATAATAACGGAGGTGTCCCAAGGCCAGCTCAGTGCGGACAGAAACCACACATAGAGCAAAAGGGCAAATGCTGGCTTGATCTCGGTATTCAGTACATACAGAGACAGCAAAAGCTCGGCCTATCGATCCTTTTGGTTTAACGAGTTTTTAGCAAGAGGTGTCA
>VSJF01000018.1:0-28901 GCA_009739215.1 Floccularia luteovirens
CTTTAAACTTTATTTAATAAATTAAATAAAATAAAATTTTATAAATAAAGATAAATCCTTATAAATATATATTCACAAATAAATCATTAATATTTATATATAAATTATTATTATTAAAATAAAAATAAATTCTTGCTCTACTAATACTATTTTGTTTGTTTATTTAGTTATTAATTTATAGAATAAAACTAGATAAACTGGTATTATAAAAATATAAGTAATATTAATAAAATATATAAAATCTAATGAAAACAACAAATATAAATAAAAATGGTAAGTAATAATTTACAGTTAACAATAATAAGTGTATTGCTTAACTTAATTGATGTTTTATGCGTTGTATTACCTGTATTATTAGCTGTAGCTTTTATGACAATAATAGAAAGAAAACAATTAGCAGCACATCAAAGAAGAGTAGGTCCTAATATAGTAGGATATTATGGAGTATTACAACCTTTTGCAGATGCTTTAAAATTAATACTTAAAGAGACAGTAATACCTTCTCAATCTAATAAAATATTATTTTATTTAGCACCAGTATCAACTTTAGTATTTAGTTTATTAGGATGGGCAATTATACCTTTTGGACAAGGATTAAGTATATCAGATATCTCTTTAGGGATATTATATACTTTAGCTCTATCATCTTTAGGTGTATATGGAGTATTATTAGCAGGTTGGTCTGCAAATTCAAAATATGCTTTTTTAGGTTCATTAAGATCTAGTGCAGCAATGATCTCTTATGAATTAATTTTAAGTTCTGCAATTCTTATAATAATATTATTAACAGGATCTTTAAATTTCACAACAATAATAGAAAATCAACAAGCAATTTGGTTTATTGTACCTTTATTACCTGTATTTATTTTTTATTTTATTGCTATATTAGCTGAAACTTCTAGAACACCTTTTGATTTACAAGAAGCTGAATCTGAATTAGTTGCAGGTTTCTTTACAGAACATTCTTCAGTTCCATTTGTATTTTTCTTCCTTGGTGAATATTCTTCAATAGTTTTATTTAGTTGTATAACAGCTATATTTTTCCTTGGAGGTTATAATTTACCAGAATTCTTTATAAATGATTCTTTAATAAATATTCAATCTATAATTTTAGGTTTAAAAACTTGTATTTTCTGTTTCTTCTTCGTATGGTTTAGAGCTACATTACCTAGACTTAGATATGATCAATTAATTGATTTATGTTGGTTAAATTTATTACCTGTTTGTGTAGCATTTATTATATTAGTTCCTAGTATATTAATTTGTTTTGATATTTCTCCTTATTAATTAAAATTTATAAACCCCCCTATATAAAAATAATTGTATTTATAATTATTAATAATATACTAATTAAAAATAATATATTATTTATAGTTCTACTTGCTATGCTAGCATAGCAAGCAGAAAAAGCTAACTATTGATAATAATTATTTTATTTATATTTATTAAACATATAAACATTAATTAATATAAAGATTAAAATAGTTATAGTTTCTAGTTCTAGTAAAAAATATTTAATTTAGTCTGGTTAAATTTTAGAAATATATTAAATAAATAATTGGTTATTTTATACTGGAGTAATAAGTGATATAAGTTAATACACCCAATTAATGTTTTTTATTTGAAAGCAATTACAATATTAAAATTTTATTTTGAAAATTTTTAAGTAAACTAATAAAAGTAGTTGATTTAAAAACATTATTAAAATTAAGCCTATAATTTAAGGGTAGAATGATTTCTTGATGAGGAATATGTAGAAGTTCAAATCTTCTTGGGCTTAAATATTATAAATTTGCATAACGGTAAATGTTATATGAAAACAAAAAAAAAAACAAAAATTAAACTAAAAAAATTTGATTAATTTAAATTAGCAGAAAACTGCTCGCTATGCGCGAATCTATTATACGCTACAGTTTTACAATGCTGCAGCGTTGCACAAGTTAACCAACAAAAGTAAATTTATTATATAAATTTTATATTTAAAAATCCATTTAAAATTTATTGTTATAGTGTTAAAAAAATTAGTATTTTTATATATTAATTAAAAAAAAAAATATAATTTATTATTCAGCTAATAAAAACAAAATTTTGTTTAATAAGCTTTAAATTCTGTCTCTGTAGGGTATTTATATATAGTGATTAGAATTGTTTTACTTGCTAGCATAGCAAGCTAACTACATTTTTACTTTTTCAATCATATTTTAAAAATATATAATTGAAAAATAACTATATTTAGTTACTCTTGGTAAACAAGCTATAAGCTTTAAGCTATAATGTAGTTATATCCAAACCTAAATAAATTATAAGTTTAGTGATTTAATTATACAAAACAGAACAAACAGAATATATATAATAGAGCAATTAAACAATAAATTTATTAATAATTTGGTATTTTATCAAAGTCTTTAAATTAATTTAAAGCTTTTTCTAATTTAAATTTTCTCTAAGTAAAACTATTAATTTAATTTTATAAATAAAAAGAATTTAATTAAAATTCTAATAAAAATATAAAACAAAAATAAAATTAATTAATTAGACAAAATTAAAAAAGAAAAATATAAACAAAAAATCTTACAAATGAGAATATTAAAAACGCACGTATTACTTAGATTATTAAACTCTTATGTAGTAGATTCACCACAACCAGCAAATATTTCATATTTATGGAATTTTGGGTCATTATTAGCTGTTTGTTTAATAATACAAATACTAACAGGAGCTTTTTTAGCAATGCACTATACACCAAGTGTAGATTTTGCATTTAATAGTGTAGAACATATTATGAGAGATGTTAATAATGGATGGTTAATAAGATATGTTCATGCTAATGTAGCATCATTTTTCTTTATATTTGTATATATGCATGTAGGTAGAGGGTTATATTATAGTTCATATAAAGAACCTAGAGTATTAGTTTGGTCAATTGGAGTAATAATATTTATTCTTATGATGGCAATAGCCTTTTTAGGTTATGTATTACCTTATGGTCAAATGTCATTATGGGGTGCTACAGTAATTACAAATTTATTATCAGCTATACCTATCTTTGGTCAAGATATTGTAGAATTAATATGGGGTGGATTTAGTGTAAGTAATGCTACATTAAATAGATTCTTTTCTCTACATTATTTATTACCTTTCTTATTAGCAGCATTAGCTGTAGCTCATTTAATAGCACTTCATGTTCATGGTTCTAATAATCCTAATGGAGTAACATCAAATGGAGATAGATATGCAATGCATCCTTACTTTATATTTAAAGATTTAGTTACAATATTTGCATTCTTTTTAGTATTATCTGTATTAGTATTCTTCTATCCTAATTTATTAGGTCATTCTGATAATTATATACCAGCTGATCCAATGGTTACTCCTCCATCTATTGTACCAGAATGGTATTTATTACCTTTTTATGCTATCTTAAGATCTATTCCTAATAAATTATTAGGAGTAGTAGCAATGTTTGGTTCATTATTAATTTTATTAATATTACCTATTACAGATTTATCTAGAATAAGAGGAAATAAATTTAGACCAGCTATGAAATTAGCTTTCTGGTTCTTTGTAGTTGATTTTATTATTTTAATGTGGATTGGTTCTCAACACCCTGAAACACCTTATTTAGAAATTGGTCAATTCTCAACAGCATTTTATTTTGCTTGGTTCTTAATTATTGTACCTGTAATCGGTATCTGTGAAAATACTTTAAACGATATTGCTACTATAAAAAATAATTAATTATTTTTTATAAGCTTGTTAGCAAGTATATTAAAATGTAATATAAACTTTTTAAATTAAATTATTTTAATAAGAAAAGTTATATTTATAATATCTATATTTTTATAATTAAATTTTTAATCCCCCCTCTCTATTATTTCCATATTACCTATTTATAAATTATATATAATTTTATTTATTAATTCTATATTTATATTCTATTATATCTTATCATTAATAAAAATTTTACTGGTTATACATTCTTAAAATTCTATATTATTATTTATAATTAATTATTTTTTAGTAATAATTCTTGCTCAACTAAAAAAAATCATTACAAAAATTTATATAGTATTACTTGCTTGCTTTGCTAGTTTTGCAAGATAACAATGATTTTACTATATTTATTTTACAAATCAAGAAGATAAGGATATTTAATATATAAAAAAAATTAATACAAAATAGAAACTTAATAATATAAGATTTAATTAAATCTTCGATTAGATAGTTAGCTTGCTAGCAAGTAATATAAAATTATTACATTAATAATTTTATTTATTTTTATGTTTATTTAACTTGCTTGTTTTGCTAGCAAAGCTAGCAAGTAATTAGAAAATTATATTAAATATTTTTAATATTATAAAGGTTCAATTCCTTTACTTCTTAGATTATATTATAATAACTTAAAATTTGCATTGCAAAAAAGTTATTTTAAATATAAGAATTTACTACAAAGATAAATCTTAAGATGTTAATTTTGTCTAATAAGTAAATAACTTATTAAGTTTAATTTATAAAATTATTCTTATTAAATATTTACTTATTAATAAATTATAATTTAAAAAAATATTATTACCGGAACAAGTATAGTATAAATATCCAGTAAGTTTTAATAATTTACTGTTTTTATACATACAATTTATTTATCATTTTATTTATCATTCAATTTTTCTGCTAATAAATTTAATTCAATTAAAAATTTAATAAATTAATACAAATATATAATCTAATATATAAAATATTAATACTACTAGTTTGAATAAGTCTGAGTCAGTATGACTCAGTATAACTCAGTCTGGTTACTAATCAAACAAAATTAATAATTAATTAAGTCTTTATCTATAAATTTTACAGATAAAGAAAATACTGACTATAAAAATTTAAATTTAATACTTTAATATTTTAAAATTGTAATTTTAATTGTAATTGTAATTGTAATTGTAATTATAATAGTTATATTATATAATAATAGTAATAATAATAGTAATAATAGTAATAATTATAATTATAAAAATAGTTTAAGTAATATAAATATTAAGTTAACTTAACTAATTTAGCTTATTATAAGTTATAATAAAATTTATAAAGTAAAAATAATAATACATAGTCAGAAAATTAAGATCGAAAATTAAAAATTAAAAATGACTTTTTTTTCAAATTTAAATACAATATATAATGATGCACCTGAGCCTTGGCAATTAGGTTTTCAAGATAGTGCTGCACCAGGTTTTACAGGATTAGTAACATTACATAATACAATTGGATTTTATTTAATTGTTATTAGTTTTGCAGTATTCTGGATGTTATTTTCAGTTATTTATTATTACAACATTAATAAAAATCCTATAGCACATAAATATTTAACTCATGGTACTGTGTTAGAATTAATTTGGACAGTTACTCCAGCATTAATATTAATTGCTATTGCTTTCCCTTCATTTAGATTATTATATTTAATGGATGAGGTAATAGCACCAACATTAACTATTAAAGTAGTTGGACACCAATGGTATTGGTCTTATGAATATTCTGATTTTATTACAGATAGTGGTGATTCTATTGATTTTGATTCTTATATGATTCCAGAATCAGATTTAGAATTAGGTCAATTCAGATTATTAGATGTAGATAATAAATTAATAGTACCTGCTGATTGCCATATTAGAGTAATTGTTACTGGAGCTGATGTAATACATTCTTTTGCTGTACCTTCTTTAGGATTGAAATTAGATGCTGTACCAGGTAGATTAAATCAAGTTTCTTTCTTAGCTGAAAGACCTGGAACTTTCTATGGACAATGTTCAGAAATCTGCGGAGTATGGCATGGATTTATGCCTATAGTAATTGAAGCAGTATCTTCTCAAGACTTCTTAGTTTGGTTAGATTCAGCATCTCAATAATTTATTATAAATTTTTATACTTAAATTAACCCCCTATTTTGTTTATATTTTAATTTATAGTAATTTGCCTTACAACTAATTTTTTAATAATTTAATTAATTTATTAATTAAAATTTAATTAAAAGTAGCATTAATTTAGTCTTAATTTAAATTTTATATTAGCTAATACTTGCTTTGAAAGCAAACTAGCCTTAACAAATCAAAGCATAGCAATCATAACTAGACAAATATTATAATATTTCCAATATAAGAGTATAATAAAAATATTATAATTCCACTTTAATTTTATTAAAAGTTTTTTTTATTATTCTAATAAATAATTCTAGCTCTTATAATTGCTAGTTTGCTAACAATAAAAGAGAATAATAAAATTTTAAAATTTTATTTGTAATATAAACGAGTTTTAATAACCACTTAAAATATAATTAGTATTATATTTGCTAGCTAGCTAATAATATTTAATAGTATTAACGGAGCAAATAAATCTTTGAGTAATTAAATTACTACTAAATATGATCTACTGAGTTTATAAAGATATTACATTAAGGGGGAATCTGATAATGGTAATCAGTTGTACTTGCACTACAAATATGATAGTTCGAATCTATCTTTCTCCAGTAAATTTAAATCAATTTATGTATGTATCATAAAGTTAATGTGGAAATAACCTTATAATATAAAAATATTTATTATATACAAATTTATATATTATATAAATTATATAATATTTTTAAAAAAAATAATTTTCTTAATAAAAAAAAATGAAATGGTTATTTAATTGCTTCACTAATTAAAAACTTATTAATAATAGCGGAACAATTGTAATTATTTTATGTTTATTAATTGTTTTAAAAAATTATTATTTTCTTTATTAATACTTATACCCGTAAATGGTCAATTTTATGATTTATTAGATTAACATATACTAATATTTTTATGTTTGCTTATTATATTAGTAAATATAATTATGTTAAAATTAATTTATTTTATATTAAATTTAATAATTAGATATGATATTATAATAAAAATACGATTAAAAAATTTATTAAACCCCCTATCCCCAAACTTAGAAAAGGTTGAAAATTTAATTCAAAAACATAAAACTTAATTTTTAGTTTTAAAATTTAATATAGTAATTATAAAACCCTCATTTCTTTCTTTTTAATTTTTTATATTTCTGCTCTTCTACTAGCCTTGGCTATAGTTTGCTAACGAATAAAATGTAACCATTTTAATTTTACTATATATAAAATATATAGTTTTTAGCATAGCTAAAATATAAATTAAATAAGGTTTAAAAAAGATTGAGTTTATAAAAAAAAATGATAACTTTACTTTTACTTATACCTATAATAGGTTCATTAATGATTTTACCTATGTCAGAAAATAATTTACATAGTAAAATACAAATGAAAAAAATAGCTTTAACAACATCTTTAATTAATTTATTTTTATCATTATTAATTTGGTTTCAATTTGATTCAAATACTACACAATTTCAATTTGTATCTGAATTTAATCAATTAAATTTTTGTCATTTAAATTTTGGAATAGATGGAATCTCTTTATATTTTGTATTATTAACAACATTTGTAACACCAATTGCTTTATTATCAAATTATACAAATATAACTAAAGATTTAAAATTCTTTTTAATATCTTTCTTATTATTAGAAACTTTACAAATTGCTGCTTTTGTTTCTTTAGATTTATTACTATTTTATATTTTCTTTGAAAGTGTTTTACCTATATTATTTATAGTTATTGTAATATTTGGACATGGTAAAGATAGATTTAGATCAGCATTTTTATTCTTTTTATATACTTTAGCTGGTAGTTTACCAATGTTATTAGCTATTTTAGTAATATATAATTATATTGGATCTACAGATTTCCAATTAATTTCTTTATATGAAATTAGTTTAGATAGTCAAAAATTTTTATGGTTAGCTTTTTTTATAGCTTTTGCTGTAAAAACTCCATTATATCCTTTCATAATATGGTTACCTAAAGCTCATGCTGATTCACCTTTAGCTGGATCAATTATATTAGCTGCTACAATATTAAAATTAGCTACATATGGATATTTAAGAGTATTAATAAATATATTACCAGATGCTACTAATTATTTCAATCCTTTAATACAAACTATAGCAATTATTGCTATAATTTATGCTAGTTTTTCTACTATAATTCAACAAGATACAAAAAGATTAATTGCTTATAGTAGTATTGCACACATGGGTGTAGTAGTTCTAGGATTATTTAGTAATAATATTCAAGGTATTGAAGGAGCTATATTATTAGCAATAGCTCATGGATTTGTTTCACCAGCACTATTTATTTGTGTAGGTGGTATTATTTATGATAGAACTGGTAAAAGAATTGTTAACTATATTAGAGGTTTAGCTACATATATGCCTGTATTTACTATATTATTCTTTATTTTTACATTATGTAATACTGGTATACCATTAAGTTTAAATTTCTTAGGTGAACAATTATCTTTAATTGGTATATGGCAACAAAATCCTATTATTGCTATATTGGGTGCAACTGGTATTGTTTTATCTGCATGTTATTCTTTATTCTTATTTAATAGATTATCTTATGGTAACTTATCACCTTCATTACCTCCATTAAAGGATATCAATAGAAGAGAATATTACCTTTTAATTAGTTTATTAATACCTACAGTAGCATTTGGTATATTACCTAATGTAATCTTAAACACTCTTCATACATCAGTATCTGCTTTATTATATATAAGCTAAATTTAATACCTATTCTATTAACTTAATGAATACATTATAAATAAATATAAATTTTGTATTATTATAATATTTATTAAATTTTTTAAGTAATTGAATTAAATTTATATTGTTTAATAAAAAATATTTATAATAAATATTTTTAATATTTAATTTATAGTTTATTTAATTTAAAATTAAACCCCCTATTAAAATTTTAAGTATTTAAAAGAGTATAAAAATTAATTTGTTAATTTTACCAATTATTATTATAAATAAATTTTAATTAATAAATTAAAAATAAGTTAATTTATTCGTAAGCTAATATCTATAGAATTATAATTATTAATTGGTATTAAGTTAAGTTAAGAAGCCTTTATTTAAAAGTCAACAATTATTAAATATTTTTAAAATTAAGTCCTCTTAGTTCAAAAGGTTAGAACATCATTCTTCTAAAGTGTCAATTCTGGTTCGAGTCCAGAAGAGGATTAATACTTGCTTCGAAAGCAAGCTAGCAAGCTAACAAGCTAATTTTTTATAAACAAAACAAAAAATACTGCTGCTGCGAAGCAGTAGCAGCACTTCGCTAATAATTGCTAGCCTCTGACAATAAATTTATAATTTATGAAAAGATTATTTAGAGTTTTTAAATTAGCTTAATAATTAAAAATTTTGATTTAATAGTAATTTAAAAGAAATAATAAATTAATTAATAAAATTAAATTAAACTATAAAATAGAAAGCAGAACTCGAGTGGTGGAGTGTCCCACTTTTAATGGGAAAGTCTTGGTTCAAGTCCAGGTGTTTTCAAACTAATTTTTTAATATATATAAAAATAATAATTTATTAATTATTTTTAAAAATCATATTTAAATGTATTAATTTTAACTTTATTAAAATATGATTAATATAGTGCTTGCAGTACAACTTACATTTTTTGTATTAAAGTTTAGGTCATTGTAAATATAAACTTATGGTTTATAGTGTACTAAATTTAATTATTTTATAAGTAATCTTTTAATAATTATTTATTAAAAAGTTAAATAATTCAGAAACGCACAGCGTTCCAGTAATATAATACTAATATAGTAATTATTTATACTTGCACCGCTAAATACTACTTATTAACAATAGTTATATTCTAATTACGAGTAAAGAGACTTGAACTCTTACAATTAAAAATCATGAACTCCTAAGGAACACCCGGCTACCAATTTCGGCATACTCGCATAATTTATTTTTTGAATAAATTAAAAATATAATATTAGTATTTATAATATAAAAATTTGATATCTTTATATCTTCTATATTAAGGTTTAAGTATTGTTTTTAAGTCTTTAGTTAGCAATATAAATTAACAAAAAATTTTAAATATAAACTTGTAAAATCAGAGACTCGAACTCTGAACATCGTCGCCACAAGACGTCATTTTACCAATTAAACTAATTTTACCTTTTTGGCTTTGCAATTTAAGTATTATACTTTGTTTTGCAAGAACCATATATTTTATAATAATTATTAATATATTTTTATTTGTTAAATATTATAAACACAAATTATTAAATTAAAAATTTATATTTTTATAATGGTTAGCTAATCAACGGAGCAAACAATTATTAGCTGTGCAAGTGCCAGTATCTGTAGTCTTTAGATTACTATATTACTAAACAAATAAAATTTAAAAAAGAATAAATTAAAACTTTATAATATAAAATATAGAGTTAAGAAGGAATTGAACCCTAAGAGATAGACTTTGCAGGTCTACTACAGAAACCATCTGTAAACTTAACCCTTTGCAATCTATTCGCTAGCAAAGCAACCGAACACTGATTATTTTTTTAATAAAATAAGTACTGATTACTAAATACTAATCGCACCACTAAATACTAAGTACTGTAATTGTTTAATAAATGTAAAATATAGTAAATGAATTATTTACTTGCTATCAAAGCAAAGCTAATCATATAATAATAGATAAAAAAAATTATAATCACTAGTAAATATATTATTATTTAAAGTTAAGTGTAGGAAAATATAATAATTTAAAATTAAATAAAAAATAGGAAGTAGAGTAATCGAAACTCTGTCTGTAATGTGTAAAATTACTGCTAAACCACTCAGCTAACCTCCCTAATACTATGGCAGGTAAAAATGCTTCGCCAATAAAACACGAAACATTTATTGTTAAATTATAAAAATATAAAATTATAAAAGTTATAAAATTATAAAATTATAAAATTATAGATAAATTTAAATATTAGAAAAACAAAAATAAAAATTATAAATGGGGGTTTAAATAAATATATTTTCCAGCAGCACTTTCCAGTACAGCTACCTTGCTATGACTTTTGAGATGTTACTCAGAAGGGTTAACTGAAACTAATTATCTTAACAAAGAAGTTTTTAAATAAATACTTTAAAAATAAAGTTTACAAACAACACTTAAATTAAACTTTAATTTAATTTAATTATATAATAAAATACAGCATATCTTATTATATATTGTGTATTCTTTGAAAAAGTTTTAATCTTGCGGCAGTTTCCCCCGATCCGAGCTCCTCCCCAGCGACAGACAGTTAGTTCATCACGGATGCACACTTCACCGTTGCGCTACTGATCAACGATTACTCGAAATTCCTTCTTCATGTTGCCGAATTGCAGGCAACAATCTGTTAATAAATTTAATTAAATTTAACTTTCTTTAATGATTAGCTATTCCTTAAAACTCTAATAAATTAATAAATTTAATAAAATATTAAAAAAATTCATTTATTGACTAGGCATAGCCATAGTCATAGAGTTCGGTTTTTGCATCACTTTGTAAAAGTTTTCGTGGCACGTTGATAGCCCAGTTCATGAGGGCCATAACGACTTGTCTTAGCCCCAAATGAAAATATTTAAAATTCATAAATTGTTAAGTATAAATTAACAACAGGGATTTCGTCCGTTAGTGGAGTTAACCTCACTTTTCACAACACGGACTGACGACAGCCATGCAACACCTGTAAACGAATTTCTATAAAAATTAGAAATTACTCATTCAAAATTGAATGGTTTATGCAAGAACTGGTAAGGTTTTACGCGTAGTCTCGTATTAAATAACATGCTTCACTTCGTTTGCTCCGAGACCGACTAATTTTTTTGGTTTCAGTTTTGCAACCGTACTCGCAAGGCGGAATGGTTAACGCGTTAACATCATTACTAATTTATATTAAAACTAATAATTACCATTCATCGTTGACAGTGAGAGGTAACTGGGTATCTAATCCTATTTCCTATTCTCACCTTCGTTTCTCAGCGTCAATCATTAATAGATAAAAAGCTTTCACCTTTAGAACTCCATCCAGTATCTATAGATTTCATCCTTACTCTGGATATTGTTTGGTTTATCCTCAATTTGATTCTAGCTTTAATTAATTTTATTTCAACATTCTAATTTTTTTAAATTAGAAAAAGCTTTACTTGTGATAAAACTTTTAAAGCAGCCTACACACCCTTTACGCCTGTTTATGACGACTAACGTTCGCGTTTCTGGTGTTACCGAGTCTTCTGGCACCAGTAATTTGGACAACACTTATAGTAAGGTAACATCATTTTTTTCCCTTACGTTATCATAATTAGCACTTGTTATAGTGATATTATGATTTCAGTTAGCTAGTTCACTCTTGCGAGCATTGACTAATATTCTTGACTGCTGGTAGTTAAACTACTTGGGGCATTTCACTCCCAATGTGGCCAATAGTTCTCTCAAACATGGCTATTGATCGTAGGCTTGGTAGGCCTTTACCCTACCAACTACCATTAAACAAAATAAATCAATTCTTATAGCAGAAAATTTCCTTTATTATAGATAGCTACATTTATGTAATACTTTTCCTTATGGTAAATTTTTACTTTAAGTAATCTCTGAGCTAATTAGCTTAGAAATGTATATTACTATCCCCTAATTATGGAGACTATAAGGTATCTAATTTATCATTACTCACCTTTACACCTTATTCTATATTATTTAATATTTTCATATTAAACTTTTTTAGAACAACGATTCGCATGTCTTAAAACTACTGAAAAACGTTCAATCAGAACCAAAATTAAATTCATCCTGATATTTAAACAATTAAAACTAATTGTCGTATTTTATTTGCTATTTGCAATTTGTAATTATACTCTTTTAAGTATAATATTTTTTAAATTTGTACTATCTTTTATATTTTATAATTCTTATAAGTAAATACTTGCTTCGCTAGTAAAATTATACAAAAGTAGACTTATAAAGAAATATCAGAGATAGAATAGGTATAACCAATATTAATTTTAATTTTTAAAAATTATATTAAATAATATAAGTTAATAAAAATAATAATTATTAATAAGCTAAAATTACTAAAAAATATTAGTATATGGCTAATTAATTACTGCTAAATAAAATTAAATTAAAAAGTTAAAATATTAATATTATTAATGGAGCGAGTAAAAAAATATTGTTTTTAAATATTCTAGAATGTGTCCAAAGTACTAGGGGTTTATTTTATATATAAATTTATATTGGTTGTTTAGTACTAAAAACTAGATAATAAATAGAATATGTTTAGTGGAGCAAGACTCATATTAAACTTATTGTTTTATTATTAGTGTAATAGTAATTGTAATTGTTTAAATAATATTTTTAAATATTATTTGGATTCAATGCAAGATTTTTTAATAATAAATAAAATTTAAATAATTAATTATTGTAATTAGATTTAGATATTATTATAATTGCAAGCATTGCTAATAATAATATTACACTTAATATTATTAATAAACTAGCTCCATAAGTATATAAACTATGACCTAATACTTCAATTTGTTGGAAATCTGTTATTAAAATATCAGATCCTGATAAAAATTTATCTGAATAATCAATTTTATTAATTATATCTAATCCTTCTATTAAAGGACTAGAAGAAATACTATTAAATAAAGTTAATTTTTCTAATAATACAGATAATGCTGGAACATTATTAAAGTTAAATGGTATAATAGTAAATATAGTAAAAATAAATAAAGATCCTATAGCAATAGCTAACGGTAAATTTTTAGTATATTGATTACCTGTTTCTAAAATATCTGTTAATTTTATATTAATCATCATTATTACAAATAAAAATAATACTGCTATAGCACCCACATATATTACTATATAAGATAAACCTATAAAATTAATACCAATAAGTATTAAATATAATGCTGCTTGAACAAAAGTTGAAATTAAAAATATAACAGATACTACAGGATTTTTAGATGTTATAGAAAAAACACTTGATAATAAAGTACCGAAAGCTAAAATATTTATAAATATAGTAGTCATTGTTAAATAAATATTGTTTTAAATTTAATATTTAGCCTACATATAATATTCTAATTTTAATATATATTTTTATTTATATATTTTTATATATTTAGTTTTTATATGTTCAAATATACTTTTTTGTAATTAATACAAATAAATTCATTTAAATTAAAAAGTTATAGATTTATTTAAATATATTTTGATAACAGGCTTAAACTAAAGTTAGTTTTATTAACTATGCCTAAGATTTATTTTTAAATAAACAAATTATTTTATTTAATTAACTTATATTTAAAATATAAATAATAATATAATTTTATAGACGAAATAAACGAAATAAATGAAATAAACATCATTTACTAGAATTATAAATATAGTTTTATTATTTTAATTAATAATTTAATTTATGTTTATTTAAATAAATAACAAAGGTAGAAGGTTTAACCTAGAAAAATTGACCTTAAAAAGAATTTAATTTTTATATAAAGATATTTATTAAATTTTAAATTTAAGGCAGGATGACTTTGCATTCTATAAGAAAATATATTTAATTATTGGTTCCACTTTATCTATTTAAATGAGTGTAGATCATAGTGCAATAGCTTGCTAGCAAGCTAGCATATATAGATTCAGTAAAAAACCATTATATAAAAATAGTTCTTCTCTTTTATAAATCTTTTAAAAATTAATTTTTAAGTATAAATTACCATTTTATATAATTGGGTATTACTAATATCTACGGTAGCTCCAGCAGGATAAATAATAAACAAAATTATCTTTTTTCTTTAATAAAGATAATTTAGCTTGCTTTGCTAGCAAGTATTTTTTAATTAAGACAAATTACTCTAGAAATTATTATTTAATACTTGCTAGCAAAGCTAGTAAAACTAGCTGACTACTTTTTTAATAAAATTTTTTTTAATATATATTTTATATATTAAACCTAGGATAAATTATAATTTTTATTCAATTTAACGGGCACTGTCGGATTCGAACCGACGACTTTTTTGAAGTACTCGTTTTCAAGACGAGCGCCATAAACCAGACTCGACCAAGTACCCTATTATATATTAATTATTATTAACTTAATTAAATATAAGACCTAAGGGAGTTGAACCCTTATAATATCCATTATGAGCGAACTGCATTAACCATTATGCTAAAGTCTTTAAATATATATGTAATTTATGATTCTAGCTCTACCTAATCAACGAATTTTTAAACTATATTTTACTTTATATATATAATCTACAGTTAAAAAAAAGTTAAAATTATATATATAAATAAATTTAAATTAATTAATTTATGTGCTTTATACAATAAGTGTGTTCCTGTTTGTACTATTTTCATTAAACATAAAGCTTACCCTATTTTCATATCGGGACTAACAATTTTATGTTTATATATTTAAAACCTTAAAGTTTACTTCCAGCTGAATATCGTGTTGCTACAATATTAATTATACTTTGTTTAATAATATTTAAATTAAACTAGGAATATAAAAATTTACTGTGCATTCACTAACACTAGTTTTTACATTCGAATTTATAATATTTGATCTATTGTGACTATTATTTATGGTTGTGGTATTAATAGAAGTAGTAGTAGTAGTAGTACTTGTTTTACTATCTTTACTTTCACAAATATAGTTTTCTAAATTAAAATTATATTCAATTGCTACCAATAAAATAAAAAAATTAAACAAAATAATAAATATTAAAATATCCTAATATTTTAAAAATATTTATAAATATAGTAAATGTTAAATAAATAGTAAAAAAAGAGTTATTAATATACCATTAGTAATTAATTTTTATCTTTTTTTTATAAATAATAAATTTTAATTAAATAATCAATCAATATTGCTAGTAATACAAATAACTAGAAAGTAAATGAAATTAAAAAAAAAAAGTTTTTTCTAGTTTAAATTTTTAAATTTTTAAATTAATTAAATTATTAGCAGAAATATAAATTAACCTTTAAGTGATAAAAGTTAAATAAGAAATAAGTAATATAAAATTATGATTCTTCTCAAATATATGAATAAAAATTAAAATTTTTATTTATTAAAGTATGTTTATTTGAACCGCTAGTTATTTGTATTACTAGCAATACAAATAAATTTACTATTAAAGACTGATATTACCCCTCCTTTTTTAAATTATTAAATTAAAAATAGGCTAATTTATATTTATTATTTTACACTATCTTTGAAACAAGGATACGAACAAAGAGACTCGAACTCTTAAGGAATCACTTCCACTCCTGCTTAAGAGGAGATTGTTTACCAAATTTCAACATGTTCGCTTTTTAGTATTCTTCTTTTAAATTAATATCATAATTTTATATTAATAATGAATTATATTTAATATTAAAATTAATTTTAATATTTATTCTAAATAAAAAATTAAATGATATTTATTTGCTATGGCTTTGCTAAGCTAATAAACTTAAATTATTCTAGGCCTTAAGAGGGTTTGAACCTCTGTAAAAAGTATTAACAGTACCTCGCTTAAACCACTCAGCCATAAGACCTTAAATTATAATTTGTGTGTGCTAACAAAGCATCGCATATTTACTATTACAGAAATGTATAATTAAATAATAAATTTAGATTTATTTGTACCATTATTAATATATTAATTTAAGTGAAATAAAAAAATTATTAAAATTAAATAAAAATATTTGCTTACTAGTTATTTGTATTACTAGAAAACTATTAAAAAATATAAAATTTTAATTATTAATTAATAAATATATGGGGGAGACACGACTTGAACGCGCATAATCTTACTCCCAAAGTAAGCACCTTGCCAATTAGGATACTCCCCCTAATTAAACATATTTGTTATTATTTTAATATAAAAATAATAATAATATTGCAATTAATAGGCTAACACTTTTTATATAATTTATTTGAAAAAAAAAAATAATTTATTTATTTGTAGTGTAATCGACTATCAAAAATACGAGAATAAAAATAAAAAATAACAACCTTTAACATCAAGTTTTTTTATAAATTAGTACTGCTAAACTAAGTACTTTACAGTACGCCCATTTGCAGCCTATCTAGAAATCTTCTATTTCTTAATTAATGATATTTAATTACTTTTTAAAAAGTTTAAATATCTATTTAGTATCTAGAGGTTAGATTCTTGCTTGATAGACATTCAGCATTTATCTATTATGTTTGTGGCTACCCAACTATGCTAAATAATTAATTACCTTTTCTTCTCATAAAATTTACAAGATCTACTTTTTTTTGCTGAAAAAAGTATTAAAAAAGGATTCTCCCCTTTTTGGGTCCGTTATTAATTATAAACAATTGGTACACTAGTGAAACACAGCCTATTGGTCCTTTCGTACTGGAAGGTCTGCCTCTGTTTACTAATTATTCCTCCAGAAGATAGGGACCATACTGACTCACGTCGTATTAAACCCAACTCACGTACCCTTTTAATCGGCGAACAGCCGAACCCTTCCAAGCTTCTTCCCCCGGAGGATAGGATGAGTCGACATCGAGGTGCCAAACAGCCGAGACAATGTGTACTCTCGTCGGCTATCAGCCTGTTATCCCTAGCGTAACTTTTATTAATTGATCCCCGTCTATCCCATATTATAGCGAGGGGTCACTATGCCCTACTTACGTATCTGTGCGACTCTTGGGTCTTTCAGTTAAGCATGCTTATCGCCATTGAACTCTGCGCAACCCTTCACTGGTTGATTGATCTCCATTCAATTTCTAGCTATGCCTTTTAAAATTTAAAGATAAAATTATTATAGTAATTCTTTTTTTCTATTAATTAAAAATTAATATTACAATTATCCTAATATTACTATAATTAATATACTATATAATTGTATAATTAAAATAATTATACAAACAATATAATAATTATAAATAATAAAGAATAAAAGTTATTTGTTATAATACCAGACTCTATTATTTTGCTAAGCAAAGCTAAACATAATATAGATTAATGATATTTAATTTTTATTTGATATATTTGGATGTACTTTGCTACTTTATTAAAGACGACCGCCCCAGTCAAACTGCCAATTAGTCAACTCTCCCTTTTCTTTTTAATTTTAAGGTAAACATAAACCCAATCTAAAATATAAGGTTTCCACTATTTGTCTATCGACTTACCTATTCACTATTATTAAAGATTGTTCTAGATTCATATGATAACTAACTACAGTAAAGCTGCATAGGGTCTTCCCGTCCCCCTGGAGGCAACGCGCATCTGCACGCGTAATTCAATTTCACTGAGCAAGTTGTAGAGACAGTGAGACCATCGTTACATTATTGATACCGGACCACATTTAATGGCCAATTGATTTTGCTACCTTAGGATCCTCATAGTTAAGACCGCTATTAACCAGACTTTCGATTAGTCACAGTTCCCTATGACCGCTCTTATATTAATGGCATCGGGCAAATTTCACACAGTATACTATCATATTAATGATTGCACTGTGTTGTGTTTTTAGTAAACAGTCGGGGCCTCCGATTCTGTGCCACCGCAAAAATTAAAAAAATTTAATATGTGCGGTACCTCTTTTCGTCAAACTTATGAGGTTAACTTGCCGAGTTCCTTAACAACTTTTAGCTCTACGCCTTAGTATTCTCTACCTACGAACCTGTGTCGGTTTAGGGTACGGTAGAATAATATTTAAATATTAAATAAAAAAATAAATTATATTTAATATAAAAATAAAACTTAATATAATTAAAACAAAAAATTAAAAAAAAAAATTTTGTTTAAAGATATTAAAATAATATTAATTTCCTGGTCCATAACAAAATTATGGACTTTCTATTATATACTCATCAGCCAAAACTTTGGTTTTGGTCCTTAGAGGCCGCATTCACACAAAACGGATTAACCTTTCTCATTTGCAACCCTTTCGTATTCGGCGAGAAGTATTATAACTTCTTTTTACGTTACTCATGTCAGCATTCTCTCTTCAGTAACCTAAAAAACAATGAAACACTGAATTATTATTAGTTAAACTGAATGTTCTACTACCTAGTTAAAGAATATATTAATTAATAAATTCTAAAACAACACGATATCGGTTGATTGTTTAAGACCCGTTAAATTTTCGGCGCTACTATCTAAACTGCTGATGCGTTGTTACGTACGATCATTATAAGTAGCGACTGCCAGGCTCACTTCACAGCTGTATACGATATTGCTACGTCCTTAATTTCACTTAACAATCATTGGGGACCTTGATCAGTGTTCTCGGCTGTTTCCGTCTTGACTGCCCAACTTATCATGAGCAGTCTGAATATCTACCATCAATTTATGTAATTCCGAGATTCGCTTCCAAAGGTAAGATTTTCTAAGTCCCCGCAACCTAAACTTATTTATTATTAATAAATTAATATTAAACTTGTTGGGAATTGCCTTGCTGTACCTCCATAAATCTTGTGTAGATGTCATACTTAAATATGTTTCGGTAGAAAACCAGCTAGCACCAGGTCAGATTGGCATTTCACCGCTTACCAAAACTCATCGGAGAATTATGCAACATTCACCCGTTCGATCCATTATAATCTGGTCTTGGTAAGATCACCTGGCTTCGGGTCTAATAGAAGTAACTTATCCATCACTATATTTATTATAATTTTATAATTTATAGTCTAGTCGCTTTCGCTAGGGCTTTTAACCTTGCTACTCCTATTAACTTGCTGACCCATTATGCAAAAGGTACGCCGTCATTTTTTAATTAAAATTTCGACTGCTTATAGAGTTACTAATTCATGATCTATTTCACCAAATTTTTATATTTTAATTATGCTCGATTAGAACTATATTAATTTATAAAAATTTATTAAGTATACTACTTGCTTTTCAAACTTTTCCTTTACAGTACTTATTCACTATCGCTAAATTTATAATACTTAGCCTTAGAGGATGGTTCCCCTATATTCCAACAAGTTTTCTCTCATTGTACTTTATATTTTACTAATTAATTATAATATTTTTATTCTATTAAAATAAATTTATTATAATTAACAGTCGTATATATTTATAAAATTATAATATAATTCTACAGGACTTATGTTTTTGACCTTCTATGGTACTAAATTTTTAGTCACTAACTCATTTAATTGTTAGTATTCAAATTATATTATAATTTAGGCTAATCCGATTTCACTCACCATTACTTTCGGAGTCTCGGTTGATTTCCTTTCCTTTCCCTAATAAAATGTTTTACTTCAGGAAGTAATTATTAATCAAGGTTTCCCTTTAGGATCGCTTATTTTTCAAATTGAAATATCATTTTACATTAAAAATATAAAATAGATTATTTTTGAAGCATTTGGTGTAATACCTCCTTTTTTATAAATTTGCCTTAGTTTTCCTTAATAACCCCTTTAAAATACTTTTTATTATTTTTTGATGTTATAACAATATTGTCATCGATACTTTTATAATTATATATTTATAATTATGTACTATCTTTAGAGTAAACAAATGAGGCCCCTATAAAAATATTAATAATTATAGAGGCCAAAGAGTTAGAATATCTATAAAACAAGTTATGTAATTTATAAAACAATTAATTTAGTATAGTTCTAACAAATAGCTAAATAAAAACTTTAGTGGAGTAAGTATTTACTATTTGTCCTATTTTTTTAGTATAACTATAATTTTAGTTTTATATTACTGAATTCTTTCTAAATATTAATAGGTTAAGGTATAGGGGTTAATTTAAATAACTTTTATTAATTATATTTTTTAGGTTAAACTATTTGTTTTACCAATAGTTTACCTTAATAACAGACTAAAGTGTTAGATATAAAATTATTAATATAAATAAAAGTTAAAATACTCTGTTCTATTTTACCCACAAAATTAATTTTGTTCTTAAGATATACCATATTTAACTTTGGACCTTGACTTAATTCTTTATTTAATTTTAGCTAAAATAAGCAATTAATAAACTATTGTTTAAAAACACAACGTTTAAATTACTGCCGATTCAAACTAATTTAAAATAAAAAATCACAGTTTTAGATTTCTTAACTCTCTTTTATATATTTATTTAAAAGATTATATGCAATTGTGACTAAATTAAAAATTATTAATAAAAATATTAATAATTATATTATATTATATTAAATATAACATAATTATACAAAGTTAAATATTTATTTATAAATATATAGATTTTTAATTAAACAACCATTTATTTATTTAAAGGGGGTTTAATTTTTATTAATTATAATTGTTAGCGTAATTTTAAAAATATTATATTAGCTAAACAAGTATATTTTTAATTATTTATTAGTTGGCTGACTTATGTTACTAGATAAAACTAAAATTAAAGAAGCAAAATATATAATAAATAATCTAATTTCATTAAATATAGTAATATCTGTTTCAACTAATAAAATTGGAGCAAAAACTAAGAATAATAAAGTTAGTAAACCAATACTAATATATAAAGAATAAGTAGTAATAATACCAGTATCTAATTTAGCAATATTTAATCCTGTATTAGTAAAAGAATTAGCAAACCCATAAGGTCCTAAAAGTTCAATTGCTCCTCTATCTATTTCTTTAGAAATAGAATAAGCAATTTTGAAACCATTAGAAATAATATAATGATTATAAATTACATCAAAATAATATTTACCATTTAAGAAACCATACATTTTTCTAGCTATACTACTTTCAGTTAAGAAAATAATAAAATTAGGTTGTAAATGATACATGAAAATAGCTACAGCTGCACCAGAGAAACTTAAAATAGCAGGTAATAATTTAATAATTAAAGGTAATGAGAATTCTGTTTCAATTATAGATATATTATTAGGTTGAACGAATAAAGAATTAGCAAAGAAATCTGAACCCACTCCAACAAATAAGTCTGAAAAGATATATCCAAATAAAATACTAAATAAAGCTAAAACTAATAATGGTATAATTACAGCTAAATTAGCTTCATGAATATTTAAATAAGATATTTTTGGTCCATTTGCTGTAGTTAAGAATACTAAACTTATTAATCTAAAACTATAGAAGGCTGTTATACCTGCAGTAATTGTTCCTAATATATATGCATACATACCAGTGAAAGAATATTGTCCAAAAGCTAATTCTAAAATTAAATCTTTACTATAGAATCCAGTTAAGAAAGGAGTAGCTAATAAACTTAATGATCCTACTAACATTACTGAATAAGTAAAAGGTAAAAATTTAATTAATCCACCCATTTTTCTAATATCTTGTTGATCTGCAAAAGAATGTATTACTTGACCAGCACCTAAAAATAATAAAGCTTTAAAGAAAGCATGATTTACTGTATGCATTAAAGCAACATTATATTGACTTAATCCTATAGCCATCATCATATATCCTAATTGACTAATTGTACTAAAAGCAATAATTCTTTTTAAATCATTTTGTAATAAACCTGAAGTAGCAGCAAAAAATGCTGTTGTTGATCCTATTAAAGTTATAACTAATAAAGCACTAGGACTATATTCTAATATTGGTGAACATCTTAATAATAAATAAATACCTGCTGTAACTAGTGTAGCAGCATGAAGTAGTGCACTTACTGGTGTAGGAGCTTCCATACTTCCAGGTAACCAAGAATGTAATGGGATATTAGCACTTTTAGCTAATGCACCTCCTAATAATAATAAAGAAATTATAGTAATAGCTGTTTCATTCATATAAGGTACTAATGTAAATAAAGCACTATAATTAAATGTACCAAATAAAGCGAATATAGCAAAAAATCCTATACTCATTAACATATCTCCAGTTCTATTCATAGTGAAGGCTAACATTGCTGCTTTATTGGCTTGTATTCTTGTAAAATAAAAATTAATTAATAAATAAGATACTACTCCAATTGCTTCCCATCCTATAAACATTACAAAGAAATTACCACCACAAATTAATACTAACATTCCTGCAGTAAATGCTGATAAATATGAAAAAAATCTTTGATTATGAGGATCTGAAGATAAATAATCAATTGTATATATATGAATTAATGTTGAACAATATATTACAGCTAATCCTAAAGATACTGTTAATTGATCAAAATAAAATTCCCAAGAAATTGACATTATTTCGGAATCTAACCAACTACCTAAATTTATTGATACTGGTGAACCACATATTCCTACTTCATAAAAGGCTATAGTTATTAAAATTGATGAAAGTATTAAACTTAAACAACTTATAAATTTAGATCCACTTACTCCAACTTTTCTACCTAGAAAACCTGATACTATTGAACCTAATAAAGGTAATATAATTATTGATAAATACATTATGTTCTTAAAGATATTGTCCCTCTTAATCTATAATATGCTACTAATATACTTAATCCTATAACTGATTCGGCACCAGCTATTGATATTATATATATACTAAATGTTTGTCCAACATTATCATCAAAACCAAAAGAACTTATTAATACTAATAAAGTTACAGCTAATAACATTATTTCTATGGCTATGATCATAAGGATTATATTTTTTCTATTAAGAATAAATCCTAATATTCCTATTAAAAATAATAATAATGAAAGATTCATTTTTGTTTGTTTTTCATTGTTGTACAGGTAATAAAGGCAATAAAATTTATTTTTTTAATTTTATTATATTCTTATATTTAAGTTTTAACACTTTTTTTAGTTATTTTATTATTTTTATAATTTTTATTTTTGACGATAACAGTTTTTAATATTTTATTTTTGTATTTAACAATAATAATAGAATATAAATTTTTAATAGAACACGTATTTCTAGAATTATTCTTATTTTTTTAATAAATTAAGTCTTAAATACTTTTTTTTTTTATTTTTTTAATTTATAAAAGGACTAGAATAAGAATTATTATTTAATTATAAGGCTCTAAATAATCTTAATAGAACCCTTTTATATTTATATTTATATTTATATTTAATTAAATAATAATAAATTACTAGTAATAACATTCTTGCGGCTCTGAGTGTATTGCTAGCGGAGCCGCAAGAATAGCCAATATAAAAGAAGTAATGTAATAAAATATTAGCCTCGGTTGCTTAGTGGTCAAAGCGCTATACTGAAGATATAGATATGGGAGTTCGATTCTCTCCCAAGGCAAGTTTTAATTTAAAAATATTATTTTATTTTATTAGCAGTAGCTCCATTTAACAAACAGTGAAAAAAAATTTTTTTCACATTAGAAACTTGTTTATAGCTCTCTAATTATTTACGAAAATATCTTAATTTAGCAAATGTAACGCTAAATAATTTTAATTAATATTGTTTTTTGTTTTTAATTTTATCATAAAAATAGCCGATATAGTTTAATAGGTAAAACGGACTCCTTGTAAGATTTAGATATTGGTTCAATTCCAGTTTTCGGCAATAATTTTTGTTTTATTTAAAATTTTTAAAATAAATGTATTTGCTAGCGATTCTTAGCAAAAAAAATAATCTTATTATAAAATATTTTAATGATTTATGCTAGGTTCCACGCTAAGCAGAGCTAAACAAAATTAAAAACAAAAAACAATAAGTTATTTATTCTAAAAAGATAATTATATTTAAAGTATTTAATTTAAATTAGTTTTATTTATTTTTATGAGTTGTAGTTTAATTTGGAAAAACACCATTTTTTGGTAATGGCTTATATCAGTTCGAGTCTGGTCAACTCAGTAAATTCTAAAATAAATAAATAAAAATTAAGATTCCAATTACTTTTCTGGCTATGCTAGGCTACAGGTTTATTAAATAATGTATTTATAAAAGATATTTTTAATATAATTTTATTACTACTAGAAAATTTATGGTTCTATCATTTGATAGAAACCAAGTATATATACATATAATATATATACTTATATATATAATATTAAATTATAATAATTTATTTATTTCTTATTACTTAGAGGAAATTTGATTAATAATATTTAATTGTTAAAAATAATGAAATATAATTCCTTTAAAAATATAAATCATAAAATATAAAAATAAGGGGGTTTAATTATAAAAATCTAATTTTTTTTACTTAATTTAGTAATATATGTTCTAATAACTTGTTGTAATGTAAAATAAGGTAAGAAATATACAGAAAATAGGTATATTGTAGAAAATAATACTACAAATGCTACTAATATTTGATTATAGAAAAAAAAGGGTATTAATTGAGGCATATTTTTAACATTTTATTTAATTAAATGCTCTAAATTTATTTAAAGAGCTATCTCTGCTTAAAATAAGCTTTTATAGTTAAAATTTATTTAATTAACTATAATATTAATGAGATATTAAGGGTATCTTAATTTATATTTAAGAAATTATTATAAAAATTTTTAAATTATTTTATTTTATTAAAATAAATTATTTGTTTACTTACTATTTATTACTATTATTTTTTATAATTTATTAATTATAATTAATAAATAATTGTTAGAGTTAATTTAGTAATTAGTATTAAGTAATATTATGCCTATAAAATAAAAATATTAAATAGTTATAATGGGGATTTAATAATTAATTATTCTTTAGAAGTATTATAATTACTTAAACTTATTGCACCTGAACCTATTTCTAAAATAAATCCTATAGTTAAAACTATAAAGAATAAAATAGCTATAGAGAAACCAAAAGTATTAACTTGATATAAGGTTACAGCAACAGGGAATAAAAGTAAAATTTCTAGATCAAAAATTAAAAATAACATAGCTACAATATAGAAATGAATTTGGAAAGTAGATCTAGTTTGACCAGGTAAAGCTAAGAAACCACATTCATAAGCAGAAACTTTACTTTCATCAGGTTTATGTGGAGCTAATAATAAATTTAAAGCTAATAATACTACAGCTAAAATAGGTATAAAAATAAATAGAAAAAATAAATTACTCATTTAACTTGTAAATATAGATAAAGACAGCAATAAAGTGCTATTTAAGATTAAAGATGGTTTTAAAATAAATAATAATATTATTAAAGTTAATGTTGATATTAAAAAACTATGGAAATTTGTTAATGTTTTATCTTTATTTTCTAATAAATTATTATTATTATTATCTGAATTGGCAATATCTCCATTTACAGAAATAATATTAGATGTTTCTGTTTCTGTATGTAATACTGTTATTATTTTTAAATAATAAGAAGCACTTACTATACTTAAGATAATTGCTAATATACTTATAAAATAATATCCATTTTGCATTGCTGAATTTAATACATATTGTTTTGAGAAGAATCCTATTAATGGTGGAATACCTGCCATTGAGAATAAACAAATAGCTAAACTAATACTTAATATAGGATTTGAGAAAAATTGTCCTTTAAGTTCAGAAATATATCTAATATCTGTTAAACCTTTAACATTAAAACTAGCATATTTTATTCCTTCTAATATTTTATTATTTAAACTTTCTGAATTATCATTTTTATTTTCAATTAAATTTTGGCTTTGATTAGAATTAGAACTAATTAAATAACTTAAAGCAATAATAATTAAAAAAATATTTAAATTTGTAATTGTATATTGTATAATATAAAATAAAAATGAATTTATTGATTGTTCAGTATTTATTGATAAAGCTAATAACATAAATCCAATATGAGATATTGTACTATAAGCTAATAATCTTTTTATTCTTGTTTGAGCTAAACCTACTACTGATCCAATTATTAATGATAATACTGAACTTATTAATAATAAATTTTTTAAAATATATAAAGTATTATCAGAATTTAATATATTTAAAGGTGTAATTTTATTTAAAGTATTTATATTTATATATGAAGTTATATTATTTAATGTTATATCACTAATATTATTTTGTACTGTACTTATTAAACCTATTTGTAAATGTAATTCTAATAATAAAATTAATATAGCTATTTTAGGCATTATTGTTAACCAAATTGTTACTATAGTTGGAGTATCATCATAAACATCTGGTGACCAATTATGTAAAGGTGCAGCAGCAATTTTAAATAAGAAACCAATAATAATTAATATTAAACCTAAATTGAAACCTTGTAATAAATAATTAATTTCAGATACAGAAATTAAACTATATATTGATTCTAAATTTGTTAAACCTGTATAAGAATAAATTAATCCACAACCTAATAAAATTATACATGAAGATAAACCACCTAATAAGAAATATTTTAAACCTGCACTAGTTGAAGATTCACTATCTCTATATAAAGTTGCTAAAATATATAAACCAAAAGATTGTAATTCTATACTTAAATATAAAGAAATTAAATCAGAACATGATATTAATAAACAAGATCCTAAAGTACTAAATAATACTACTAAAGAATAATCTGTAGAAGTATTTATACCTTTTCTAGCTCCAATTAAAGTATCATTTTCTAGTACATATAAATTTGATATTTCAGTTTTACTGTGTTTATTTTCTTTATAACTTACTAAAGGCCAAGCTATTAATATTAAAGAACCAATTACTAATAAAAAGAATTCTATTGATTGAGAAATTTGAGTTATGTGGAATAATCCGCTATATATACCTATTCCCGATCCAATTGACTGAATATAAAGAGCATTTAAAGTTAATGCACCCGAGAATATAAAAATTATAGCTGATATTCTAGTGAAACCTACACTACTTATTTTACTATTGAGAGATGGTAGGGCCTTAGCCACTATTAATGTTAATATTGAAATGAAAATCATATCTTAGCCTACTTTTAAATTTATTATTTTTAATTTTACTATATTTTTAGTATATTTATTTTAATATTTTTATTATAAAATATAATTTAATTTGTTTTATATAATATTGTTATTCTTTTATATACAAATACTAAATTATTTATATTATATTTACTAAAGTATTTTATATTTATTAAAAATTAGTTTATTATATAATTAGTAATTATATAGTTATAATTATGTTAGTATTAAGTATATTTAGTTTGCTTTGTTAGAAAGCAAACTAGCAAATATTATCATAGAGGAATAATTAGAGGGGGTTAATAATTTAATATTATTTGATGTTATATAAACTTCAATTTTTAGTTTTTAAGCTAAACTCTTTTTTATTAATATAATTAAATACTTATAATTATGAGTAAAGTAATAAGAAAGCCATCATTAATGCAAATAGTCCAGTTGCTTCTGCTAATGCGAATCCTAAGATAGCATAAGAGAATAATTGTCCTCTAAGTTGTGGATTTCTAGCTGTAGCTAAAATTAATGAACCGAAAACAGTTCCAATTCCTGCTCCAGCACCGATTAATCCTGAGCAAGCTACTCCTGCTCCAATGTATTTTGCTGCTGCTAACATTTTAATTAAAAAAGTTATATTGATAGTGTCTAACATATTAAAGGTAAAAGAAAACAAAAATTTATTCATTTCTTTAATACTCTTTTAATAATAAAAATTATAAATTTATAAACAATTAATCATAATTATTAATAAACCTATTTTTAATTTTAAATATAATAATTATTTTTTTAAAAGAGTGACTGAAGATTGAAATTAAATTTGTTAAAGATACTTAATTAATAATTATTAATAAATTTTATTTAATCTTTTTATTTTTATGTTTAATATTATGTAATAATTAATACATATAATATTTTATTTAAAAATAATATATTTTTATAACAGTTGCCCTATTATTTTATGTTTAAATTTATATTAAATATTAGGGAAAATTTATCATTTAAAATAGTAGTAGTATCCTTTATATTTAACAATTATAATTCCTAGCTTGCTTTGCTAGGAACGGAACGAATAAGTATACCAATAATTATAATTGTAATGATAAAAAATGTTAATAATTTATTTATTTAAACATTAATAAAAAAATACAAAATTTTTTTTTCTAAAATGGTTATATTATATATTTAGCTCTATTAATAAATAATTATATAATTTAGATCATATTACAAATAT